>CM038680.1:624877384-625408306 GCA_021605205.1 Aegilops longissima | reverse complement strand
AAGCTCTTGAGGCGCAACGCGCCTTCAAGAATCAAGTAGAGCCGCCGCCAACCGCAATCGCGAACGGCGCAATCAAGAGGAAGCCCTTCGAGAAGAAATCCAAGAGAGGAACTACCAACCTCATGTACACCGTCAAGTTCCTCAAGCTCCTCCACAAGCTCGCCAAGCTCCACCTCAACCTCAAATTCAACAAGAGCAAGTTGATCGTGGTCTTCCTCCGCGCAAGAGCAACATGAAGACGAGTACATCCCACGCCAAGGACGCCATCATCAACATCGCCAACAACACAATGAAGAGCAACGCTTCGGCAAGCTAAAATTCACCATGCCCAAGTTCAATGGAAGCAATGACCCAAGACTACCTCTCATGGGCATTGAAGGTTGACAAAATCTTCCGCTTGCACAACTACGATGAAGCTAAGAAGATTGCTATGGCCTCCTTGAGTTCCAAGACTATGTGCTCATATGGTGGGAACAAATCATTGAGCGACGACAAGCAAGAGGTGAACCTCCAATCACCACTTGGGCTCAAATGAAGGATGTCATGCGAGCACGCTTTGTGCCAACCTACTACAATCGCGACCTCTTCAAGAAACTCCAACTACTCAAGCAAGGAACAAAGAGCGTTGAAGAATACTACAAGGAGATGGAGATAGCAATGATTCGAGCCAATGTCAAGGAAGATGATGAGCAAACTATGGCACGCTTCTTGAATGGACTCAATCACCCCATCAAGAAGATCGCCGACTTCCAACCATACTCATCCTCATTGAGCTCGTACATCAAGCTACAAAGGCGGAACGCCAAGTGCAAGATGACTTCAAACGCCAAGTACTCATCCAAGACCCACGGTCTCTCCAACAACCAACCTTCAACAACTCCTCCAACATCTACATCGACCAAGCCTTATTCAAGAAATGACGACAAGTCAAGTTACAAGAAAACTTCGACAACCTAAAGTCATCCTCCTCCTACTACAAGCAACTTCAAGCCGCGTGCTTCATCCTCTACTCCAACCGATGAGACCATCAAGACAAGCTCCTTCAAGTGTTTCACTTGCGGCGGCCGAGGCCACAAGTCATACTGAATGCACCAACAAGCGCACAATGATCCTCAACGACGATGGCACATATGACTCCATGAGTGAAGAGGAAATGGAAGCTCTTGAGCAAGTGGCCATGCACCGCAAGTAAATGAAGATGAAGATGATCAAGTCTTTTATGATGAGGATTCGAGCCCCGCCTCGTTGTCTCCAAGGTCTTGACTCTTCAACATCAACAAGAAGAAGACCAACGATGCCACATCTTTCACACAAAAGCCGCATCAATGGACGGTCCATCAAGGTCATCATCGATGGAGGTAGTTGCCACAACTTGGCAAGTGAAGAACTATGCTCCAAGCTACAATTGGTCAAAAGGAAGCACCCGCACCCTACAAGGTTCAATGGCTAAGGACTCCGACTATACGAGTCGAGCATACGGTCCAAGTCTCCTTCAAAATTGGTGCTTATGAAGACACTTTGGAGTGTGATGTGGTCCCAATGACCGTTTGTCACCTACTTCTTGGTCGACCATGGCAATTCGACCGAGGTGTCATCCACAATGGGCGAACCAATCACTATAGCCTCAAGATGAAAGGGAAGGAGTATGTGCTACGACCTATGTCTCCTAGTCAAGTAATAGCCGACAAGCAAGCCACCCATCATAGAGAGAAGAGTGAGAAAGTGATCCACCCAAAAGTGAGTGAGAGCCACAAGCCAAACTTGAGCGACTCTTCGCCTAGAGAGAAAAACCTCATCCTATTTGCCACCAAAAGTGAGATGAGAGAAGTGTGTGAGAACCCATCTACCGTGATGCACTTTGTCCTTGTGTGCAAGGATGGAGAAACAAAAACTAACACCATTCACGAGCTACCTTTGGTGTTTCAATCTCTTTGCAGCAATTCCAAGATGTTTTCCCGATGAGCTACCTCCGGTCTACCTCCTCTTCGAGGCATTGAGCATCGAATCGACCTCATTCCCGGAGCGCCACTACCAAACAAAGCTCCATACCGAGTCAATCCGAAGAAACCAAGGAGATTCAACGGCAAGTACAACAACTCATCGACAACGGTCATGTACGTGAAAGCTTAAGCCCTTGTGCCGCTCCGTTATTCTTGTGCCTAAGCCCGATGTAAGTTTCCGCTTGTGTTCGATTGTAGACCTATCAATGCTATTACTGCTCGATATAGGCATCCCATTCCTCGCTTAGATGACATGCTTGATGAACTTAGTGGAGCCAACTTTTTCTCAAAAATTGATCTTAAAAGTGGCTATTATCAAATCCGCATACAAGAGGGTGATGAATGGAAAACTGCTTTCAAAACCAAATTTGGTTTATATGAGTGGTTAGTGATGCCCATGGGTCTTTCGGAAGCTCCCGATACTTTTGTGCGTCTTATGCATCATGTGCTTCGTCCTTACATTGGAGTCTTTGTCGTGGTTTACTTTGACGATATTCTTGTGTTTAGCAAAACCATGAAAGAGCACATCAATCATGTAAAATCTGTGTTGCAAACTCTTCGCAAGGAAAGCCTTTATGCAAACTTGAAAAATGCACTTTTGAGTCGACAAAGTGGTTTTCTTGGGTTTTGTTGTTTCCTCAAAGGGCGTCCATGTTGATGAATCAAAATTGAAGCAATCAAAACTTGGCCCCAACCCACCAATTTGCAACAAGTGCTAAGTTTTCTTGGTCTTATGGGTTTTTATCGTCGCTTGTGAAAGATTTTAGCACAATTGCCGCTCCTTTGCATGCTTTGAGCAAGAAGAATACTCCCTTTGTTTGGGGAACCTTGCAATCAACCGCTTTTGATGAGCTCAAGTCTTTGCTTACTCATGCTCCGATTCTTGCTTTGCCCAATTTTGACAAAACTTTTGAGGTTCATTGTGATGCAAGTGGTACCGGAATTGGCGGAGTTTTGATGCAAGAAAAACGAGCCATTGCTTATTTTAGTGAAAAACTCTCCGGTGCTCAACGTAATTATCCCATCTATGACAAAGAATTGTATGCTTTAGTGCGTGTGCTCAATGTTTGGGAACATTACCTTCGACCTCATGAGTTTGTCATCCATACCGATCATGAAACGCTTAAGTATCTCAAAGGTCAAACTAAATTAAACAAGCGTCATGCCAAATGGAGTGAATTCATTGAATCTTTTCCTTATGTGATCAAGTACATTAAGGGTAAAGAAAATGTAGTTGCCGACGCGCTCTCATGCATATGCATGCTTGTCACTCAACTTGAGTTGAATGTCATTGGTCTTGAGCATATAAAAGACTTATATGAGCATGATCCATATTTTGCTTCTCCTTATGCTAAGTGTTTGACGCATACGTCTTGGGAACAATATTACATCAAGGATGGTTATCTTATGAGAGCTAACAAACTTTGTATTCCCGAGTCTTCTCTTCGTTTGCTCCTTTTGCAAGAGGCTCATGGAGGCGGACTCATGGGAAACTTCGGACGCGACAAGACATTTGCCACGCTCTCCAACAACTACTTTTGGCCCAAGATGTTCCGCGACGTACAACGCTTCACCAACCGATACTATACATGTCGCAAAGCTAAGTCTAAAGCTCAATCTCATGGTCTTTACATGCCTCTTCCTATCCCATATCAACCATGGGAAGACATTAGTATGGATTTTGTACTTGGTTTTCCTAGGACTCAAAATGGCAAGGATTCCGTGTTTGTTGTTGTGGATAGATTTTCTAAGATGGCACATTTCATACCTTGCAACAAGATAGACGATGCTTCACATGTTGCAACTCTCTTTTGTAGGGAAATCTTGCGACTTCATGGCGCATCAAAGACAATCGCCTCCGATCGTGACGCCAAGTTCTTGAGTTACTTTTGAAGACCCTATGTGCCAAGCTCGAATCAAGCTCTTGTTCTCCTCGGCAAACCATCCTCAAACCGACGGCCAAACGGAGGTGACGAACCGCACACTATCCACTCTACTTCGTGTCTTGATCAAGAAGAACATCAAGGAATGGGAAGCATGTCTACCCATCGCCGAGTACGCCTACAACCGCAAGACATTCAACAACCGCAAGTCCCCTTCGAGGTCGCTTCACGGTTTCAACCCGTTGTCCCCATTGGACATTCTACCACTTCCTCTCCAAGAGCGCACCAACATGGATGCAAGTGAACGAGCAAGCTACATCAAGAAGATGCACGAAGACACAAGGCACACCATTGAGCGCCAAGTACAACGCCAAGCAAACAAGCTCAACGCCAACAAGCAACCCATCGCCTTCAACATTGGTGATCTAGTGTGGCTACACCTTCGCAAGGACCGCTTCCCCAAAGAACGCAAGTCCAAGCTTCTCCTCGAGCCGATGGACCTTTCAAGGTGCTAGCACGCTACAACGACAACGCCTACAAGATCGACATACCTCGCGACAAGTACAACGTGAGCGACATCTTCAACGTCAAGGACCTTGCACCTTTCCATGGAGATGAAGCCTTTGATCCGAGGTCGGATCTCTCCCAAGGGGGGGGGGGGGGAGATGATGCGGAGCATCCCACGATCATCCCCATGGACCTACAACCGTCTCATCAAGAGCCAAGAGGACCCATGACACGAGCTAGAGCTAGAGCTCTCGAGAACGAGGTGACCTCTTTCCTTATTGATATCACATATGATCCACCCGAGACATGGCTACTACCTAAGTCCGATATGCTATGCGTGATTAGGTGTCGAGGGGAACCTCCCGAGGGTGCGCGTGAAGACGGACAAGTCGCCAAGTCCATGGATGAAGAGAACCAATGGAAACAAGCAAAATCACCTTCCAGGCCCCGGACATCCGGCCATGACCCCGGACATCCGGCCCCTGGAGACGCCACATCGCCCCCAGCCAACCTGCTCAAGTTCACAGGACCCGGACATCCGGCCTCCCCAGCCCGGACATCCGGCCCGTCCCGAGGTCCCGGATATCCGCCCCCAGCCCGAAATCCGCACCCCTTCCCGGTTCTGCTGAACGGCCGCTTAGCCGGACATCCGGCTGAGAGCCGACATCCGCGCCTCGGCGTCCGGACATCCGCCCGACGCCGGACGTCTGCCACCCTCGCTCATGCAGAAGGTCTCGTGGCCATGACCCTTGTACCCCTTCGCCCGAGACTACATATACTTGATCCCCTCCTCCTTTTAGGGTTAGCTTTGGATTAGCTCATGTTTAGGTGAGCGAGCCTTTGCTCATCCACTTGGCTACTTCTCCTCGGAGATCAGGACCTCTACGGAGAAGATCCCCAAGCGGATTCAAGACCCCCTTCTAGGGTGGACCCATCAAGACCTCCTCTCGGAGAAGAACGACTACTCTTGTATCTTTCCTTTGTTGATCTCGGATCTTGTATCACTCTATGCATTCGATAATCTAGCACTTGTGTGATTGACTTCTTGTCGGTGGAGTGACTTCTCTCTCGTTTTCCCCGTGTTTTCCCTCTTGTTCTTCCTTGTGTTCGCTCCAACGCGAAAGATCGCCCACGTAGGGTTCCGCCCTACATCATCTTGGTATCATGAGCCACGTTGATCACGTTTTGGAGCCCCTACCCCGTGTTTTCTAGCTTGATTTTGTTGTTTTTGTCCTAATTCCGAAAAATTCCCCACAAAAATAGCCCCCAATTTTTTTTGTGATTTGTTAGTGTGATGAAATTTTGTTGGATTTGATCCGTGGATTTCGTGTGTTGCAGGTAGATCTAGCTTTTCCCCATCTTTCCCCAATTTTCATCCACAAATTCGCCCAAATTTGACCGGTTTTGACCTCTCCCACGCGGTGTTCATCGTGCCCGGACGTCCGGCCCGAGTACCCCGGACATCCGGCCCGATCAGCCCGGACATCCGGCGCCCCGGACATCCGGCTCCTAGCCCGGATTTCCGGCCCCTGCTAGCTTTGTTCCCTTCCACCACCCCATTCACCGCCTAACTTTCGCCAAATTTCGTCCCGTGCCCACATACACTTCCACTTACCTCCACCACTTCCGCATACCGCCACCTTAGCCTTGCCCTATACCAATTCCGACCGCATTGCCAACTTTCGCCTTGAGAATTTGAGTTGTGGTTTTCCGTATCCTTTTGTGTTTCGGCTATCTAGGTACGGTTCAACATCAACATCACCACCGCTCATCTTCGCCAAGGACGGTAACATCGTCGACACCTTTGTCATTACTTGCAATTGCATTGATAAACATCATAGCCCATCTTTTGCGTCGCTTACCCATCGAGACTAGCCATTGAGTATTGCCGGCAACGTGACTTGTGCACTTTAGTGATCATACTCCAAGCCTGTATCCAGAAGCTGGTGGACAAGAAGCTCAAGCTTGTCAACGTAGTCCAGGTCATGCTCATCCGCCGGATTCTCCCGTGCCAGCGACGGGCTTCAACATGTGGGAGTTTGATCCGCGCAGCACCAGCACTGAGCGGGCTCTTCACACTACGCACGAAGATGTCTGGAAGGTGCTGTTCAAGGGCGCCGAAGCTCCCGCATCCGCTACCGAAGATCGCGGATTCCTCTCGCAGCGTCCAGCTGACGAGGTAAGTGATTTCACCACTTGTTTTCCATAGTTTGGCTCTATGCGGGATCTAAACTCCCTTTATATTTAACAGGAATGGCTTGGCGAAGGCCGAACGGATTACCTGTCCGGCCCCATTGCCAGAGGACCCAACGGACGCCCGCCTAACGGGGCTGCTGGCTCCGGCACCCCACGTGGTGCCGGAGAAGAAGGCCAAGAAGACAGCCACGGGGACTCGGAAGAGCTCCTGTTTTCAGGTGCTATCGGATGATGGATCCGAGGCCGACTCCACCAAGGTGAGGAGGAGAAGAAGAAAGCCTCTCCCCCACCGGGGGGAGGGAAGAAAAGGAAGGCCTCCCCAACAAGGGAGGCCGAAGGGTCCAAGAAGGGAAAAACTCTTCCCCTGGACTGCTTCGCCAACGCCAGTGGCGATGACGAGGACTGGCCCCCAAGGGCCAAGCCCCTGGCGAGATCGTAAGTATCCGGACTCCCAAATAACTTCAAGGTTTTTTCTTTTCGCCACATAATGTATTTCTAATGCCGCATACAACCCTGCAGTCCGCCCAAGGATGATCTTCCCGTTTCGTCGAGCGGGTCCTTGGGTGCGCCGGATATGGATTCCTTCCGACTGCCTCCACCCCGTGCCGCGGACGACGCCGAGGTGGGATCCTGAAAAGGACCCACCAGAGGAGGAGGCCCCGAGGTGTCACAGACACCTCCCGGACTGTGCACCGGACTCAGCCCCGAGGCCACAAGTGGCTCCAGAGTCCGCGGGCGCACCCCTTCGTAAGAAGAGCAAGATCATGACGCCGGCTGCCTCCGCCCAACCGGAGGTGCCGGATAATTTGCTGGAGGCGCCAACGACGCCCATCGAAGAGGAACGCCAGACCTGCTATGAGTGCGGTGATTCAAGGTTCAGCTCGCCAAGAGCGGGCTGACTGAAGCCTGCAGCAGCCTTCTAACAAAGCTTTGAGGTAAGAATTTCAATATATGTAAAAATAGTACCGCATAGACAGAGCCCTCGATGCTCGGTTCGGTGTTCGGAAAGAAAAGCCGGACTGAGGATCTTTAGAAATATAAACGCAGGAGTCATAAAAATATGTCAATATGGGATTGCAGGTGTCTTCTTGACCTCCGCCAAGACCGATCCGCAGAGGTCAATACTTTGAAGGAAAACCTCGAAGCGGTCCGAGAACGAAGCTCGCCATGCCAAGAAGCAGCTCGAGGAAAAGAAGGTGAGTAATACCTTATGAAAATTGTACCTTACAGTAAAAGGATTTGGTTGCAAGAAAATGACAAGGATAACGTGGGTATTGCAGGGGCCACTAACGAGGTGGCGACCTCAAGGAGGCGGTGGCATGCCGAACGCAATGCGCGCTGAGCGCACTGAGCGAGAGAAGCAGGAGGCGCGGGTGGCGGAGGTACAGCAGGAGCTCCAGGATCTCGTGAAAAAACATGAGAGCTTGGAGCGTGACTCGAAGACTCGAGAGTGTGAGCTTGCAACGGCTCTTGAGAGTGCCAAAGCCGCTAAGACTGAAGCCTACAAGGCCCTCCAGGAGGTTGAGGCGGTGAAGAAAATAGCAGCGGGTAAGGCATTTTTCATGCAAAGTAAGCATGTGAGTGCAATTACCTGTTGCTTATCCGAATTCGAGCTCTCCAGAGCGCTCGCAGATCTTCCTCGCAGCAGTCCGATGCTGCCGCATTCTACCGGGCCGAGGAGGGAGCTCGACGGAGAAGGTCTTCGGTCTCAGATGTCGAGGCCGGACATCCGGTGTTTTTTAGCGACCAGCTGAAGCAGCTGGTCGAGCTCCTAAAGGCGGCCGAATCTGGCCATGAAGGGCCTCATAGTTCGGCTGTGGCCTAAGGAGGCCATGCCTCGGAGCTACTTCGCCCCAGGCGCGGCCGATGGATGCGTGCCTGGGTAGAAGTCATCAAGCATTCCGCTTGTATTGAGGGTGCCTGTCGGGCCCTTGCCCGCAAAAAGGTGCACTGGGCAAGATGGATGCCTGTAAGCTCGTGACGGACCCGCCACCGAGGGCAAGGAGCATCGCACGCCCGAGATGTATTATAAGAGTGTGTTGAAAGGCGCCTGCACTATTGCGGTGAGTGCTCCAAAGATGTAATATTTGAGTAGACTCGCATTTTGTTATCCCGTGCGCTGAAAACTTAGTTCATATGCGCTTAAGCAACGCTTGTTAATTTAAAATATTACCTTCAGTGCGGCTGTTTATCAAATCGAGAGATGGCAAGTCGTCGGCTTCAGCCCCCATGCCACGAGTGCTGGGGTGTTCGGATAAACTTGAGCGCTCTTGTTCCCATTTTTGGGTCCATGGAGGCGCCAACACAGCGAACAAGGCAACCGGACTTATAATGCTTGAACACTCTCACTTAGCCATAGAATTTATAATTTTAAATTTCGCGAAGCCCCTAGTCTTCGAAGGTCAATTTGGGGCGCTATTCACGCCTTTGGCCGGACAGATCCGCTCCTCGCCTAAGCGCATAAGTCTTTATGGACTCGTAAAAACCTCTCGAACAGCGCATCGCTCTCGCCTCATCATGACGGTCAGTTTTAGCTTTCCATCGAGGCGTTAACCCAGCTCAACCGGGACGGAATCGCAGTGGTTCTCCCAAAGCTACCTTAGCCGATATAACGGAACGTAAGGTACCAAAACATGGGAGCCGGGCAAACCCAACTATTTGTTGGGGAACGTAGTAATTTCAAAAAATTTCCTACGCACACGCAAGATCATGGTGATGCATAGCAACGAGAGGGAGAGTGTCTGTCCACGCACTGTGAGACCGAAAGCGAAGCGTTATAACAACGCTGTTGATGTAGTCGACGCCTTCGCGATCCGACCGATCCAAGCACCGAACGACGGCACCTCCGAAGTTCTGCACACGCTCAGCTCGATGACGATCCCCGACCCGATCCAGCAAAGTGTCGGGATGAGTTCCACAACGACGACGGCGTGGTAGCGATGATGATGCTCCACCGATGCAGGGCTTCGCTTAAGCTCCGCGACGATATGACTTCTCCGCGCAGGGCTTCGCTTAAGCTCCGCGACGATATGACCGAAGGGGAATATGGTGGAGGGGGCACCGACACGGCTAAGGAACGATCCGTAGATCAACTTGTGTGTTCTGGGTGCCCCCTGCCCCGTGATATAAAGGAGGGAGGGAGGAGGAGGCCGCCCTAGTAGGGCGCGCCATGGGGAGTCCTACTCCCACCGGAGTAGGATTCCCTTCCTAGTCCAACTAGGAGTCCTTCCATGTATTGGGAGTAGGAGACAAGTAAGGGAAGGGAAAAGGAGAAGGAAGGAAGGGGCGCCTCCCTAGTCCAATTCGGACTAGTCCAAGGGGAGGGCGGCGCCACCCTTTGGCCCTTTTTCTCCTTTCCCGTATGGCCCATTAAGGCCCAATACGAATTCCTGTAACTCTCCGGTATCTCAAAAATACCCAATCACTCGAACCTTCCGAACTCCGAATATAGTCGTCCAATATATCGATCTTTACGCCTCGACCATTTCGAGACTCCTCGTCATGTCCCCGATCTCATCCGGGACTCTGAACTCCTTCGTACATCAAAACTCATAAACTCATAATAAAACCGCATCGAAACCTTGTTGCGTGGGACCCTACGGGTTCGAGAACTATGTAGACATGACCTAGAACTATTCTTGGTCAATAACCAATAGCGGAACCTGGATGCCCATATTGGCTCCTACATATTCTACGAAGATCTTTATCGGTCAAACCGCATAACAACATACTTTGTTCCCTTTGTCATCGGTATGTTACTTGCCCGAGATTCGATCGTCGGTATCCAATACCTAGTTCAATCTCGCCACCGCAAGTCTCTTTACTCGCTCCGAATACATCATCTCGCAACTAACTCATTAGTTGCAATGCTTGCAAGGCTTAAGTGATGTGCATTACCGAGAGGGCCCAGAGATACCTCTCCGACATTCGGAGTGACAAATCCTAATCTCAAATACGCCAACCCAACATCTGCCTTTGGAGACACCTGTAGTACTCCTTTATAATCACCCAGTTACGCCAGACGCTTGGTAGTACCCAAAGTGTTCCTCCGTAAACGGAGTTGCATAATCTCATAGTCATAGGAACATGTATAAGTCATGAAGGAAGCAATAGCAACATACTAAACGATCGTGTGCTAAGCTAACGGAACGGGTCATGTCAATCAGATCATTCAACTAATGATGTGACCTTGTTAATCAAATAACAACTCCTTGTTCATGGTTAGGAAACATAACCATCTTTGATTAACAAGCTAGTCAAGTAGAGGCATACTAGTGACATACTGCTTGTCTATATATTCACACATGTATTATGTTTCCGGTTAATACAATTCTAGCATGAATAATAAACATTTATCATGATATAAGGAAATAAATAATAACTTTATTATTGCCTCTAGGGCATATTTCCTTCAGTATCCCACTTGCACTAGAGTCAATAATCTAGATCACATCACCATGTGATTAACATCAATAGTTCACATCATCATGTGATTAACACCCATAATTCACATCGCCATGTGACCAAGACCCAAAGGGTTTACTAGATTCAGTAATCTAGTTCACATCGCTATGTGATTAACACCCAAAGAGTACTAAGGTGTGATCATGTTTTGCTTTGTGAGAGAATCTTAGTCAACGGTCTCGCCACATTCAGATCCGTATGTATTTTGCAAATCTCTATGTCAACAATGCTCGCACGGAGCTACTCTAGCTAATTGCTCCCACTATCAATATGTATCTAGATCGAGACTTAAAGTCATCCAGATCGGTGTCAAAACTTGCATCGACGTAACCCTTTACGACCTAACCTTTTATCACTTCCATAATCGAGAAACATATCCTTATTCCATTAAGGATAATTTTGACCGCTGTCCAAAGGATCTATTCCTAGATCACTATTGTACCCCTTGCCAAACTCAAAGGCCGGTATACAATAGATCTGGTACACAGCATGGCATACTTTATAGAACCTATGGCCAAGGCATAGGGAATGACTTTCATTCTCTTTCTATCTTCTGCCGTGGCGGGTTTTGAGTCTTACTCAATTTCACACCTTTGTAACACAGGCAAGAACTCTTTCTTTGACTGCTCCATTTTGAACTACTTCAAAATCTTGTCAAGGTATGTACTCATTGAAAAACTTATCAAGCGCCTTGATCTATCTCTATAGATCTTAATGCTCAATATGTAAGCAGCTTCACCGAGGTCTTTCTTTGAAAAACTCCTTTGAAACACTCCTTTATGCTTTGCGTAATAATTCTACATTATTTCCGATCTACAATATGTCATTCACATATACTTATCGAAATGTTGTAGTGCTCCCACTCACTTTCTTGTAAATACAGTGCTTCACCGCAAGTCTCAGATAAAACTATATGCTTTGATCACACTATCAAAGCGCTTATTCCAACTCCGAGATGCTTGCACCAGTCCATAGATGGATCGCTGAGCTTGCACATTTTGTTAGCTCCTTTAGGATTGACAAAACCTTCTCGTTGCATCATATACAACTCTTCTTTAATAAATCCATTAAAGAATGTATTTTTGACATCCATTTGCCGATTTCATAAAATGTGGCGATTGCTAACATGATTCGGACAGACATAAGCATCGCTACAGTTGAGTAAATCTCATTGTAGTCAACACCTTGAACTTGTCGAAAACCTTTCTGCGACAAGTCGAGCTTTGTAGATAGTAATACTACTATCAAGATCTGTCTTCCTCTTGAAGATCCATTTATATAATATGGCTTGCCGATCATCGGCAACTCCATCAAAGTCCACACTTTGTTCTCATATATGGATCCCATCTCAGATTTCATGGTCTCAAACCATTTCGCTGAATCTGGGCTCATCATCGCTTCCTCATAGTTCGTGAGGTTCATCATGGTCTAGTAACATGACTTCTAGAATAGGATTACCGTACCACTCAGTGCGGATCTTACTCGAAGACCTACGAGGTTTGGTAGCAACTTGATCTGAAGTTTCATGATCATCATCATTAACTTCCTCACTAATTGGTGTAGGAATCACCGAACTGATTCCTCGTGATGAACTACTTTCCAATAAGGGAGAAGGTACAATTACCTCATCAAGTTCTACTTTCCTCCCACTCACTTCTTTCGAGAGAAACTTCTTCTCTAGAAAGGATCCATCTTAGCAACAAATATCTTGCTTTCGGATCTGTGATAGAAGGTGTACCCAATAGTTACCTTTGGGTATTCTATGAAGACGATTCGATTTGGGTTCGAGCTTATCGTGAAAACTTTTTCACATAAGCATCACAACTCCAAACTTTAAGAAACGATAGCTTAGGTTTATCGCTAAACCATAGTTCATACGGTGTCATCTCAACGGATTTAGATGGTGCCCTATTAAACGTGAATGCAGCTGTCTTTAATGCATAACCCCAAAACGATAGTGGTAAATCGGTAAGATACATCATAGATCGCACCATATCAAAATAAAGTACGGTTACGACGCTCGACACACCATAATGTTGTGGTGTTCCGTGGCGTGAGCTGTGAAACTATTCCACATTGTTTTCATTGAAGACCAAACTCAGAACTCAAATATTCATCTCCACGATCAGATCGCAGAAACTTTATTTTCTTGTTACGATGATTTTCCACTTCACTCTGAAATTCTTTGAACCTTTCAACTATTTCAGACTTATGTTTCATCAAGTAGATATACCCATATCTACTCAAATCATCTTGTGAAGGTCGAAAATAACGATACTTGCCACGAGCATCAACATTCATTGGATCGCATACATCGGTATGTATTATTTCCAATAAGTCAAGAGTTTGTTCCATTGTTCCGAGAACGGAGTTTTAGTCATCTTGCCCAAAAGGCACGGTTCGCAAGCATCAAATGATTCATAATCAAGTGATTCCAAAAGTCCATCAACATGGAGTTTTCTTCATGCGCTTTACACCAATATGACCTAAACGGCAAAGTACCACAAATAAGTTGCACTATCATTATTAACTTTGCATCTTTTGGTTTCAATATTATGAATATGTGTATCACTATGATCGAGATCCAATGAACCATTTTCATTGGGTGTGTAACCATATAAGGTTTTATTCATGTAAATGTAACAACAATTTATTCTCTTACTTAAATGAATAATCAGATTGCAATAAACATGATCAAATCATATTTATGCTCAACACCAAATAACACTTATTTAGGTTCCACACTAATCCCGAAGTATAGGGAGTGTGCGATGATGATCATATCAATCTTGGAACTACTTCCAACACTCATCGTCACTTCCCTTCAACTAGTCTCTGCTTATTCTGCAACTCCTGTTTCGAGTTACTACTCTTAGCAACCAACCAGATCAAATACCGAGGGGTTGCTACGAACACTAGTAAAATACACATCAATAATTTGTATATCAAATATACCTTTGTTCACTTTGCCATCCTTCTTATCCGCCAAATACTTGGGGTAGTTCCGCTCAAAGGACCAGTTCCATTGTAGCAAAAGCACTTAGTCTCGTGCTTAGATCCAGACTTGGGCTTCTTCACTCGAGCAGCAACTTGCTTGCCGCTCTTCTTGAAGTTCCCTTCTTCCCTTTGTCCTTTCCTTGAGACTAGTGGTCTTGTCAACCATCAACACTTGATGTTTTTCTTGATTTCTACCTTCGCGATTTTAGCATCGCAAGAGCTTGGGAATTGTTTTCGCCATCCCTTGCATATTATAGTTCATCACGAAGTTCTAGTAACTTTAGTGATGGTGACTAGAGAATTCTGTCAATCACTATCTTATCTCGGAAGATTAACTCCCACTTGATTCAAGCGATTGAAGTACTCGCATAATCTGAGCACATGCTCACTAGTTGAGCGATTCTCCTCCATCTTTTAGCTATAGAACTTGTTGGAGACTTCATATCTCTCAACTCGGTATTTGCTTGAAATATTAACTTCAATTCCTGGAACATCTCATATGGTCCATGACGCTCAAAACGCCTTTGAAGTCCCGATTCTAAGCCGTTAAGCATGGTGCACTAAACTATCAAGTAGTCATCATATTGAGCTAGCCAAATGTTCATAACGCCCCAGATCTGCTCCTGCAATAGGTCTGTCACCTAGCGGTGCATTAAGGACATAATTCTTCTGCGCAGCAATGAGGATAAACCTCAGATCACGGATCCAATCCGCATCATTGCTACTAACATCTTTCAATACAATTTTCTAGGAACACATATAAAAACACAGGAAGCAACAACGCGAGCTATTGATCTACAACATAATCTGCAAAATACTACCAGGACTAAGTTCATGATAAATTAAAGTTCAATTAATCATATTACTTAAGAACTCCCACTTAGAGACATCTCTCTAGTCATCTAAGTGATCACGTGATCCAAATCAACTAAACCATAACCGATCATCACGTGAGATGGAGTAGTTTTCAATGGTGAACATCACTATGTTGATCATATCTACTATATGATTCACGCCGACCTTTCGGTCTCCGTGTTCCGAGGCCATATCTGCATATGCTAGGCTCGCCAAGTTTAACTCGAGTATTCTGCGTGTGCAAAACTGGCTTGCACCCGCTGTAGATGGACGAGAGCTTATCACACCCGATCATCACGTGGTGTCCGGGCACGATTTAACTTTGGCAACGGTGCATACTCGTGAGAACACGCCTTGATAATTTTAGTGAGAGATCATCTTAAAATGCTACCGCCAATCAAAGCAAGATAAGATGCATAAAGGATAAACATCACATGCAATCAATATAAGTGATATGATATGGCCATCATCATCTTGTGCTTGTGATTCCATCTCCAAGCACCGCCATGATCACCATCGCCACCGGCGCGACACCTTGATCTCCATCGTAGCATCGTTGTCGCCTCGCCAACTATTGCTTCTACGACTATCGCTACCGCTTAGTGATAAAGTAAAGCAATTACATGGCGCTTGCATTTCATACAATAAAGCGACAACCATATGGCTCTCGCCAGCCGCCGATAACTCGTTACAAAACATGATCATCTCATACAATAAAATATAGCATCACGCCTTGACCATATCACATCACAACATGCCCTGCAAAAACAAGTTAGACGCCCTCTACTTTGTTGTTGCAAGTTTTACGTGGCTGCTACGGGCTGAGCAAGAACCGTTCTTACCTACGCATCAAAACCACAACGATAGTTTGTCAAGTTAGTGCTGTTTTAACCTTCGCAAGGACCGGGCGAGCCACACTCGGTTCAACTAAAGTGAGAGAGACAGACACCCGCCAGCCACCTTTAAGCAACTAGTGCTCGCAGCGGTGAAACCAGTCTCGCGAAGCGACGCTGTAATGTCGGTCCGGCCGCTTCATCTCACAATACCGCCAACCAAAGTATGACATGCTGGTAAGCAAGATGACTTATATCGCCCACAACTCACTTGTGTTCTACTCGTGCATATGACATCAACGATAAAACCAGGCTCGATACCACCGTTGGGGAACGAGTAATTTCAAAAATTTTCCTACGCACACGCAAGATCATGGTGATGCATAGCAACGAGAGGGAGAGTGTCCGTCCACGCACTCGTGAGACCGAAAGCGAAGCGCTATAACAACGCTGTTGATGTAGTCGTCGCCTTCACGATCCGACCGATCCAAGCACCGAACGACGGCACCTCCGAGTTCTCGCACACGCTCAGCTCGATGACGATCCCCGACTCGATCCAGCAAAGTGTCGGGATGAGTTCCACAAGACGACGGCGTGGTGACGATGATGATGCTCCACCGATGCAGGGCTTCGCCTAAGCTCCGCGACGATATGACTTCTCCGCGCAGGCTTCGCCTAAGCTCGCGACGATATGACCGAAGTGGAATATGGTGGAGGGGGCACCGCACACGGCTAAGGAACGATCCGTAGATCAACTTGTGTGTTCTGGGTGCCCCCTGCCTCAGATATAAAGGAGGGAGGGAGGAGGAGGCCGCCCTAGTAGGGCGCCCATGGGGAGTCCTACTCCCACCGGAGTAGGATTCCCTTTCCTAGTCCAACTAGGAGTCCTTCCATGTATTGGGAGTAGGAGACAAGTAAGGGAAGGGAAAAGGAGAAGGAAGGAAGGCGCCCCCCCTAGTCCAATTCGGACTAGTCCAAGGAGAGGCGGCGGCCACCCTTTTGGCCCTTTTTCTCCTTTCCCGTATGGCCCATTAAGGCCCAATACGAATTCCCGTAACTCTCCTAGATCCAAAAATACCCAATCACTCGAACCTTCCGAACTCCGAATATAGTCGTCCAATATATCGATCTTTACGCCTCGACCATTTCGAGACTCCTCGTCATGTCCCCGATCTCATCCGGGACTCAACTCCTTCGGTACATCAAAACTCATAAACTCATAATAAAACTGCATCATCGAAACCTTGTTGCATGGACCCTACGGGTTCGAGAACTATGTAGACATGACCTAGAACTATTCTTGGTCAATAACCAATAGCGGAACCTGGATGCCCATATTGGCTCCTACATATTCTACGAAGATCTTTATCGGTCAAACCGCATAACAACATACTTTGTTCCTTTGTCATCGGTATGTTACTTGCCCGAGATTCGATCGTCGGTATCCAATACCTAGTTCAATCTCGCCACCGACAAGTCTCTTTACTCGTTCCGTAATACATCATCTCGCAACTAACTCATTAGTTGCAATGCTTGCAAGGCTTAAGTGATGTGCATTACCGAGAGGGCCCAGAGATACCTCTCCGACATTCGGAGGACAAATCCTAATCTCAAATACGCCAACCCAACATCTGCCTTTGGAGACACCTGTAGTACTCCTTTATAATCACCCGCCACGCCAGGACGCTTGGTAGTACCCAAAGTGTTCCTCCGTAAACGGAGTTGCATAATCTCATAGTCATAGGAACATGTATAAGTCATGAAGGAAGCAATAGCAACATACTAAACGATCGTGTGCTAAGCTAACGGAATGGGTCATGTCAATCAGATCATTCAACTAATGATGTGACCTTGTTAATCAAATAACAACTCCTTGTTCATGGTTAGGAAACATAACCATCTTTGATTAACAAGCTAGTCAAGTAGAGGCATACTAGTGACATACTGCTTGTCTATATATTCACACATGTATTATGTTTCCGGTTAATACAATTCTAGCATGAATAATAAACATTTATCATGATATAAGGAAATAAATAATAACTTTATTATTGCCTCTAGGGCATATTTCCTTCACTATTGACCCAAGACATGATTCGGAGCCGATGCATATAGTGCTATAAGTTCGGGTGCCGACTTGTGAAAGTGTTCGGACTTATCATACCATAATGCGGGAAACATAAGCCCTCGGTGTATATTAGCCGCACTAAAGTGTACGGATGCAACATGCCGTGAATGAACATGTGTATGAAAAGAAATGCAATTATAAGCAAAAAGGTGCTGCATTGTTTTATTCAATAAGTGCTGCTACGAATGCGTAACGATACAAATAGTGCGATAAGCAAGGTATGGGACTGTTAAACATGTCCTCTCCGTGGGTAGGCTGCAGATTGGTGTATAAAATGCTCGTAATGGAGACCACCAGATATTCGTTGTAGCCTTTATCCTTCCCTCGGTTGTTGCATCGTGAGTTCGGCAGTTCTGTCACGGACAGGCCTCCGACAAACGGAGTCCTGTAGATAAAAAGTAAAAGGTAAAAAGAAAAGAAAAAGGAACGACGCACTTGAGAGCCCCCGTGTGGTTGAGCCGCATCTGGGTTTATCATGGTCGTGCCTCTCCCCATGCCCATGGTATCTTCAGAGCGTAATGGTGTACGCCAAGGACCCGCTTTGACGCTTCGCAGAGCTGGAGTTAGCCGCATCGCTACGCTGCGCTCGGGCGTGCTGTGGTCTTGTTGTAAGTTACTCCGGCGCTTAGTCAGAGTCCGCCGCTTAACGGCCGGACTCGAGAATTGCCTTAAGAGGTCAGTATTGCACTTATGCCGCGAGCGTCAGATGTTCCTCCGCGCGGAGAGAACTTTCGGTGTTCCGCTGACCGTGATGACTCCTCGAGGGCCCGGCATCTTGAGCTTGAGGTATGCGAGGCGGCACCGCGTTGAACTTTGCAAACGCGGTACGTCCGAGCAAGGCATGATAGCCGCTGTTGGGGAACGTTGTAGAAAATTAAAATTTTTCCTACGGTTTCACCAAGATCCATCTATGAGTTCATCTAAGCAACGAGTCAAGGGAGTGAGTTTGCATCTACATACCACTTGTAGATCGAAAAGGAAGCGCTCAAGAGGATGGTGATGATGGAGTCGTGATCGCCGTGATTCAGATCACCGATGACCAAGTGCTGAACGGACAGCACCTCCGCGCTCAACACACGACGGTGCGGACGACGCCTCCTCCGTTTTGATCCAGCAAGGAGGAAGGAGAGGTTGAGGAAGACAGCTCCAACGGCAAAGACGACGGCGTGGTCTTGTTGGTGCAAAGAAGATTCGGCTGTGGCTTCGCCAAGCACGCACGGAGGAGGAGAGGTGTTGGGAGGGAAGGGGCTGCGCCTTGGCTTAGGTGTTCAGCCTTCCCCTCACCCCTCTATTTATAGGGGAAGGGGCAAGGGGGCCAACCCCCTCTAGATGGGATCTAGAGGGGCGGCGGCCGGGGGGACTTGCCCCCAAGCAGGGGTGCCCTCTAGGGTTCCCCAACCCTAGGCGCATGTGCCCAGGGGGGCGCCCAGCCCTCCGGGGCTGGCTCCTGCCCACGCAGCCCATGTGGCCCCCGGAGGGGTGGCCCCTACGGTGGACCTCAGAACCCTTCCGGTGGCCCCAGACAATACCGATAAGCCCCGAAACCTTCCTGTCCGTATGACAACTTCCCATATATAAATCTTTACCTCCGGACTATTCCGAACTCCTCGTGACGTCCGGGATCTCATCCGGACTCCAAACAACATTCGTAATCACATACAAGTCTTCCTAATAACCCTAAGCGCCACCGAACCTTATGTGTAGACCCTACGGGTTCGGGAGACATGCGACATGACCAGACGGCTCGTGTCAATAACCAACAGCGGGATCAGATACCCATGTTGGCTCCTACATGCTCCTCGATGATGTCATCGGATGAACCACGATGTTGAGGATTCAAGCAACCACATCAGATATCGCTCCCTTTGTCAATCGGTATGTTACAAGCCCGAGACTCGATCGCCGGTATCCCAATACCTCGCTCAATCTCGTTATCGCAAGTCACTTTACTCGCATCAGAATGCATGATCCCGTGACCAAACACTTGGTCACTTTGAGCTCATTATGATGATGCATTACCGAGTGGGCCCAGAGATACCTCTCCGTCATACGGAGTGACAAATCCCAGCCTCGATCCGTGTCAACCCAATGACACTTTCGGAGATACCGTAGTGCACCTTTATAGTCACCCGCTTCGCCAGGACGCTTTGGTACACCCAAAGCACTCCTACGGTATCCGGAGTTACAAGATCTCATGGTCTAAGGAAGAGATACTTGACATCGAAAAAGCTCTAGCAAAACGAACTACACGATCTTGTGCTATGCTTAGGATTGTCTTGTCCATCACGCCATTCTCCTAATGACGTGATCCCATTGTCAATGACATCTCGATGTCCATAGTCGAAACCATGACTATCGGTTGACCAACGAGCTAGTCAACTAGAGGCTTACTAGGGACGACAGGTCTATGTATTCACACGTGTATTACGATTTCCGGATAATACAATTATAGCATGAATAAAAGACAATTATCATGAACAAGGAAATATAATAATAATGCTTTTATTATTGCCTCTAGGGCATATTTCCAACACGTCCTGCTTGATTAATTTTGATGATGTGTGTTACAAGAGTTGATCTACCACGAGATCAAAGAGGCTAAACCCTAGAAGCTAGCCTATGGTATGATTGTTGTTTGTCCTACGGACTAAAACCCTCCGGTTTATATAGACACCGGATAGGGTTAGGGTTACACAGAGTCGGTTACAATGGTAGGAGATCTACATATCCGTATCGCCAAGCTTGCCTTCCACGCCAAGGAAAGTCCCATCCGGACACGGGACGAAGTCTTCAATCTTCTATCTTCATAGTCTTGGAGTCCGGCCGATGATGATAGTTCGGCTATCCGGACACCCCCTAGTCCGGAACTCCCTCAGACAATATAGTCAATAATAATTTGAAGATCTACGTACCTGGATTTTATTTTTTGTTATTTCTGGTGTTCTTTATACTAGCATGACTATTGATAAATAGATCATAAGTTTTACCTGCAATAAAATAAGAATAATTTCAATTCCACCCTTCCACTTCTCCCGGCCCATTGCTGTATTTCCATCAATAGTATGTGGGAATTTGCCATAATAAGAATTAAATACGTATAAGTATGGCTTCTACACCTAGTCCTTTTGTCACCTCTCTCAATCAATCATATCATCAACATACTGCAAAATGGGAAAATATGTGTCATGACAGGGGTGTCGGATTTCGGGTTCCGGCAGACCCTTAAGGTTCGAACTCTGGGGTGCGCGCGAAGATCTCTCTCCTGCCAACTAACGTCTCGAAGCCTCGCAAGGAATCTAAGCTAGAAAGATGAACAACACAAGGGACGCAAGGTTTATACTAGTTCGGACCACCGTTGTGGTGTAATACCCTACTCTAGTTTGTGGTGTGTGTGGATTGCCTCAGGGGCTGAAGAGGAACAATACAAAGGGAGAACAGCCTCGTGAGGGGTGTTCTTGAGCTGGTGCGATGAACTGCTTGGGTGAGTTCAGTCGCCTCTCTCTCTAGTCTACCCAAAAATCTGGATTTCTCTACTCTGTGGTGGCTAGCTCTATTTATAGAGGCCCTGGGCCTCTTCCCAAATAATGAGCGGGAAGGGCGCCAACAATTGGCCATTTTGAAGGGGAACATCTAGTACACTTATCCTGACCAAAGTTGGTCTTCGACTGCCAAAGACTCTGACGGTGACGCCGTCCTGGGCTCCACTGTGACCTCCATCCTGCCGTTCCGCTGGTCTTGGTCTTGTTGCACCAAAGCGGTAACCTTTGCCTGATGCCTTGGCCTGTGCTTGCCCCCTTTGCACCGAAGTGGAAACAAGGACACTGCGCAGGCCGGCGCCTGCCTGGCGCCCGCCTGGTCTCGGTCATCATGGCTTGCGTCACGGGCACCTCGCGAGGTACCCTGCCTTGATCTCTCCGCCTCCTCGCGAGCTCGCCTGATGAGGCTGCTCCTGAGGAAGCTTCCTGTCGTCCGCCCTGCGAGGCTTGGCCCCTCGTGAGGGTCTTGAGCTTGAGCTGATGAAGCTGGGCTGCACTGGGCCTCTGCTTGAGCCACGCCGCAGGCAGGCGAGTCTGGGGACCACCGTTCCCAGAACGCCGACAGTAGCCCCCGGGCCCAAGGCGCGCCCGGACTTGGCTTAGCAAAGAAGCGAAGGGGCAAGTGCGAGCTGCTCCTTCTCCGACGGAGGGTTGATGACGCCGAGGCCGTCACGCGGCAGAACGAGGATGAGATCCGTTAGCAGCAGACTCTGGAGCATGAGCATGCCCCCATCCTCCGGATGCTCAGGGAAAGGGCCAATGCGGCCCTGGGCAACATTTGTGAGGCGGCTGTTGCCGAGCCTCGTGTGATCAACTATGCTGGCAACCTCCGGTTCTTCACGGATGTGGTGACACAACTGGAGGCCCGCTCTGGCAGGGCCCGCTGGCTTGTTGAGGAGAGGAGTCGAGCCTTGCTCGGGCGTGCCTTCTCCCGTGTCTTCAGCTATCTACAGAACAGAGACCCCCACTTCGATTTCGCCGCCGCCATCGGACCGGTGCCCATAGCCATCCAGGGTGATCTGGCGCAACGGGTGGAGGACAACGTGGACGCCCTCGTCAGGGCCTTCGCATCTGACGACGACGGCGTGATCGTGGCCGCCGACGAAGGTGGCGTTGTGAATGAGCCTGGCGCTGATGGAGATGATGGCGACGGCGGTGACGATGCCAGTGACACCAGCGACGCCTCCGGAGGCGTCCCAGAAGACGCGGTGAGTGATATGTCCGATTGATCGCACGTCGCCGCTGTTTACCCTGTATGAAAAAGGTTCGGGCTCGACCCTAAATATTGTAAGAGCATTTTGGGAGGGGGATCCCCTCATGTAAAGGCTTGCAATCAGTATCATTGTAAATATAACGCCGCGCGTGGGCTTACGCTGGGCTTTTAGTCCCGCGATGGGTCAGCTGACTTGTTTACCTTTTGACCCTGACGGGTCCCAAGCGTGCCTGTAGGAGCCGCAGCGCCTCGAGCGCCTTCCCGGTGAACCCATTGATCCTGCGATGAGAACCTCCTGAGAGGGTGCGGCGACAGCGGTCCGGATTGTAGACGTGCTTGGCCCGGCCCGGCCCGCGAGGGGCTCGCGAGGGGAGGCAATTGACGCTAACTTTGGACGCAAAGCCGAAAACAGAACACGAGAGATTGCTCGAACGAGACTAAACACCCCTTCCCCAAACGCACACAAGTCTCAAGCTCAAATCCAACTTAAATTCAAATCGAAGAAACTTGACAACAGAGGAAAAGGCAAAAGGAAAAAGGCCGCGTCCGGCACCTAGTCTAGTTTTCGACGTCTTCTCACCAGCGCGGAGCTAAGTGCTGCCACTGGGCGTGGGCGGGAGCCCCGAGGCCCAAGGGTGGCTCTCCGGAGACTCCGGGGCGTGTACAGCCCCACTCATTATTACATGAGAGTGTCATGGGCGGCGAGCTTCATAGGCACTGGGCCTTCTTCACAGGTACCGGCCTTGCTTCATATCGCCAGACGGGGGCCCCGCCTTGCACCACACTCTACCGCCATCGATGGCGACCGGAAACCAAGGACGACACCAATGGGGTAGAGCGGTCGCCAGCGGTTCCCCCGACGACCACGGGTCCTCTGTCATAGAGCTTTCGACCTACTAGGACATGAGCTCATTGGATAAATGGAGTCGGCTAATACCGACTCAACAAATTTGGGATTTGGATATTTGAAAACAGATTACTGATACATAGTTTATTTTCTATCTAAAAGTTGCCCATATAGTATAAATTAACATCTCAGCCCCTACTCAGCTGTACTATCATCTGTTACAGATTACAAAATTGTTCTACTAGCACATCAGGATTATCTTCTTGCTTATCCCCGTCGAATTTACGATTCAAAGTTGAGGAGCTAGCAAAAGGTACTTTACTGCGCAGAGAATAAATCGAGGATGCCAATGGCTGTATGGACACAGACAGTTGAACAGAACTTCAGAACTGCTCAAAGTTTATTTATGTAGAGAGATAAGTTTATCTGAGAATGCTTACCTTGTCTTTCATTGCAAGGACAGACTCCATAAGCAATGATGAGTAGGCTCCAATTTACTCACCTTAATGTGATTCTTGTCAGGTCATACAGCGTAGACATCCAAAACTAGAGTCTTCTAAAAGCAATCGCACCATCCATCGTATTCCTTAGCTGTTACAGTGGCAATATTTATCATATTGGGTGAACTTGTAATATTATGTTGCTAAATACTCCCTCCGTAAACTAATATAAGAGCGTTTAGAATACTAAAGTTGTGATCTAAACACTCTTACATTAGTTTACAGAGGGAGTAGAATGCATTCCTAGTGGAAGATAGATTACATACCACCATATAAGTGCACTCAGCTCACCATCCCGGACAAGAATAGCTTGTAGCCACTCTGTACCCAGCTATAAGGTTGGCAGAAGCACGCATAACCGAGACCAATGCCTGCCCGCTGCCCGCTCTCCATCATGGTACTAACCCATGCCTGCCTAGCATCATCTAGCATCCTGTTGTGTTGGCCAAGAACGCTGAGACAACATCCGGAACGGGCATTTCATCAAACACCCCACGCGCGTCACGTCCGTGAGGTGGTCGGCTCAGAGCGCAGCGGCGTGGAGCTTGACTGCTTGACCCTTGGCTGAGTGCGCCTCAGCGGCGGCGTGGAGGACGACGGGGAAGGTGGGGCCGTCCTGGCTTACGGCGGAGCGGAGCATCGGGTAGGTCGGCAATCGCGGCGTAGGAGATGATGAGCGCGCCGGTGAGGGGCAAGGAGGCGGCGAGCGCGCCGGATATAAGCGCGGCGGCATGGGCGCGGCCCGCAGCCGGGGAGGTTGCCGTCGTCGCCGCATTGGTGGAGGTGCGCGTGCAGGAACGCGGCTGTAGAGTGGCTGGCGGGAGCGCGCTGCTGCAGTTGAGTAAATTTTTTTTTTTTTTTAGGATTGCAGTTCAGGCTGGCCTGGCTGGCATCCGGTTGTGGGCTTGGCCTCGTGGATGCAAGTAAAATGCTCATTTCAATTTAGACATGTTTTTCTTCTTCTCCTTTTAAATTGTCTTTCATTATTTCAACGCAACTAACCCTTCTGCTTTCGTCGCTTGATTTGGTATGAGTTGTTGCGTTTTGATTTTTTTTTGTGGGGTAAAAGGAGATTGTATTGATCTAGGGAGGCATAATATTGTTCATACAAAGAGTGACAATCTCCTCCGTACCTGAGCCTAACCACACCGCGGTTCGAGGCAAACTACGCCCATAAGCTGCTAATGCATGACTTACTATATTCTGGGAGCGGCTAATAAGCTTGATCTCCATCTCTCTGCCATTCTCCATGAGCGCCTTAATATCCCTGATACATGCCATGTTGCTAGAGCGATCCTGAGACACCGACTGGAGCATGGAGACGGCCTCTGCACAATCCATTTCAATGATGATAGGACAGCTTGTACGCTCAAGGGCCAACGCAACCCCCTCACGGCAGGCCGCAAGTTCTGCTTGTAATGCATTATCACATGTGAAGGAGCCACGACATGCCGTGAAGATAATGCCGCAGATCATCTCGCAGCACCATACCGGACCCTGCTGATCCGTCCGCCGCCACGAACGCGCCATCCGTGTTGAGCTTCGCCCAGCCTGCGGGAGGCCTAGCCCAACTCTGCTCTTCCTTGTTCCCTTTCGCCGGTTGCTTTTCAAAGTCTGCAGATCGAGGCACACCAGAAATATGCATTGGCATCTTCCCTTTGGCGATATCATTGTGAGGATAGTGCTGGATGCAAAGCAACGAGTTCATGTATCCCTGCAAAAATCGGCGCGACGCCTCCGTGGGAGGTAGTTCCTTCTGGTGGGTGATCTCATTCCGCACATGCCACGATCGCCAGAGGGTCATGAGCAGCGCCATTCTGGAGGTTTCAGTCAGGGGCTCCAAAACACCAAGGAGCCATTCCGGCCCCGTATTTTCCACTGTTGCCACGTCCGGCATAGGCCAGTCAATGGCCATAGCGCGCCACAATGAAACCGCCCGGGGGCACCTACAGAATGCGTGGAAACAGTCCTCTCGTTCCGTCCCGCACAAAGGGCATATGCCAGATACCTCCAGGCCACGAGAGAATTTATTCGCCCATGTAGCCAGCGAATTTGTTGCAAGTCGCCAAGCGAAGACGCGTACCTTCGGGGGAGCAGGGCACCCCCATATGGTCTTCCAGATGGCGCGATGACCATCCGGTGCCCTGCTCGAAGAGCTGGCCAAAGGACGCTCGCGCTCGTCCATGGCAAAGCGGTATGCCGACCGGACTGTGAAGATTCCGGTTTTCTCCGGTGCCCATGCAAGAACATCATCGGGGGCCCGTGGAGAGAGCTTGATGCGCGTGATGGTGTCGATGTCTCCGGCAGGAAGTACTGTCGAAGTAGTTCCATTTGCCAAGCTCCTCTCTCGTCAATGAGTTCGGAGACCCGGCGTAGCCTGCATGTACCTTGCGGAGTAATGAGTTTCCCGGAGTGTTCCCGCGGGATCCACCTATCTCGCCATATACGGATATGTTCGCCATTACCCACGCGCCACATAAGACCTTTCTTCAAGAGCTCCAAACCATACTGGATGGCTTGCCATGTGGATGACGCATTGCTGGAGAAGACTGTATCCTCGAGGCGTCCATCCGGATAGTAGCGAGCTTTGAGGACCTGCGCACACAAGCTGTCGGGTTTAGTAAGAAGACGCCAAGCCTGTCGTGCAAGCAGAGCTTGATTGAAAACTCTGAAGTCACGGAATCCAATGCCCCCTCTCATCTTAGGAGCTAATATGCTTGGCCAAGACTTCCAGTGTGTTTTCCGCCGACCTTGAGAGGAGCCCCACCAAAAGTTCCGAACCAACCGGTTTAAGTCATCACACACAGACATAGGTAGCTTAAAAACTCCCATCATGTACGTCGGAATGGCTTGGCCGACTGCCTTGATCATTACCTCTTTCCCTGCTTGGGACAAGGTGTCGCCCCATTGCATAATTCTCTTGGTCAAACTGGCAAGAAGGTTATGGCATTGCTCCTTTGACATTCGTCCCTCAAGAACAGGGAGGCCTAGGTACTTTTCCTCGTATGTGTCCCGCTGCACGTGCAATACTGACCGCACCTCAGTCTGATGCGCCACTGTACATGATTCCCCAAACATGATGCTACATTTGTTAGGGTTTATAAGCTGGCCAGTTGCAGCCTCATAGGTCTCTAAAACTTTTCGGACCTCCATAGCTTGGTTGTTATCCGCTTTGAAGAACAAGAGTGTGTCATCCGCAAACAACAAGTGCGAGATACCCGGCGCACGCCTACATATTTTTAGGGGAGAAAACCTGCCCTGTTCCTCACCATCCTTCAACAAAGCAGATAGGCCGTCAGCTACAAACAGGAACAAAAATGGGGAGAGGGGATCACCTTGCCGAAGCCCGCGCGTCGGAGCAAATGAATCCAAGAGGGTTCCATTGAACTTAACTGAATATCTCACCGTGGTGACACACGTCATAATCCAGTCCACCCACCGGCAAACAAAACCCATCTTTTGCATCATATGCTTCAAGTATGTCCAGTCAACCCGGTCGTACGTGTGACGCCCCAAGACCGGAGCTTCAGTTGCCTTCCAGGGTTTCCGAGTTTTTGTCGTGTGATTTGTTTTGTGTGTGCATTCATCATGTCATCTCTTGCTTTGCATCATCTCATCATGCCATTTAATTTTCAAAAACTCAACTAAATAAATTGCATAGATCTTTTGATCTATTTAAATCGAGGGAAGGTTGACTTCTCTTTATAACTTATACTCCCAATATTATTAGGGAGCTATAATAAATATTCCATTGTTTTGGAATCACCATAACCCACTTGCATAATAAATCCCATGCCTTTTCTGCTCCGAGTTGACCTCAAAACCTTGCCAATATTATTTCATCATTTTCCGGAGCTCCACCAAAAATCCTCGGGCCATTTTTGTTAAATTCTTCATATTTTTGTGAGCCCGGGAAAATTGTCCTCGTTCCCAAATTCTTTCCCTAACCCTCTCTTTCTTTTTGTCTCTCTATTTTTCTTTTCTGCTAAGTATAAGAGAGAGAGGTAAGCCCAGTCTGCCTCCTGGGCCTCCCAACCTCCTGCAGGCCCATCCATCCTCCCAAGGCCCAGCTGCCCCGCTGTAACCCTAGGCCCCAAGGCCCAGCCTCCCCTCGATCCATCTCTCTCCCTCTCGTCCCTGCCCGCCGCCACACACGCACGCCCGCTGCCAGGAAGGGCAACGCCCGATCCCATCTCTTTCCTCTCGCTCGAACCCCCCTCCTCTCGATCCCTTTTCCCCTTCGTTCTCCTCCCCTGCGCCCGATCCCCTCACCGCGCCCCGCTTCTCCTCCCGAGCCCCGTCGGCCTCCTCGCCGTCGTTCATGGCGCCTCCTCGCCGCCGGAGCGCCTTCTCCCCTCGGCCTCCTCCACCAGCGCCGCCACCCCTCGTCCTTCCCGATCCCCTCGTCCTCCCCATCTCTCCCTCTCGTCTCTCACCTCGCACTCGCCCGCTGCCAGCCCTAGGAGCGAGAGCTCCTCCGTCGAGCCCTCCCGATCCCTCCCCGGTCGTGCTCCTTCGTGCAGTCCCGCCGCCATGCTGCCATGTCCCTGCCCGCCGTCGGTCGAGCTCGCCGTCCGCCTCGCGACCCGTCGCAGCCTCCTGCCGCCGGGCGCCCGAGGACCAGCGGCGCTGCCCGGATCCATCGTCCCCGCCATGGCCGCCGCCCGTTCATCGCCTCCGGCCGGATCCAGCCACCCTCGGCCTCTCCTCGAGCACCCGAGGCCCTGCGAGCCTCCCGCATCCGCATCTGCCTCTGCTTCGTGCCACTCCTCCTTGGCGCCATGGCCTCTGCCTCCTTTGGATGACCCGTGGCTGCCGTGCCCTGTTGTTTCGTTCTCTCTGCTGCGGCATCGTTGACGTCAAGACCGTGGGCGCCAAGTTCGTCTTCCACTATCATCTCCGAGGATTTCTCCAAGACCAACCGGAACGCCAAGTACCGACTCGTGGATTCGCCAAGTACACCACCACCAAGTCCGCACGGGAGCCCGAATGACTACTTCCACGATGATCGACAAGTACCCGACGACACGCCAAGTACCTCTACCGCTGTCTCCGGAAACGCCAAGTACCCCACGCATGAAGACGCTAAGTCCGTTTGGGATTCATCAAGTACCGCTACCGATGGCTCGAACGTCTGAAAACGTACCACGAAGCGCCAAGTTCGACTACCGCACGGTTACGCCAAGTTCATCTACGCCCGTGAGCGTCTACGAGATGTACCACTACCGTCGGCCGTGAACGACTACTTCCCTCTCCGAAACGCGAACCGTCCCGTTTGAACGCTTCGAAGGTATAACCACCGAGATGACCGACCGTGATCGAATCATCCTTGCGATGCCCCTCTTTTGCCATGCCACCGTTCCGTGGGAACCCGGTAATCGGGATCACCCCACCATCTTGCATGACTCGCTCACGTCCACACTTTCCTTTGCACCGATATCTCAATCGAGTTATCGGAACCGGAATGTTGCCGTGGCACCATTTCCGTTGTCGTTGCCGTGGCACCCTTTTTCGTTCCCGCCACGACGACTAATGCTTCATAACATGCTCATGTCAACTTTTATTAAAAATTGCATAAAACGTGCACATGTCATCCGCATCATGGTATCAACATTTAAATGTTTAAAATTGTTGTTTGCATTAATTTGCTTAAATGCCATGCTAAAATGATTTCTTTCATAACTTAATAACCGTAGCTCGGATTTAAATAAATTATATATGTAAATGGGGTGGAAAAATGCATAGATTAACATGGTAGCATTACTTTGCATGTTTAACAACTCTAAGATATGCTTTAGGTCAGATCAGTACCAATTCTAAATATGGACATGAGGATTTTCCGGAATTATCGTTTGTTGTTTCCGGCCTCATTTAAACTTGCCTAAATAGGTAGTTTAATTATGCTTCACCCGTTGCCATGTTTAATAACATTTAATATTGTTGGTTCCATAACCGAGATCAAACTAAATATTTGCATGTGGTGTTTTGTCAATATGCAACTCGTTGCATTTTGAGCTCCACTTAATTGGTAGTTTGTTTGTTGCATTTTGCCACGCCATGCCTCATTAAACCGGACATGCATCATACTTGGTTGTGCATCATGCCATGTTTATGATTGTGTGTTTAATTATGTTGTTTGTTTGTTTCCGGGTTGCTTCTCTCGTTAGCTTCGGTTTCCTTCCGGAGTTGTGAGGACTCGTTCGACTACGTCCGTTTGTCTTCTTCTTGGACTCGTTCTTCTTCCTTGCGGGATTTCAGGCAAGATGACCATACCCTCGAAATCACTTCTATCTTTGCTTGCTAGATGCTCGCTCTTTTGCTATGCCTATGCTATGATGCCTACCACTTGATATATCATGCCACCCACATTGCCATGTCAAACCTCTAACCATCCTTTCCTAGCAAACCGTTGTTTGGCTATGTTGCCGCTTTGCTCAGCCCCTCTTATAGCGTTGTTAGTTGCAGGTGAAGATGAAGTTTGTTCCTTGTTGGAACATGGAGATGTTGTTCCTTGTTGGAACATGTTTACTTGTTGGGATATCACAATATATCTTATTTAATTAACGCATCTATATACTTGGTAAAGGGTGGAAGGCTCGGCCTTATGCCTGGTGTTTTGTTCCACTCTTGCCGTCCTAGTTTCCGTCATATCGGTATTATGTTCCCGGATTTTGCGTCCCTAACGCGGTCGGGTGATTTATGGGACCCCTTGACGGTTCGCTTTGAATAAGACTTTTCAGCAAGAAGGCCCAACATTGGTTTTACCATTTGCCTCACCTATGCCCTTTTTCCCTTGGGTTTCGGAGCCCGAGGGTCATCTTTATTTTAGCCCCGGGCGGTGCTCCTTTGAGTGTTGGTCCGAACCGGCAACTTCTTGGGGCCACCACGGGCAACTCGAGGGTTGGTTTTACTCGTAGCTTGACTTATCCGGTGTGCCACGAGACCGAGGTACGTGCGACTCCTATCAGGATTTGTCGGCACATCCGGGCGGCTTTGCTGGTCTTGTTTTATTCTGTCGAAATGTCTTGTAGCCGATTCCGAGACTGATCGGGTCTTCCGGGAGAAGAATATCCTTCGTTGATCGCGAGAGCTTATCATGGGCTAAGTTGGGACACCCTGCAGGGTTTGAACTTTCGAAAGCCGTGCCCGTGGTTATGTGGCAGATGGGAATTTGTTAATGTCGGTTGTAGAAAACCGAAGTTGATCTTAATTAAAACACATCCACAGCGTGTGTAACTGTGATGGTCTCTTCTCGTGGTCCGGAAGTGAACACGATGTTGGAGTTATGTTTGGCGTAAGTAGTTTCAGGATCACTTCTTGATCATAGTTGTTCGACCGTGCTTTTGCCTCCTCTTCTCGCTCTCTTTTGCGATTGTAGCCACCATATATGCTAGTCGCTTGCTGCAGCTCCACCTCACCACCCTGTCCAACCTTTAAGCTTAAATAGTCTTGATCTCGCGGGTGTGAGATTGCTGAGTCCTCGTGACTCACAGATACTTCCAAAACCAGTTTGCGGTGCCAATGAAACCGTGCAGGTGGCCTTTTGAGCTCAAGGAGGAGCTCGATGAAGATCTTGTTCATTGTGTTGTTTCGTTTCAGTTGATCAGAGTGGAGCCAGTTGGGACGATCGGGGATCTGTGTAGCATTTGGGGTAGTCTTCTTTTATTTTGGTTCCGTAGTCGGACCTTGATTGTATCTGTATGATGTAATGCTTTACTCATGTATTGTGTGAAGTGGCGATTGTAAGCCAACTATGTATCTCTTTCCCTTATGTATTACATGGGTTGTGTGAAGATTACCTCACTTGCGACATTGCTTTCAATGCGGTTATGCCTCTAAGTCGTGCTTCGACACGTGGGAGATATAGCCGCATCGAGGGCGTTACAGTACGCTTTTGAGAGATCAAGTTTATATGCACAAAAACTTCTCTCCGGATCCTTTTCCTGTTGAATATGGTGGATGCATTCAAAAGCCAAAAGAGCATTGTCCGTGATCATCCGTCCTGGCACAAATGCACTTTGGGCTGGCGAAATAATTTCATCTAATATTGGTCTGAGTCGATTCACCAAGCATTTTGCAACCACCTTGTATATGACATTGCAGAGACTAATGGGTCTAAAGTCAGCAAGTTTTACCGGATTATCCACCTTTGGGATGAGGACTATGGCAGTATTGTTAACACCCTCCGGCATGACACCCGTGCGAAAAAATTCCTTGACCCCAGCAATAACATGATCCTTCATAACAGCCCAGTTCCTCTGGAAAACACGCGCCGCGAAGCCATCCGGGCCAGGTGCCTTCAACGGACCAATCTGGAAGAGGGCGTCCGCAATTTCCTTGGCTGAAAAATCTGCGCAAAGCCCCTGGTTCATTTGCTCATTAACTCTCATATGAATGAGCCTAGTGACCGGTTCAGCCTGCAAGGATGCATCAGCGATAAAAAGAGAGCTGAAATATTCAGTCACCATGGCTGCCATGTGTAACGCCCTCGATGCGGCTATATCTCCCACGTGTCGAGGCACGACTTAGAGGCATAACCGCATTGAAAGCAATGTCGCAAGTGAGGTAATCTTCACACAACCCATGTAATAAATAAGGGAAAGAGATACATAGTTGGCTTACGATGCCACTTCACACAATACATAAATAAACATCCATCATTCAGAGTACACTCAAGGTCCGACTACGGAACCAAAATAAAAGAAGATACCCCAAATGCTACACAGATCCCCGATCGTCCCAACTGGGAACCACTATTGATCATCAGGAAAAGACACATAGTAACGACCACGTTCCTCGTCGAACTCCCACTTGAGCTCGGTTCGTCACACCTGCACCGCATCGTCGGAACCTGCAACTGTTTTGGTAGAATCTGTGAGTCACAGGGACTCAGCAATCTCACACCCACGAGATCAAGACTATTTAAGCTTATAGGAAGGACAGAGTTGTAAAGTGGAGCTGCTGCAAGCGACTAGCATATATGGTGGCTACATCGCAAAAGAGAGCGAGGAGAGAAGCAAAGCACGGACGTGAAGCTAGTAGCGATCAAGAAGTGATCCTGAACTACTTACGTCAGACATAACTCCAACACCGTGTTCACTTCCCGGACTCCGCCGAGAAGAGACCATCACGGTTACACACGCGGTTGATGTGTATTTTAATTGAGGTAAACTTCGGGTTTTCTACAACCGGACATTAACAAATTCCCATCTGCCTCATAACCATGGGCACGGCTTTGAAAGATATTACCTGCAGGGTGTCCCAACTTAGCCCATAATAAGCTCTCACGGTCAACGAAGGATATTCCTTCTACCGGGAAGACCCGATCAATCTCGGAATCCCGGACTACAAGACATTTCGACAGCAATAAAACAAGACCAGCAAAGCCGCCCGAATGTGCCGACAAATCCCGATAGGAGCTGCACATATCTCGTTCTCAGGGCACACCGGATTGTCCAAACTTCCGATAGGCCATCTCAGAGTTGCCCCTGATGGCCACCGGCGGCTGACAGGTTTGGACCAGCACTCAGAGGAGAACTGGCCCGGGGGTTAAAATAAAGATGACCCTCGGGCTCGCGAAAACCCGGGGGAAAAAGGCTTAGGTGGCAAATGGTAAAACCAAAGTTGGGCCTTCTTTGGCGAGTCTTATTCAAAGCGAACTGTCAAGGGGTCCCATAAATCACCCAACCGTGTAAGGAACGCAAAATCAAGGAACATAACACCGGTATGACGGAAACTAGGGTGGCAAGAGTGGAACAAAACACAAGGCATAAGGCCGAGCCTTCCACCCTTTACCAGATATATAGATGTATTAATTATAGCAGATAAATATTGTGATATCCCCAACAAGTAAACATGTTCCAATAAGGAACAACATCTCCATGTTCCAACAAGGAACAAACTTCAGCTTCACCTGCAACTAGCAACACTATAAGAGGGGCTGAGCGAAGCGGTAACATAGCCAAACAACGGTTTGCTAGGAAAAGGATGGTTAGGGGCTGACATGGCAATATGGGTGGCATGATATAGCAAGAGGTAGGCATCATAGCATAGGCATAGCAAAAGAGCGAGCAACTAGCATAGCAAAGATAGAAGTGATTTCGAGGGTATGGTCATCTTGCCTGCAATGTTCTCAAAGTTGTCGAGAGCTTGATCCTCGTAAGCGTTCTCAACAGGTTCCTCGTTCACGTACTCGTCTCCCGGCTCTACCCAAAGCAAGAACACAAACAAAGGAACCACAATAAATCACGGTGCAATGCACAATCAACATGATGCAAAACATGACATGATATGCGAGATGTGATATGCAATGCGTATCGCGCGCTCGGAAGGAAAATGATGAACCAGGCATCAACTTGGCAAACCAAGTATGCCACTGGAAAGATGAGATGATTTCGGTTGAAATCGATATAAAGATCACCGTAATCGGATGCACGGTTTGCAAATGACAAGCAAAACAAGAATGGCACAAATCTGCCATTAACAGCATGATGCCACTTAGCAAGCAACAAGAAATTAAGCTACTGCACCCAAACGTACCAACAAAGTATATGGCAGTGATCTACACAAGATGCTTGACAAAAGATGAGCACTGAGCTACGGCTAGTTCACATCATAACAGGTTCAAACAAGCATGGCAAAAGTGCACAAAATATCAGGCTGGACATGGCAAAAACAGCATCAGGTTGCAATGTTCAGAGCAACAAAACTACATGCTACAGGAACTTAAATTAACAAAACAAGGCATGGCATGAATCTACTCAAAGCATAGAACAAAAGTCCCTTACTGACCATAAGCCAAAAAGGATCGGAAAAATATAGTAACACCCATGTCAATATTGAAAGTTTCGTTAACAGATTCAGCAACATGGCATGTCAAAAACTGATAACAAGTAGGCATGTTTACAAGCTCAATGCACTCACTATAGAGCCTTATATGATAAACTAAGCATACATACATCAAGAAGACATGGCATACAAGACATACATGGCAAGAACAATAACATAGCCTACATGGATCAACCACAACAACCTAGGCAAAGTTGAATAACATGTAAACAATCTGCCAGGAAACATTTGATAGCAAAAGTAGATCTCGATTGACTCAAGCTATGGCACTCCATAATTGCAAACAAAGGCATGGATGGATAGAGAAAGTCATGTTTAACAAAACATCCTTACTGAAGTATCTCAAAATATGCATGAATATCTCGGTATCATCAAGTTAACATGGCATCAAAATATCAGCTAAACAGGGCTGAAAACAGCAACATCAGGACACCTACTTTGCATGCTTGTGCTAGTCACCACATAGATCACAAAAATACATGGCATATACCCCTGGAAAGATGGCATGGCATATTACAAAACACATGTAGGACTCAAATTCATAGGGTGTACACATCAATCATAGCAAAAATAACAAAAGTGCAAGTTCTGTTAAGAAACAGAAACTAACATCACATAGCCCTCTTCCAACAGCATTTCGGGCATCAAGATGAGCTCAAATAAAAATGATGCAATGAGATGAAATGATCTACTCTTCGAGACAAACATTTTGACATATTACACGCGCAAAACGGAGCAACGATGACAGAGTTATGATGCATAGAAAATGCCACAAAATAATTAACGGAAAAACACTTAGATGAAATTAAAGGGGGGGAAAAGGTCAACGGGCGACTAGATCGGGATCCGCCCGATCGGATCGGGGCGACGGCGGTGGCGGCTCGTCGGAGGAGATCGCCGGCGGAGGAGGAGGCGGTGGCCGCGAGGGGGCGGCGACCGAGCGAGGCACCCGGCGGGCGCAGCAGGGCGCCGGCGGCGAGGTCGCCGAGGCGCGGGGCGGCAGGTGGCGGGCGGCCGTTCTGGGCGGCGGGAGCCGGCAGTGTGGTGGAGGAGACGAGGCGGCGGCGGGGCCTCGGGCGCCCATGGAGGGGGCGCGGGCGACCGGGCAGGCGGGGCGGCCGTGGGCCCCCAGGCAGCAGCGGCGGAGGAGGGGGCGGGACACGTGGCGTGCTCGAGTGGCGAAGGCGGGCGCTTCGTCCTGCGGCGGCGGACGTCGTCGGTGGCGAGGATGAATTTTAGGGTTTTGGGGAAGAGGACCCGGATTGGAATGGGGTTTGCTTAAATAGGCATAGAGGGAGCTAGGAGAGTCCAAATGAGGTGTAGTTTTCCCCACGATCATGATCGAACAACGGAGAGCATGGAATTGACTTAGATGGGTTATTGGGCTGTTTTGAAGGGTGTTGGGCTGCAACTTAAAAGAGGCCTTTGCGAGTGCGGTTAACCGTTGGAGTACCAAACGAGCTCCAAATGACCAAACTTGACCGGTGGTCTACGGGTGGTATACCAAGGCCACTAGACAAACCTCGGTCCATTCCGAGAAGGTTTAGTACCCTTTGCACGAAAAAGCGTAAAAGGGCGCCGGGGAGATAGGAGTGCCGGATTGCAAAACGGACAACGGGAAAAATGCTCGGAATCATGAGACGAACACGTATGCAAATCGATGCACATGATGACATGATAAAAATGCATGACATGGACAAAATGCAAAAGGAGAAAACCCAACCACGGAGGAAAATCATATCACAATGCGAAAATGGCAAGAGTTGGAGTTACAAATATGGAAAGTTACGTCCGGGTGTTACAACACTCCACCACTACAAGAGGATCTCGTCCGAGATCTAGGACTGAAAGAACTCCGGATATTCGAACGGAGGTGATCCTCGCGCTCCCGGTAGCTTCTCGGTCGGAATGGTGTGACCACTTCACTTTCAGGAATTTGATTGACTTGTTGCGAGTCTTGCGCTCGGTTTCTTCAAGAATAGCAGCGGGTGCTCATGATAAGAGAGATCTTCTTGAAGGTCAATCTCTTGAAGTTGATAGTGCGTTCAGAGTCTTGAAGCACTTGCGAAGCTGTGACACGTGAAACACATCGTGCACGTTTGCAAAGTTGGATGGAAGCTCAAGTTGATAGGCGAGATCGCCTCTTTTGCCAATGATCTTGAAAGGACCCACATATCTAGGGGCAAGCTTCCTTTGATACCGGCGGCGAGTGCCTTTCATTGGAGACGCGGAGGTAGACATGGTCTCCGATTTCAAAAGCCACATCACGGTGCTTATCATCATAATAGCTCTTCCGGCGCGATTGCTGGCTTTGAGATTCTCACGAATGACTTTGCACATATCTTACGCTACAGTGATCAAGTCATTGCCAAGAAGTTGGCGTTCACCGTCTCGCACCAATTGAGAGGAGTACGGCACTTTCGCCATAGAGAATTTCGAATGGGGCCTTGCCGAACTCGCTTGGAAGCTGTTGTTGTAGGAGAACTTCGGCATATGGAAGACAATCTTCCCACTTCATACGAAAGAAATGACACAAGCCCTGAGCATATCTTCAAGGATTTGATTTACTCGCTCAACTTGGCCACTTGTTTGAGGATGGAAAGCTGTGCTGAAACGAATGTTGGTGCCCATGGCCTTCTGAAAAGAATCCCAAAACTTGGAGGTAAAGATGCTGCCACGGTCTGAAGAGATCACTTGTGGAATGCCGTGCAAGGAGACAATCTCGAGGTGTATAGCTCTGCCAACTGAGCTGCTGTGATGGATTCTTTGATAGGAAGAAAATGAGCCACTTTAGTAAGCTTGTCAATGACAACGAAGATAGCATCATTTCCACGCTTGGACTTAGGAAAACCAGTCACGAAGTCCATTTCAATATGATCAAACTTCCACTCTGGAATAGCAAGAGGTTGGAGGAGACCAGCTGGTCTTTGGTGTTCTGCTTTCACTCTTCTGCAGACATCACACTCATTCACGAATTGAGCAATTTCTCGCTTCATTCGAGTCCACCAATATGACTGCTTGAGGTCCTGGTACATCTTCGTACTTCCAGGATGAATGGATAGAAGCGAATTGTGAGCCTCGTTCATAATGACTTTTCTCAGATCACCCTTAGGAACCACAATCCGGTCCTCAAAGAAAAGAGTATCTTTGTCATCAATGTGGAAGCACTTATACTTGGAAATGCCCTTGTCGATACCACGTTTCACCTTTTTCACCATGGTATCCAGAAGTTGAGCCTCACGAATCTGATCTTCCAAAGTAGGAGATACTATGAGGTTGGCAAGAAAGTCTTGAGGAACAACTTGAAGATTCAGCTTGCGGAAAGCTTCACAGAGATCCGGCTGGAAGGGCTTGAGGATTAGACTGTTGCAGTAAGCCTTCCTGCTTAAAGCATCTGCAATGACATTGGCCTTGCCCGGAGTATATTCAATACTTGGGTTGTACTCTTGAATCATTTCGACCCATCGAGTTTGCCTGAGGTTGAGGTTGGGTTGAGTGAAGATGTACTTGAGACTCTTGTGATCGGTGAAAATGTCCACTTTCCTTCCCAACAAGAGATGTCTCCATGTTATCAATGCATGGAAAACTGCCGCCAACTCAAGATCGTGAGTGGGGTAGTTCTTTTCGTTGGGCTTCAACTGGCGAGAGGTATAAGCCACAACTCTCTTCTCTTGCATTAACACAGCACCGAGACCTTGAAGAGAAGCATCACGAAAAACTTCAAATGGCTTGGATTCATCGGAGGAGTCAAGGCAGGGAGCTGTGACGAGTTTCTCTTTGAGAGTATTGAAAGCAACGTCACACTCGGGAGACCGGACATACTTCACATGCTTCGGAGGAGGTTGGAAAGAGGCTTTGCAATCTTGGAGAAGTTCTCAACGAATCTTGACAATAGCTTGCAAGACCAAGAAAATCATGAAGTTGCTTGACATTCGAGGAGGTTCCCAATTCACAATTGCGGACACCTTCTCGGGATTAACAGCGATGCCCTTGGCGGAGATGATATGACCAAGATAAAGCACTTCATCAAGCCAAAATTCACATTTGGAGAACTTAGCATAGAATTGATACTCTCGAGCTTGTCTAGCACCAATCGCAAATGTTTGGCATGATCCTTCTTATTCTTGGAGAAGACCAAAATATCATCAAGATAGACCAAGACGAATTCATTGGTGTAGGGGTTGAATATGAAGTTCATCATCCGAGAGAATGTTGGAGGAGCATTGACAAGGCGAAAGACATGACAAGATATTCATAAGAACCAAAACTTGTTCGAATGATGTCTTGGGAATATCTTGTTCACGAATGCGAATCTGATGATAACCCATACGAAGGTCAAGCTTGGAGAACACTTTAGCACCTTTGAGTTGCTCGAAAAGCTCATTGATGTTGGGAAGTGGATACTTGTTCTTGATAGTCTTCTTATTCAATGGACGGTAATCGGCGCAAAGTCGGTCCGTGCCATCCTTCTTCCGGACAAAAGAACACCACAACCCCAAGGAGATGAACTCGGTCCGATCAAACCAGACGCTCTTGTTCATCGAGCTGCTTCTTCAATTCCTTCAGCTCATCAGGTCCAAGCTTGTATGGGCGCTTGCAAACGGGTTCGATGCGGGCTCAAGATCGATAACGAACTCAAGCGGCCGATGAGGAGGCATACCCGAAGCTCTTACGGAAAGACATCTTGGTACTCACAAACGATCGGAATCGAGAGATAGCATCCAATTCACCCTTCTCATTGAGAGAAAACAACCGAATGGTTTCATCACGAAGCGCATAGATGATCACATCATTAGAAGAGTGAGTCAATTGAATTTCCACAGCAGCACAATCAAGCTGAGCTTTGTGCTGATAAAGCCATCCATCCCAAGAATAAGATCAATATCCGAGTCACCAAGGACAATTGGTTTAGCCGAAATCTATAATCGCCCATCTTGATAGAGACATCCGAACCATGTAGCTTGCATTCATGCATTTACCCGGAGAGACAACTGCCAATGGTCTAGGCAAATCTTGGAAAGACAAGTCATGCTTAGATGCAAATGGTTTAGAGATGAAACTAAGCGATGCACCAAAGTCAAAGAGAACTTTTGCAGGAATATCATTAACAAGAAGATTACCCATGATCACATCTGAAGAATCCTCTGCCTGCGCTGCATTCATCATGTTCACCTTTGCAAACTTGGAATTATGCTTGACCATTGCATTGCTGGAAGATTTCACAGGAGGAGGAGGCGGAAGGCGCCTCTGGTTGAAGCACTTGTTCGCATAGTGACCTTTCTGCTGACATTTGTTGCAAGTCACCTCAGAGAGCGGACGGTGGTAAGGAGCACTTGACCTTGGAGCTTGAGAATTAGACTTGTTACGAAGCTTGGGTTGGGTGGGTGGGAAGATCCACGGCCACCTGAATTCTTCTGCTGATAAGGCCGACGGAACGGAGGAGGAGGAAGGTAGAACTTCTGCTGCTTAGCTGCCACTTGAGAGGAAGAAGAAGACTGAACTGCATCCCCGATTCTCTTCTTAGAAGCCTCACATTTGAGCTGGGCAGCTTCTTGCTTGATGCCATGTTGTAGAATTCATCATACTTTTACGGCTCAAAAGCACAAGAGCTAATTGCAGATCTTCTCTCGGACCACCTCTGAATTGATAGATCATACTCTTTTCATCGTGTGCGTCTTTCTTAGCAAAACGAGCGAGCTTACGGAACTGGATATTGTATTGATAGACAGACATGTTGCCTTGCTTGAGATTGCGGAACTCCTCACGCTTGCTCTCAACAACACTTTTGAATGTGGTGAGCTCAAAATCTCGGCGGAACTCATCCTGTAATGACACGACCTCCTCTGGAATCTTTGTATTCTGGTACCACTCAGCAGCTTGATCCTTGAGTTGAAACGATGCAAACTTGACAAAGTCCTCGTGTCGACATTGCTACAATCAAAATGCTTGCAGATGTCCACAAGCCAATCGTCGGCGTCTGTAGCCTCGACCACGTAAACCGAAAGACTTGGCTGATTAGCGAGGAACCGATCGAGAGTAGCAAAGTGCGGCTGATTGTTGCCTTGACATTGATTTCCTTGATTGCCTTGCCCTGAGTACGTTCTTGCAAGAGCTGCAAAATCATCGAGCATTGGCATTGCCGGCTGCCATGATAGCTTGCCGAGCCTCCGGAGGCGGAGGTGGAGGTGGAGGTTCGATGATCCCCATCATTGCGATCCGGATTCGACGCGCGTTGGCGCCATCCATCTGAAGAGGGTGACATCCGTTAGTCCTTGATAGACAAATAGTCAAGTAGAATCAGCGGATAGAAATTGCAACATATAGTCTTCACAATAAACATTGAACAAGAATGAGCGAATGAATTCCAAAGTTAATCATCACACGTCCATTAAGGTGAGAAGCCACTTAGATAAAGATATGGAAACAACATCTGTCTTAGAAACAAATCGAATATCACAACTGAAAACAAAAGATTGGCTTCTAGAATGAGCGGAACAAACACATGATAGAGATTTACGCCCAAAGTGTTCGTGGTGGGGCCCACACGGACATGACGATATAGCGGACGTCACGAATGACAAACAAGACGTCCCGAATCAGCATAGCCAAGGATTCTTTAAGACGCCTCGCGACCATCAGAATCGACCGTGAATGGGCGGACCACTAGACGTTGAACCCCAATCTCAAATCATACATCATCGGAAAGATATCCCGTAAGCTACTAGAATTCCCACCTATAAACTCCCAAACTTTCTGGTTATGCAATCTGGTGTTGGGGATACAGGGACACAAAATATATCACCCAAACTAACAATACCTAGATCCATTGTATCCATCCGTCAACACATAACCAAGAAATCCTCGAAATCGTGTACCTCGACCTTGAAAAACATCCGTTATACAAGTCATGGCAATACTCCCAAGCTCGCCCGATCTTTGGGTTATCGGGTTATCTCACCAACAACTGCACAAAAGAGATTTCGATGTCGGTAAAACTCGGTATTCCAGAATCTGCAACGATAAAATTGTGGCGACAACACCTCGGAGCTCAACTCCCGGGACACCGCCACAACCCCTAAATGTCGAGGCACCAAGAACAATGTTCTCGTCACAAAACCATTGAGCGATCCCAAGATACCCGCGTGATCCTAAAAATTTTTTAGTGAAATTTGAGGAGAGAAGAGTCAAAACTCTCGTCGGGAGACCTCACAGAGCGGCGAAGGGACTGGGAGTAAAAGAATCCTACTCTCCGATAAATTTAATCCTAAGACTCAAAACATTTTCCATTCTAGACTCAACAACGCCAAAGAAACAATCAAGTAGGGGCTCCTAAGTCGGGAAGGCTCGATACCAACTTAGCGCCCTCGATGCGGCTATATCTCCCACGTGTCGAGGCACGACTTAGAGGCATAACCGCATTGAAAGCAATGTCGCAAGTGAGGTAATCTTCACACAACCCATGTAATAAATAAGGAAAGAGATACATAGTTGGCTTACATGCCACTTCACACAAGACATAAATAAACATCCATCATTGAGTACACTCAAGGTCCGACTACGGAACCAAAATAAAAGAAGACACCCCAAATGCTACACAGATCCCCGATCGTCCCAACTGGGCACCACTACTGATCATCAGGAAAAGACACATAGTAACGATCACGTTCCTCGTTGAACTCCCACTTGAGCTCGGTTGCGTCACCTGCACTGGCATCGTCGGAACCTACAACTGTTTTGGTAGAATCTGTGAGTCACAGGGACTCAGCAATCTCACACCCGCGAGATCAAGACTATTTAAGCTTATAGGAAGGACAGAGTTGTAAAGTGGAGCTGCTGCAAGCGACTAGCATATATGGTGGCTACATCGCAAAAGAGAGCGAGGAGAGAAGCAAAGCACGGACGTGAAGCTAGTAGCGATCAAGAAGTGATCTGAACTACTTCGTCGACATAACTCCAACACCGTGTTCACTTCCGGACTCCGCGAGAAGAGACCATCACGGTTACACACGCGGTTGATGTGTATTTTAATTGAGGTCAACTTCGGGTTTTCTACAACCGGACATTAACAAATTCCCATCTGCCTCATAACCGCGGGCACGGCTTTCGAAAGATATTACCCTGCAGGGGTGTCCCAACTTAGCCCATAATAAGCTCTCACGGTCAACGAAGGATATTCCTTCTACCGGGAAGACCCGATCAATCTCGGAATCCCGGACTACAAGACGTTTCGACAGCAATAAAACAAGACCAGCAAAGCCGCCCGAATGTGCCGACAAATCCCGATAGGAGCTGCACATATCTCGTTCTCGTGGCATACCGGATTGTCCAAACTTCCGATAGGCCATCTCGAGTTGCCCCGATGGCCACCGTGGCGACAGGTTTGGACCAGCACTCGAGGAGAACTGGCCCGGGGTTAAAATAAAGATGACCCTCGGGCTCGCGAAACCCGGGGAAAAAGGCTTAGGCGCCAAATGGTAAAACCAAAGTTGGGCCTTCTTTGGGCGAGTCTTATTCAAAGCGAACTGTCAAGGGTGTCCCATAAATCACCCAACCGTGTAAGGAGCGCAAAATCAAGGAACATAACACCGGTATGGCGGAAACTAGGGTGGCAAGAGTGGAACAAAACACTGGCATAAGGCCGAGCCTTCCACCCTTTACCAAATATATAGATGTATTAATTATAGCAGATAAATATTGTGATATCCCCAACAAGTAAACATGTTCCAATAAGGAACAACATCTCCATGTTCCAACAAGAAACAAACTTCAGCTTCACCTGCAACTAGCAACGCTATAAGAGGGGCTGAGCGAACGGTAACATAGCCAAACAACGGTTTGCTAGGAAAAGGATGGTTAGGGGCTGACATGGCAATATGGGTGGCATGATATAGCAAGTGGTAGGCATCGTAGCATAGGCATAGCAAAAGAGCGAGCAACTAGCATAGCAAAGATAGAAGTGATTTCGAGGGTATGGTCATCTTGCCTGCAATGTTCTCAGAGTTGTCGAAAGCTTGATCCTCGTAAGCGTTCTCAACAGGTTCCTCGTTCACGTACTCATCTCCCGGCTCTACCCAAAGCAAGAACACAAAAAAAGGAACCACAATAAATCACGGTGCAATGCACAATCAACATGATGCAAAACATGAAATGATATGCGAGATGTGATATGCAATGCGTATGCGCGCTCCGGAAGGAAAATGACGAACCAGGCATCAACTTGGCAAACCAAGTATGCCACTGGAAAGATGAGATGATTTCGGTTGAAATCGATATAAAGATCACCGGAATCGGATGCACGGTTTGCAAATGACAAGCAAAACAAGAATGGCACAAATCTGCCATTAACAGCATGATGCCACTTAGCAAGCAACAAGAAATTAAGCTACTGCACCCAAACGTACCAAAAAAAGTATATGACAGTGATCTACACAAGATGCTTGACAAAAAATGAGCACTGAGCTACGGCTAGTTCACATCATAACAGGTTCAAACAAGCATGGCAAAAGTGCACAAAATATCAGGCTGGACATGGCAAAAACAGCATCAGGTTGCAATGTTCAGAGCAACAAAACTACATGCTACAGGAACTTAAACTAACAAAACAAGGCATGGCATGAATCTACTCAAAGCATAGAACAAAAGTCCCTTACTGACCATAAGCCAAAAAGGATCGGAAAAATATAGTAACACCCATGTCAATATTGAAAGTTTCGTTAACAGATTCAGCAACATGGCATGTCAAAAACTGATAACAAGTAGGCATGTTTACAAGCTCAATGCACTCACTATAGAGCCTTATATGATAAACTAAGCATACATACATCAAGAAGACATGACATAGAAGACATACATGGCAAGAACAATAACATAGCCTACATGGATCAACCACAACAACCTAGGCAAAGTTGAATAATATGTAAACAATCTGCCAGGAAACATTTGATAGCAAAAGTAGAGCTCGATTGACTCAAGCTATGGCACTCCATAATTGCAAACAAAGGCATGGATGGATAGATCAAGTCATGTTTAACAAAACATCCTTAGTGAAGTATCTCAAAATATGCATGGATATCTCGGTATCATCAAGTTAACATGGCATCAAAATATCAGCTAAACAGGGCTGAAAACAGCAACATCAGGACACCTACTTTGCATGCTTGTGCTAGTCACCACATAGATCACAAAAATACATGGCATATACCCCTGGAAAGATGGCATGGCATATTACAAAACACATGTAGGACTCAAATTCATAGGGTGCACACATCAATCATAGCAAAAATAACAAAAGTGCAAGTTCTGTTAAGAAACAGAAACTAACATCACATAGCCCTCTTCCAACAGCATTTCGGGCATCAAGATGAGCTCAAATGAAAATGATGCAATGAGATGAAATGATCTACTCTTCGAGGCGAACATTTTGACATATTACACGCGCAAAACGGAGCAACGATGACAGAGTTATGATGCATAGAAAATGCCACAAAATAATTAACGGAAAAACACTTAGATGAAATTAAAGAGGGGGGGAGGTCAACAGGCGACTAGATCGGGATCCGCCCGATCGGATCGGGCGACGGCGGTGGCGGCTCGCGGAGGAGATCGCCCGGCGGAGGGCGGCGGGGCCGCGAGGCGGCGACGGAGCGAGGCACCCGGGCGGCGGGCAGCCGGCGCCGGCGTCGCCAGGTCGCCGAGGCGCGGCGGGCAGTCTGTGCGAGCGGCGGCAGCCTGCCGCGCGGTGGAGGAGACGAGCGGCGGCGGGGCCTCGGGCGCCCATGGGGGGCGGCGCGCGACCCAAGCGGGCGGGTGGCCGTGGCCCAGAGCCGCAGCGGCGGAGGAGGGCGGCAGGACACGTGGCGTGCTCTGAGTGGCAGGCCTGGCGGCTTCCGTCCGGCGGCGGATCGTCCGTGGCGCTGGGATGAATTTTAGAGTTTTCGGGAAGAGGACCGGATTGGAATGGGGTTTGCTTAAATAGGCATAGAGGAGCTAGGAGAGTCCAAATGAGGTGTAGTTTTCGCCCACGATCGTGATCGAACGACGGAGAGCATGGAGGTGACTTAGATGGGTTATTGGGCTGTTTTGAAGGGGTGTTGGGCTGCAACTTAAAAGAGGCCTTTCTGAGAGTCACGGTTAACCGTTGGAGTACCAAACGAGCTCCAAATGACCGAAACTTGACCGGTGGTCTACGGTGGTATACCAAGGCCACTAGACAAACCTCGGTCCATTCCGAGAAGGTTTAGTACCCGCTGCGGAAAAAGCGTAAAAGGGCCGCCGGGGAGATAGGAGTGCGGATTGCAAAACGGACAACGGAAAAATGCTCGGAATCATGAGACGAACACGTATGCAAATGCGATGCACATGATGACATGATAAAAATGCATGACATAGACAAAATGCAAAAAGGAGAAAACCCAACCACGGAGGGAAAATCATATCACAATGCCGAAAATGGCAAGAGTTGGAGTTACAAATATGGAAAGTTACGTCTGGGGTGTTACACCATGGCTGCTTGGTCTTCATGCTTGACCCCATCACTGTCCTGCAGGGACTTAATGTGGTTTTTACGAGCCCTCCAAACAGCCTTGCGGTGAAAGAAGCCCGTGTTCCATTAACCTTCGCGCAGCCATGCCACTCTGGATCGTTGCATCCATAGCATCTCCTCTCTGTACAATAGCTCATTCAAACGATCATTGGCCTCGCGGATTGTGCGTTGATCCGCATTCATCATCATTATCTCCTCCAAACGGGTACGAGATTTATTAATTTCATTTACTACATTCCCAAACTTCTTCCTGCTCCACCCATGAAGTGTGTGCATGAGCTTCTTTAGGCCCGCCGCCACGTCACCAAGGTCACCATAGTGCCCACCTTGGCCCATGCTGTTTGGACGATTTCCGGTAGCGCGGCGTCCCGCTCCCACATAATCTCATACTGCCGGCATCTTCTCGCCGGCGCCGGCCGCTCAAGTTCAACTGAGCAGTTGAGGAGGATCGGGATGTGGTCTGAGCTTGGCGCCACCAAGTGTGTGACGTGCGCCTCGGAAAAGATATCACGCCACCTGTTGTTTGCCACAGCCCGGTCAAGCCTGACCTTCACATTGGCGGATCCCGCATGGCGGTTATCATAAGTGAAGGGAACTCCGGAAAAACCAAGATCACTGAGACCAGACAGTTCCAATGCATCACGAAAAGCGATCATCTGACCTGCCGAGCGTGGCGTTTGGGAGAAGTGCTCAAAGCCCCACATGACCTCATTAAAATCACCAACCACCAACCACGGCTTGTCCTCCATTAGATGGAGATTCCGGAGAAGAGACCACATGAGATGGCGATCCTCGGTTCGGGGCTCGCCGTAGACACATGTAAGTCTCCACGGCTCCTCATCCATCGATGCCTGCACATGCGCGTCAATATACCTATCGTTCATCGATTTTATTTCAAGAATCAAAGATTCATGCCAGTAGAGAGCCAGACCTCCGCTCCTTCCAATGCTATCAACTGCATCATATCCACTCAGCCCAAGCCTAGAGCGGTATCTCCCCATACGAACTTTAGATTGTCTGGTCTCGCACAGGAAAACAATGTTGGGGTCATTCGTTTGCACCAAGCTCTGGAGATCACGAACAGTCCCAGGGCTCCCTCCCCCTCTGCAATTCCAACTGAGGATCTTTATTGCTGTAGATGGGGCGCTGCTTGCCTCCCCTCTACCCATGTCCATCTCCACTTCCGGGTCTTGGTGCACGTGCTCCATCTGTTCTGCGGCATCGGACGCTAAGCGCGACAGGTTCACCGCGGACGGGCCGCAGCTCCCCATCGGTCAACTTGGCGGGTAGCATCCACAAGGGAGCCCTTGTTACGCCCCACCGACGTTTGAGATCACCGTGGTTGCCGTCGTGGGGTCCTCGCCACCATGCGCCGTTGAATTGAACATCGAAGTGGGGTTCGTCGTCTTTGTACTTTGCCAAGCTGTAGGAGAGTCACGATCTGGTGGCTTCCTAGGTTTAAGGTGCTCCCCTCCAAGAGCTGGACGTCGCCGTGAATAAACCAACAGCGGGGCCTCCCCTTCCTTGCGGGAAGGTCTAGGGATCGAAGCCATCCCAGAATCCAGACGACTTTTGCATGCTGGGCTCCTGCCCTCAGGAACACCGATCTGATCTACAGCAGGGCCGACCATGGCACCAAGGCCGCAGCCGCAACGGGGCCATCACGCATCCGCAGGGCGCGCATGGCAACAAGCCAACAACTTCGATGGTGGCACGACCACGATCGGCTAGAGGCGGCAGCGGCGGGGACAAAGGGAGGGGACGCCCCTGCGTTTCGATTTTCTAATATATATATTAAAATAGTTTTAAAATATTAACTTGTTTAAAATATGAAGGAAACATTTATCAAAAGCTTACAAACAAAAACTTAATTGGAAAGGTTTCCTAGCCAATTATTTTTATGTCGACCACACAATTTTTCATGCCTTGAATCATCCTCGGTGTTATCATTGATATATTCTTAATAAAAAAACTTGCGAGGTGTGTAACTGATATGTACACCATTAGAGCATCTCCAACAGCCATGCTAAACAAGCGCCGCGCCGCAAATTTTCCCATTTTAGCGCGCGCGCAATAACCGCGCGCGCGGCATATAGAGTTGGGCGCGCGGTCCGAATCGCCATCGCGCGCTGCTTATTAGGGGCGTCCGCTTCCGCGCGCGGCACACGCGAGCGCTCGCGCCGCACTCTCTCCACCACGCCACCTTCGCCACGCACGCGCCGGCGCCGGCGAACTGACCCGATGGACGCACGCGCCGGCACCCCCCACCCCATCCTACAGCCGAGAACCCTCCACCGCCGCCGCCGCAAACCCTAGCACTGGGAGCGTTGGCCTCGCCTCGGCCGGAGCTCCTCCGAGCATCGGCCTCGCGCGCGGTCTCTTCATGCCGCCGCGGATGACCTCGCCGGCGGGTGGCGTCGCGCCGGCCCCGCCGTGATGAAGCCACATGCACCCCCCTCGAAGCTCCCAAACGCGGCGCGGCCGAAGAAGGGCAAGACATCTGCGAAGAAGAATAAGGCGGCGGATGGCTCCGACACCTCGAAGGCGCCGAGGAAGAAGCTTGCAGGGCGTGTGACGGGCGCGGCGGCTACCGAAGCGCCAGCGAGCTCACTTGTTGAGCTGGCGGCCGACTTGCACAATGTGTTCGACGATATGCCCCAAAGGTAAAAAAATCCCAACTTTTTTTTTCTTGTTATTTTTTGAATGCATACATATAGATAGCTTATTTGCATTGTTCTGTATACTTTGTAGTGTGAACGATGATGCATACATGTCAACTATGGGTGTTGGCTCGAACAATTCGCATTGGTTTCAAACCAATGACATGCATTTCGAAGACCATAAGTTCGGGGTGGACGAGGATGGTGAGGGCATTGTCGACACACCGAAAGGAAGAGGAGGCAACTACACCAACGACAAAGACGTTGTGCTATGCAAAACTTGGTTGGACATGTCGAGGGATCCATCCGTTGGAGGTGATCAAAGTAGAGATGCTTATTGGCTTCGGATGAAAGAACACTTTGATCTTCGCAACGTGAGTGGAATTGACCGCTCTGCACGATCTCTTTCGCTCCCGGTGGTCAACCATCAATAGGATTGTCAACAATGGGCGGCCGCACAAAAAGCGGTTGACAAGTTGAACCCAAGTGGCACCAATGATGATGATAGGGTAAGTGTCATTTCATCATTCCTCATGTTCATCATGCTTGTTGTTGGTGTTCCTTGTGCTAACTTGTTTTGTTTTCATATAGTTAAATATTGCACAAAACTTGTTCAAAGGAGAGGAGAAGAGGATCAAGAAGATGAAGATCAAGAAAGGAAGGCCATTTACCTTGCTCATTGCTATGAAGTATTGAAGGATGATGAGAAATGGAAGAAGCATGAGGATATTGATGATTTGGATTTGAGCAGAAAAAGCAAGCGAACAATTGATTTGGAAGATGATGATGAGGAGGATGCATCAAGTGAAGATGGGAAGAGAGGCCCCACACCAAACTCGGTTTCATACTCGAAGCCAAAGCGACCGGATGGCACGAAGAAAGACGCAAAAGAAAAGAAGAAGAGGAAAGGAGATGATGAGCTCAAAAATGCTATGGAAGCAATTGTCAACGCAAGAAAAGAAGCCAACAAGGTGAGGAAAATGGCAAGGAACCAAGATGCTGCGGCCGAGGAGAGGAGGTTGGCGGCCGAGGAGAGGAAAGTGGCATTGGAGGAGAAGAAGGTGGGCATGGAGGAGCGAGCTAAATTGTTGGAATGGGAGAAACACTTGTTCTTCTTGGACACATCTTTGTTCAATGATGCGCAAAAGGAGTATGTCAATCTTGCCCGTGAAGAAGTCTTGATCCAAAAAAGAGCCATGATTCGCACAATGGGTGGCGGTGGCCTTGGCGGCATGGGTGGCATTGGTACCATGGGTGGCTTTGGAGCTACCATGGGCGGCATGGGTTCCATGGGTGGCTTTGGAGCTACCATGGAGACCATGGGGGGCATGGGTGGCTTTGGAGCACCTCCGGGCGGCTTGGACGACATGGGTGGCATGGGCGGCATGAGTTTTGCGTCTCTCATTGGGGGCATGGGTGCACCTCCGGGCGCCGGTGTGCCACCTTCGCATGAAGATGCCGTTGAAGATCTTGACAACACCTTCCGAGCTTCACATGATGTGGATGCGGGGCGCAACAATGAAGAGGAGGAGGAAGTATCGTCTTCGGAGGAGTCGGATGAATCGGGGGAAGATGAGGATGAAGACGAGGACTAGGTGTGCCTTTTGTTTGTGTCATGAACTTGGTTGAATGATGTTGTGGGCATGAATTTGAACTTGTGGGCATGAACTTTTGGGCACGAACTTGGTTGAATGATGTTTGTGATTCAAATTATATGCCATGTGTTTTGTGTTGATGTGTGAAATTTATTTGTGTCCAAAATGAACAAATGTGAGGCGCCGGCTGCTCGCGCGCGCTGCATTTTAGCGCGGCTGCTGGAGCCAGGGCTGTGCGCCGCAAACCAGATTTCAGCGCGCCGCGCGTTGGGCGCCTATTGGAGATGCTCCTAGCAAATGTTAGTGGATTTTGGTAGAAATCTTCCCACACAGTTGTTGATAGTAAGGACCATGGTATGTGACGACAAAAGACTAAGGACACTATGGTCAATAATAATTTGAATATCTAGTTACCTGGATTTTATTTTTGTTATTTCTGGTGTTCTTTATACTAGCATGACTATTGATAAATAGATCATAAGTTTTATCTGCAATAAAATAAGAATAATTTCAATTCCACCCTTCCACTTCTCCCGACCATTGGTGTATTTCCATCAATAGTATGCGGGAACTTGCCATAATAAGAATTAAATACGTATAAGTATGGCTTCTACACTTAGTCCTTTTGTCACCTCTGTCAATCAACGTATCATCAACATACTGCACAATGGGAAATATGTGTCATGGCAGGGGCTAGTAAGCATAATTTGGACTTTTATAGATTATTCACAACAGTTTGGAGCAAGTTAGTAGCCAAGACAAATAGCCGAGGAGACAAAGGGCCCCCTTGCCTAACTCCTCTTTTGCAAATAAATTGCCTCACAAGGACCCCATTCAGTAACATAGAAGATGCACCTGAAGATAATAATTCCTTAACCCAGCTAATACATTTCCGATTGAAACCTTTGCATCTCGTTATCTCCAAAACAATTTCATGTTCAATAGAATCAAAAGCTTTTTGAAAATCAAGCTTAAGAATTCCAATTGGCTGTTTACAAGCATGACATTGATGGATATATTCCAAAGTCTAGCAAGTGCAGTCTTGGATAGCCCTAAATCTAAGAAAAGTCATATTGGTTTTTATGGATACATCTTAAGATCTCAACCTAAAATCTGTTTCAAAAAGTTTAGTAAAAAATAAGACCAACACTGGTAAGACGTATAGGCCTGAAATCATTTACATATTTAGGGCGAATAGGCTTTTGTTGGAAATATGCCCTAGAGGCAATAATAAAAGGATTATTATTATATTTCCTTGTTCATGATAATTGTCTTTATTCATGCTATAATTGTATTATCCGGAAATCGTAATACACGTGTGAATACATAGACCATAATATGTCCCTAGTAAGCCTCTAGTTGACTAGCTCGTTGATCAACAGATAGTCATGGTTTCCTGACTATGGAAATTAGATGTCGTTGATAACGGGATCACATCATTAGGAGAATTATGTGATGGACAAGACCCAGTCCTAAGCATAGCACAAGATCGTGTAGTTCGTTTTGCTAGAGCTTTTCCAATGTCAAGTATCTTTTCCTTAGACCATGAGATCTTGTAACTCCCAGATACCGTGGGAGTGCTTTGGGTGTACCAAATGTCACAACGTAACTGGGTGACTATAAAGGTGCACTACAGGTATCTCCGAAAGTGTCTATTGGGTTGACACGGATCGAGACTGGGATTTGTCACTCCGTATTACGGAGAGGTATCGCTGGGCCCACTCGGTAGTGCATCATCATAATGAGCTCAAAGTGACCAAGTGTCTGGTCACAGGATCATGCATTACGGTACGAGTAAATTGACTTGCGTGCTTGAGACTGAGCGAGGTATTGGGATACCGACGATCGAGTCTCGGGCAAGTAACATACCGTCTGACAAAGGGAATAGTATACGGGGTTGTTTGAATCCTCGACATCGTGGTTCATCCAATGAGATCATTGAGGAGTATGTGGGAGCCAACATGGGTATCCAGATCCCGCTGTTGGTTATTGACCGGAGAGCCGTCTCGGTCATGTCTGCATGTCTCCCGAACCCGTAGGGTCTACACACTTAAGGTTCGGTGACGCTAGGGTTGTATGAATATGAGTATGCAGCAAACCGAATGTTGTTCGGAGTCCCGGATGAGATCCCGGACGTCACGAGGAGTTTCGGAATGATCCGGAGGTAAAGAATTATATATAGGAAGTGCTGTTTCGGCCATCGGGAAAGTTTCGGGGTCACCCGGTATTGTACCGGGACCACCGGAAGGGTCCCGGGGGTCCACCGGGTGAGGCCACCTATCCCGGAGGGCCCCGTGGGCTGAAGTGGGAGGGGAACCAGCCCCTAGTGGGCTGGTGCGCCCCCCCCCTTGGGTCTCCCCTGCGCCTAGGGTTGAAAACCCTAAAGGGGGAGGCGCACCACTTGCCTTGGGGGGCACTCCAACCCCCCTGGCCGCCGCCCCCTTGGGAGATTGGATCTCCAGGGCCGGCGCCCCCCCGGGGGCCTATATAAAGGAGGGGGGAGGGAGGGCAGCCGCACCCTGAGTCTTGGCGCCTCCCTCCCCCTGCTACACCTCTTCCTCCTCCCACGTTGCTTGGCGAAGCCCTGCCGGAGTTCTGCTGCATCCATCACCACGCTGTCGTGCTGCTAGATCATCATCAACCTCTCCTTCCCCCTTGCTGGATCAAGACGGAGGAGACGTCATGCTGACCGTACATGTGTTGAACGCGGAGGTGCCGTCCGTTCGGCGCTAGGATCTCCGGTGATAGGATCACGACGAGAACGACTACCTCAACCCCGTTCTTTTGAACGCTTCCGCTCGCGATCTATAAAGTGGTATGTAGATGCATCTCTCCTTTCACTCGTTGCTTAGATGAACTCATAGATGGATCTGGGTGAAATCGTAGGAATTTTTTTTATTTTCTACAACGTTCCCCAACAGTGGCATCATGAGCTAGGTCTATGCGTAGTTCTCTATTGCACGAGTAGAACACAATTTTGTTGTGGGCGTAGATCTTGTCAACTTGCTTGCCGCTACTAGTCTTTTCTTGCTTCAGCGGTATTGTGGGATGAAGCGGCCCGGACCGACCTTACACGTACGCTTACGTGAGACAGATTCCACCGACTGACATGCACTAGTTGCATAAGGTGGCTAGCGGGTGTCTGTCTCTCCTATTTTAGTTGGAGCGAATTCGATGAAAAGGGTCCTTATGAAGGGTAAATAGAAGTTGACAAAATCACGTTGTGGTTATTCGTAGGTAAGAAAACGTTCTTGCTAGAACCCAATTGCAGCCACGTAAAAGATGCAACAACAATTAGAGGACGTCTAACTTGTTTTTGCAGCAATTGCCATGTGATGTGATATGGCCAGAAGTTGTGATGAATGATATATTGTGATGTATGAGATCATGTTCTTGTAATAGGAATCACGACTTGCATGTCGATGAGTATGACAACCGGCAGGAGCCATAGGAGTTTTCTTTATTTTTTTGTATGACTTGCGCGTCATTGAAGAACGCCATGTAAATTACTTTACTTTATTGCTAAACGCGTTAGCCATAGAAGTAGAAGTAGTCGTTGGCGTGACAACTTCATGAAGACACAATGATGGAGATCATGATGATGGAGATCATGGTGTCATGCCGGTGACGAAGATGATCATGGAGCCCCGAAGATGGAGATCGAAGGAGCTATATGATATTGGCCATATCATGTCACTACTTTATATAATTGCATGTGATGTTTATTATGTTTATGCATCTTGTTTACTTAGAACGACGGTAGTAAATAAGATGATCCCTTATAATAATTTCAAGAAAGTGTTCCCCTAACTGCACCGTTGCTAAATTTAAATGCTTTGAAGCACCACGTGATGATCGGGTGTGATAGATCCTTACGTTCGCATACAACGGTGTAAGACAGATTTACACATGCAGAACACTTAGGGTTAACTTGACGAGCCTAGCATGTACAGACATGGCCTAGGAACACAGAGACCGAAAGGTCAAACATGAGTCGTATGGAAGATACGATCAACATGGAGATGTTCACCGATGATGACTAGTCCGTCTCACGTGATGATCGGACACGGCCTAGTCGACTCGGATCGTGTAACACTTAGATGACTAGAGGGATGTCTAATCTGAGTGGGAGTTCATTAAATAATTTGATTAGATGAACTTAATTATCATGAACTTAGTCTAAAACTTTTGCAAAAATATGTCTTGTAGATCAAATGGCCAACGCTCATGTCAACATGAACTTCAACGCGTTCCTAGAGAAAACCAAGCTGAAAGATGATGGCAGCAACTATTCGGACTGGGTCCGGAACCTGAGGATCATCCTCATAGCAGCTGAGGGAGTTCCGGACTAGGGGGTGTCCGGATAGTCGAACTATCATCATCGGCCGGACTCCAAGACTATGAAGATACAAGATTGAAGACTTCGTCCCGTGTCCGGATGGGACTTTCCTTGGCGTGGAAGGCAATCTTGGCGATACGGATATGTAGATCTCCTACCTTTGTAACCGGCTCTGTGTAACCCTAACCCTATCCGGTGTCTATATAAACCGGAGGGTTTTAGTCCGTAGGACGAACAACAATCATACCATAGGCTAGCTTCTAGGGTTTAGCCTCTTTGATCTCGTGGTAGATCCACTCTTGTAACACACATCATCAATAATCAAGCAGGACGTAGGGTTTTACCTCCATCAAGAGGGCCCGAACCTGGGTAAAACATCGTGTCCCTTGTCTCCCGTTACCATCCGCCTAGACGCACAGTTCGGGACCCCTACCGAGATCCGCCGTTTTGACACCGACATTGGTGCTTTCATTGAGAGTTCCTCGTATCGTCACCGATAGGCCCGATGGCTGCTTCGATCATCAACAACGACGCAGTCCGTGGTGAGACCTTTCTCCCGGACATATCTTACAGATTCGCGGCTTTGCGCTGCGGGCCAATTCGCAGCCATCCGGAGCAGATCGAAAGCTACGCCCCTGCCATCGGTCAGATTTGGAAGTTTGAACTATCGACCGATATCCACGGAGACTTGATCTTCGACGGATTCGAGCCGCAGCCAAGCGTGCCGCCTTGTCTCGATGGGCATGATCTAGCTCTGCTGCCGAGCAAAGCCTCGAGGCCGCACCAGCATCCGCTCCGACCCTTAATCCGGAGCCGGATTCCCCGATCGAGGACGAGTGGTTGGACACCGGCTCGGGGGCTACAATCTCTACGGCGATTGAGCCGAGCTCTATCCTGTCCTTTTGAAGACCTTGACTCTGTGGTGCCGGACTCCTCTCCGGACTCAACCCCCCACCCACCCTTGTCGAATCCGATTGGGCGCCAATCATGGAGTTCACTGCCGCGGACATCTTGCACCACTCGCCCTTTGGCGACATCTAGAATTCACTAAAGTCTCTCTCTTTATCTGGAGAGCCCTGGCCAGATTATGGTCAGGAAGGTTGGGATGCGACGACGAAGAAATTCAACGCCCACCCACCACCCACTTTGTAGCCACTGCGGCGATTTAACCGACATGCTCGACTTCGACTCAAGACATCGGCGGTATGGACGACGATGCCGGAGATTTACCAAGACCCAGCGCCTACAGGGCACCTTTGAAGGCCACCTCGTCATCGACATATACATGGTGGACATCCCAAAAGATGGGAACGGCGAGGAACAATGGAGGATGGCCTCCAAGAAGCAACCGAAGCGCCCGACGTCGTGCACCGCTCTAAATCCCGCCACAGCAAAAACGGTGATTCCGCACGGAGATAATAACACCGGACAAGGCCGAAGAAAACCCTCCAAAGAGGACTCAAAGCGGAGGAGGAGAGCGCCACCGTCACGAGAGAGCGGCAGAAGAAGAGGTAGAGGATTATATGCCTCCCTCCGGAGATGAAGCAAGCCTCGTCGACGAAGAATTCGTCGTGCCTGAGAATCCCGTCGAACAAGAGTGTTTTAGACGCAGGCTTATGGCCACGGCGAACAGCCTCAAGAAAAAGCAGCAACAGCTTAGAGCTAATCAGGATCTGCTAGCCGACAGATGGACTGAAGTCCTCGCGGCCGAAGAGCATGAGCTCTAACGCCCCTCCAAAAGCTACCCTAAACGCAAGCTGCTCCCCCGATTAGATGAGGAGGCTTACGAACCCGCATCACCAGGAGACAATACGGCTGACCGACCACCCCGTGGTCGCGATAGAGAGGCCTCTAGGCCCTTCACTAGAACCGTACCCCGGCATCGCTCAAAAAGCACACGGCCAAAGGGGAACGCTCCGGACCTGCAAGATATATTGGAGGACAAGGCAAGACAATCAAGATCGATCTATGGATCGCGTGGAAATCCACGATGCGTGGCGACAACCGTCGCGCGGACACGATAAGTCCGCCGGGCCGAACAAAACAGACAAAGCTCTTTTGAGCTCCGTCGTGATATCGCCCAGTACAGAGGCGCCGCACACCCACTATGCTTCACAGACGAAGTAATGGATCATCAAATCCCCAAAGGATTTAAACCCGTCAATATTGAATCCTATGATGGCTAATGACCCTTGCGTTTGGATCAAGACTATCTCCTTCACATCCACATGGCCCGCGTGACGATCTCCACGCCATCAAATACCTCCCCTCAAGCTTAAAGGACTAGCCCGACATTGGCTCAACAGCTTGCCAAAGCAGAGTCAATTGGGAGCTGGGAGGACCAGAAGCCGCATTCCTCGATAACTTCCAGGGCACTTATGTGCGACCACCGACGCTGATGACCTAAGCCACATAATTCAGCAACGCATTTAATCGGCGGACAATTCTAGACACGGTTCTTAACCAAGAAAAACCAAATCGCCGACCGTCCGGATGCGGAGGCCCTAGCGACCTTCAAGCATAACATCCGCGACGAGTGGCTTGCCCGGCACCTAGGACAGGAAAAGCCGAAATCCATGGCAGCCCTCACATCACTCATGACCCGCTTCTGCGCGGGTGAGGACAGCTGGCTAGCACGCAGCAACAACCTCAGCAAAAATTCTGGCAGTCCGGACTTCAAGGACCAAAATGGCAGGCCGCGTCGTAAAAAAACAAACGCCGCACTAACGGCGACAATATTCAGGATACGGCAGTCGATGCCGGATTCAGAGGCTCTAAACCCGGTCAGCGGAAAAAGCCATTCAAAAGAACTACTCCGGGTCCGTCCAATTTGGACCGAATACTCGATCGCTTGTTCCAGATACACGGCACCCCCGAAAAGCCAACTAACCACACCAACAGGGACTGTTGGGTATTCAAGCAGGCAGGCAAGTTAATTGCGAAAATAATGACAAGGGGCTGCCTAGCGATGACGAGGAACAGACAACCGCCCGAACAATAAAGGATGAAGGTTTCCCCCACAGTGCGGACGGTGAACATGATATACGCAACGCACATACCCAAAAGGGAGCGGAAGTGCACTCGAGGATGTCTCGCGATGGAGCCAGTTGCCCAAGTTCAATCCATGGTCCTCCCGCCCGATCACTTTTGACCGAAGGACCACCCCACCAAAGATCCGTCACGGCGGATTCGCCGACCGGTCCCGGACCCAATCGTCGATGGATTTCACCTAACGAGTCCCGATGGATTTGCGGCAGCAGCCTGAACCTGCTTTACCAGGATACAGTGCGCAAAATGGGCATAGACCCCTCAAGGATTAAACCTACCAAAATGACCTTTAAAGGCGTCATACCAGGTGTAGAAGCCAATTGTACAGGCTCAATTACACTGGAAGTGGTCTTCGGATCCCCAGATAACTTCCGAAGCGAGGAGTTAATCTTCAACATAGTCCCGTTCCGCAACGGCTATCATGCCCTGCTCGGACGTACCGCGTTTGCAAAGTTCAACACGGTGCCGCACTACGCATACCTCAAGCTCAAGATGCCAGGCCCTCGAGGAGTCATCACGGTCAACGGAAACACCGAACATTCTCTCCGACGGAGGAACATACAGCTCTCGCGGCGAAGTGCAATACAGCCTCTTAAGGCAATTCTCGAGTCCGGCCGTTAAGCGGCGGACACAGCTAAGCGCGCCGGAGTAACTTACAACAAGACCACAGCACGTTCCGAGCACGCGTAGCGATGCGGCCCCAACCCCAGCTCTGCGAAGCGTCAGCAGGTCCTTCGCGTACACCACTACGCTCTCGAAGATACCATGGGCATGGGGAGAGGGCACGACCACGATAAACCTGATCAAGCGGCTCAACCACACCAGGGCTTTCAAGTGTGTCGTTTCTTTTTCTTTTTCTTTTTACCTTTTACTTTTTACCCACAGGACTCCGTTTGTCCAAAGCCCTGTCCGGCACCAGACCTGCCGAACTCACGATGCAACAGCCAGGGAGGGATAAAGGCTACAACGAATATACAGGTGGTCTCCATTACGAGCATTTTCATACACCAATCTACAGCCTACCCCTGGAGGGGGACATGTTTAACAGTCTCATGCCTTGCTTATCGCACTATTTGTATCGTTCTGCATTCATAGCAGCACTTATTGAATAAAACAATGCAGCACCTTTTTGTTTATAATTGCATTTCTTTTTCATACATATGTTCATTTACGACATTTTGCATCCGTACACTTTGGTACGGCTAATATACACCAGGGGCTTATGTTTCCCGCATTATGGTATAATGAGTCCGAACACTTTCACAAGTGCGGCACCCCGAACTTATAGCACTGTATGCCTCAGCTCCGAATCATGTCTTGGGTCAATAGTTGGGTTTGCCCGGCTCCCGTGTTTTGGTACCTTACGTTCCGTTATATCGGCTAAGGTAGCACAGGAGAACCACTGCGATTCCGCCCAGCCTCGGCTGGGTTAACGCCTCGATGGAAAGCTAAAACTGACCGTCATGATGAGGCGAGAGCCGATCGCTGTTCGAGAGGTTTTCTGAGTCCTTAAAGACTTATGCGCTTAGAGCGAGGAGCCGGATACTGTCCGGCCAAGGCGTGATAGCGCCCCAAATTGACCTTCCATGAGACTAGGGGCTTCACGAAATTTAAAATTATAGAATTCTATGGCTAAGTGAGAGTGTTCAAGCATTATAAGTCCGGTTGCCTTGTTCGCTGTGTTGAGCGCCTCCTAGATGGACCCAAAATGGGAACAAGAGCGCCAAGTTTATCCCAATACCCCAACACTTTCGTGGCATGGGGGCTGAAGCCGACGACTTGCCATCTCTCGATTTGATAAACAGCCGCATGAAGGTAATATTTTAAATTAACAAGCGTTGCTTAGCGATATGAACTAAGTTTTCAGCGCACAGGATAACAAAATGCTAATCTACTCAAATATTACATCTTTGGAGCACTCACCGCAATAGTGCGGGCGCCCTTCAAAGACACTCTTATAATACATCTCGGGCGTGCGATGCTCCTTGCCCTCTGGTGGCGGGTCCGTCACAAGCTTCGGGCATCCATGTTGCCCCAGTGCACCTTTGCGCTGCAAGGCCCGACGGGCACCCTCAATACAAGCGGAATGCTTGATCACTTCAACCCACAGACACGCATCCATCACCCGCCGCACCAGGGCGGTAGCTCCTGTGCATGGCCTCCTTAGGCCACAAACAACTATGAGGCCCTTCATGGCCTGTTCGGCCGCCTTGTGGAGCTCGACCAGCTGCTTCACTGGTCGCTAAAAACACTGGATGTCCGCCTCAACATATCGAGACCAAAGACCTTCTCCGTTGAGCTCCCCTCCTCGGCCCGGTAGAATGCGGCAGCATCGGACACGTTGCAAGGAAGATCTGCGAACGCTCCTGGAGAGCTCCGAATTCGGGTAAGCAACAGGTAATTAACACTCACATGCTTACTTTGCATGGAAAATGCCTTACCCGCTGTTATTTTCTTCACCGCCTCAATTTCTTGGAGGGCCTTGTAGGCTTCGGCCTTAGCGGCTTTGGCACTCTCAAGAGCCGTTGCAAGCTCAGACTCTCGAGTCTTCGAGTCACGCTCCAAGCTCTCATGTTTTTTCACGAGATCCTGGAGCTCTTGATGTACCTCCGCCACCCGCCTCCTGCTTCTCTCGCTCAGTGCGCTCCACGGCCGCATTATGTTCGGCGCGGCCACCGCCTCCTTCGTGGTCGCCACCTCGTTAGTGGCCCCTACAATACCCATGTTATCCTTGTCATTTTTCTTGCAACCAAATCCTTTTCAGAAGGTACAATTTTCATAAGGTATTACTCACCTTCTTTTCCTCGAGCTGCTTCTTGGCATGGCGAGCTTGTTCTCGGACCGCCGAGGTTTTCCTTCAAAGTATTGACGTCCGCTTATCGGTCTGCGGAGGTCAAGAACACAGCCTGCAATCCCATATTGACATATTTTTATGACTCCTGCGTTTATCTTTCTAAAGATCCTCATCCGCTTTTCCTTCCAACACCGAACCGAGCATCGGGCTACTTGCCTATGTGGTACCATTTTACATATATTGAAATTCTTACCTCAAAGCTCATTAGAAGGCTGCTGCGAGCTTCAGTCAGGCTCTCTTGGCGAGCTGAACCTTCAATCACCGCACTCATAACAAGGCGGTGTTCCTCTTCGATGGAGGCGCCGTTGGCGCCTCAGCCAATTATCCGGCGCCTCGGTTGGGCGGAGGCAGCCGGCGTCACGGATCTTTCCCTTCTTACGAAGGGGTCGCCACGGACTCGAGCCACTTTGTGGCTTCCGGGCTAAGTCCGGTGCAAAGTTCGGGAGGGTGTCCTGTGACACCTTCGGGGCCTCCTCCTCCTGGTGGGTCCTTTCTTGGGATCTCACCTCGGCGTCGTCCGCGGCACGGGGGGAGGAGGCAGTCGGAAGGGAATCAATATCCGACGCACCCAAGGACCCGCTCGACGAAACGGGAAAATCATCCTTGGGCGGACTACAGGGTTGTATGCGGCATTAGAAAGACATTATGTGGTGAAAAGATAAAACCTTGAAGTTATTCGGGAGTCCGGATACTTACGATCTCGCCAGGGGCTTGGCCCTCGGAGGCCAGTCCTCGTCGTCGTCGCTGGCGTTGGCGGAGCAGTCCAGGGGAAGAGTTTTTCCCTTCTTGGACCCTTCGGCCTCCCTTGTTGGGGAGGCCTTCCTTTTCTTCCCTCCCCCCGCTGGGGGAGAGGCTTTCTTCTTCTCCTCCTCACCTTGATGGGAGGAGTCGGCCTCGGATTCATCATCCGATAGCACCTGAAAACGGGAACTCTTCTGAGTCCCCGTGGCCGTCTTCTTGGCCTTCTTCTCCGGCACCACATGGGGTGCCGGAGCTAGCAGCCCCGTTAGGCGGGCGTCCGCTGGGTCCTCTGGCAATGGGGCCGGACAGGTAATCCATTCGGCCTTCGCCAGCCATTCCTATTAAAGGTAAAGGGAGCTTAGATCCCGCATAGAGTCAAACTATGGAAAACAAGTGGTGAAATCACTTACCTCGTCAGTGGGACATCTGCGAGTGGAATCCATGATCTTGATGGCGGATGCGGAGCTTCGCGCCCTTGAACAGCACCTTCCGTGCATCTTCGCACGGTGTCAAGAGCCCGCTTAGGGTCCGTGCCGCGCGGATCAAAACTCCCACATGTTGAAGCCCGTCGGCTGCACGGGAGAATCCGCGGATGAGCATGACTGGACTATGTTGACAAGCTTGAGCTTCTTGTCCACCAGCTCCTGGATACTGTGCTTGAGTCCGTCAGCTCCGCCGAATCCCCCAAATCCGCCACTCTCTTTCCGGAGGTGAGCCGTGGGGGATGCCAGATCTAAATTCGGGGGCCGCTGCCCAATTAGGGTCACGAGGCTCGGTGATATAGAACCACCCCGACTGCCACCCCTTGATGGTTTCCACGGAAGTGCCCTCCAGCCACGTAACGTGGGACATCCTGCCCACCATGGCGCCTCCGCCTCCGCTGGCTGCCCTTCACAACCTTCGGCTTGACACTAAAGGTCTTGAGCCACAAGCCAAGTGGGGCTGGATCTGAGAAGGCCTCACACACGACGATAAACGCCGAGATGTTGAGGATGAAATTGGGGCCAGTCATGGAAATCTAGGCCGAGTAGAACATGAGCCCCGGACAAAGGGATGAAGCGGGAAGCCCAGTCCATGGAGGAAATGGGGAAGAAATACAACCCTCTCATGGGGCCTGGGGTTGGGAACGAGCTCTCCCTCGTCGGGGAGCCGATCTGCGATGTTGCTGGACAAATATCCGGCGCCAGCAGCAGCTTCGATCTGCCCCTCCGTGACGGAGGAGGTCATCCACTTGCCTCCCGCTCCGGACATAGTTGGAGAAGGTTGAGGTGAGGAGTGCGGATTTGGGCGCTGGAGCTTGAGTTCGCGAAGATGGATAAGCCAAGGAGCAAGAAGGCGCAGGTAAAAGGGTTGGATCCTTATCCCTTATATGGGCGACAAAAACATGTGTCCCCACCGCCCGGTAAAACTCGCTATCTCCCAAGCGTCACAATCAATGGCGCGGTTGGGTTACCCACGTCCGTAATGATGGGAATCCGGAATAAGGGAACACGATCTCGCTCGACAAGGCGTGCCAAAAAACCGCCGCTAAACGCTACCGAGGTGAAACAATAAAACAATTTGAGTAAAGGCTTGGTAGTGGTGCGACGTCGCGCCACGTAATCGTCGCAGATTGATCTTGTGTAATATTATTCTCTCTACGGTGGTATGTGGAATTTATTTTTTGCGAGCGGACACTATCCTGGTGTTCACAATCTTATAAAATTATTCGAGGAAGAACCCGCTTGCAATTCAAAGACAACATGCTACCGGACTCGTCGTCATTGAAGCCTGGTTCAGGGGCTCTTGAGGAGTTTCGGACTAGGGGTGTCCGGATAGCCAAACTATCATCATCACCGGACTCCAAGACTATGAAGATAGAAGATTGAAGACTTCGTCCGTGCGGATGGGACTTTCCTTGGCGTGGAAGGCAAGCTTGGCGATACGGATATGTAGATCTCCTACCTTTGTAACCGACTTTGTGTAACCCTAACCCTATCCGGTGTCTATATAAACCGGAGGGTTTTAGTCCGTAGGACAAACAACAATCATACCATAGGCTAGCTTCTAGGGTTTAGCCTCTTTGATCTCGTGGTAGATCCACTCTTGTAACACACATCATCAATATTAATCAAGCAGGACGTAGGGTTTTACCTCCATCAAGAGGGCCCGAACCTGGGTAAAACATCGTGTCCCTTGTCTCCTGTTACCATCCGCCTAGACGCACAGTTCGGGACCCCCTACCTACAGATCCGCCGGTTTTGACACCGACAGCAGCCAAGAAAGCATATGTCCTAGATGAACCGCTAGGTGAAGCACCCATCCCAGAGAACCAAGACGTTATGAACGCTTGGCAGTCACGTGCTGATGATTACTCCCTCGTTCAGTGTGGCATGCTTTACAGCTTAGAACCGGGGCTCCAAAAGCGTTTTGAGAAACACGGAGCATATGAGATGTTCGAGGAGCTGAAAATGGTTTTTCAAGCTCATGCCCGGGTCGAGAGATATGAAGTCTCCGACAAGTTCTATAGTTGTAAGATGGAGGAAAACAGTTCATCGGTGAGCACATACTCAAAATGTACGGGTTGCACAACCGCTTTGTCCTAGCTGGAGATCAACCTCCTGGACGAGGCGGTCATTGATGAATCCTTGATCGCTCCCACCGAGCTACAAGAGCTTTGTGTTGAACTACAATATGCAGGGGATGGTGAAGACCATTCTGAAGTATTTTCAATGTGAAGTCAGCAGAGGTTGAAATCAAGAAAGAACATCAAGTGTTGATGGTTAATAAGAACACTAAGTTCAAGAAGGGCAAGGGTAAGAAGAACTTCAAGAAGGACGGCAAAGATGTTGCCGCGCCCGATAAGCCGATTGCCGGAAGAAGTCAAAGAATGGACCCAAGCACGAGACCGAGTGCTTTTATTGCAAGGGAAGGGTCATTTGGAAGCGGAACTGCCCCAAATACTTAGCGGACAACAAGGCCGCAACACTAAAGGTATATTTGATATACATGTAATTGATGTGTACCTTACCGATTACTCGTAGTAACTCCCGGTATTTGATACGGTGCCGTTGCTCATATTTGTAACTCATAGAAGGAGCTGCGGAATAAGCGGAGACTGGCGAAGGATGAGGTGACGATGCGCGTCGGGAATGGTTCCAAGGTCGATGTGATCGCCGTCGGCACGCTACCTCTACACTTACCTACGGGATTAGTTTTAAACCTCAATAATTGTTATTTAGTGCCAAGTTTGAGCATGAACATTGTATCTGGATCTCGTTTGATACGAGATGGCTACTCATTTAAATCCGAGAATAATGGTTGTTCTATTTATATGAGAGATATGTTTTATGGTCATGCCCCGATGGTCAATGGTTTATTCTTAATGAATCTCGAACGTAATGTTACACATATTCATAGTGTGAATACCAAAAGATGTAAAGTTGATAACGATAGTCCCACATACTTGTGGCACTGCCGCCTTGGTCACATTGGTGTCAAGCGCATGAAGAAGCTCCATGCTGATGGACTTTTAGAGTCTCTAGATTATGAATCATTTGACACATGCGAACCATGCCTCATGGGCAAAATGACCAAGACTCCGTTCTCCGGAACAATGGAGCGAGCAACCAACTTGTTGGAAATCATACATACCGATGTGTGCGGTCCAATGAGCGTTGAGGCTCTCGGAGGATATCGTTATGTTCTCACTCTCACTGATGACTTGAGTAGATATGGGTATGTCTACTTAATGAAACACAAGTCTGAAACCTTTGAAAAGTTCAAGGAATTTCAGAATGAGGTAGAGAATCAACGTGACCGAAAGATAAAGTTCCTCCGATCACATCGTGGAGGAGAATACTTAAGTCACGAATTTGGTACACACTTAAGGAAATGTGGAATCGTTTCACAACTCACGCCGCCTGGAACACCTCAGCGTAACGGTGTGTCCGAACGTCGTAATCGCACTCTATTGGATATGGTGCGATCTATGATGTCTCTTACCGATTTACCGCTATCATTTTGGGGATACGCTCTAGAGACAGCTACATTCACTTTAAATAGGGCACCGTCTAAATCCGTTGAGACGACACCGTATGAATTATGGTTTGGGAAGAAACCTAAGCTGTCGTTTCTAAAAGTTTGGGGATGCGATGCTTATGTCAAGAAACTTCAACCTGAAAAGCTCGAACCCAAGTCGGAAAATGCGTCTTCATAGGATACCCTAAGGAAACCATTGGGTATACCTTCTACTTAAGATCCGAGGGCAAGACCTTTGTTGCCAAGAACGGATCCTTTCTCGGAAAAGAGTTTCTCTCGAAAGAAGTAAGTGGGAGGAAAGTAGAACTCGATGAAGTACTACCTCTTGAACCGGAAAGTAGTGCAGCTCAGGAAAATGTTCCTGTGGTGCCTACAACAACTGGAGAGGAAATTAATGATTATGATCAAGGTACTTTGGATCAAGTTGCTACTGAACCTCGTAGGTCCACAAGGACACGTTCCACACCAGAGTGGTATGGCCACCCTGTCCTGGAAATCATGTTGTTAGAAAACGGTGAACCTTCGAACTATGAAGAAGCGATGGCGGGCCCAGATTCCAACAAATGGCTTGAAGCCATGCAATCCGAGATAGAATCCATGTACGAAAACAAAGTATGGACTTTGACAGACTTGCCCGATGATCGGCGAGCGATAGAAAACAAATGGATCTTTAAGAAGAAGACGGACGCGGATGGTAATATTACCATCTATAAAGCTCGACTTGTCGCTAAGGATTATCGACAAGTTCAAGGGGTTGACTACGATGAGACATTCTCTCCCGTAGCGAAGCTGAAGTCCGTCCGAATCGTGTTAGCAATTGCCGCATACTATGATTATGAGATATGGCAGATGGACGTCAAAACGGCATTCCTTAACGGGCATCTTAAGGAAGAACTGTATATGATGCAGCGGAGGGTTTTGTCGATCCTAAGAATGCTAACAAAATGCAAGCTCCAGCGATCCATTTATGGGCTGGTGCAAGCATCTCGGAGTTGGAACATTCGCTTTGATGAGATGATCAAAGCGTTTGGGTTTATGCGACTTATGGAGAAGCTGCGTTTACAAGAAAGTGAGTGGGAGCTCAGTAGCATTTCTCATATTATATGTAGATGACATACATTTGATGGGAAATGATATAGAACTTTTGGACAACATTAAGGCCTACTTGAATAAGTGTTTTCAATGAAGGACCTTGGAGAAGCTGCTTACATATTAGGCATCAAGATCTATAGGGATAGATCGAGACGCCTCATAGGTCTTTCACAAAGCACATACCTTGATAAGATTTTGAAGAAGTTCAAAATGGATCAGTCCAAGAAGGGTTCTTGCCAGACATTGCAAGGTGTGAGATTGAGCTCGGCTCAATGCCCCACCACGGCAAAAGATAAAGAAGAGATGAGTGTCATCCCTATGCTTCAGCCATAGGATCTATTATGTATGCCATGCTGTGTACCGGACCTGATGTAAACCTTGCCGTAAGTTTGGTAGGAAGGTACCAAAGTAATCCCGCAAGGAACACCGGACAGCGGTCAAGAATATCCTAAAGTACCGAAAAGGACAAAGGACATGTTTCGTTTATGGAGGTGACGAAGAGCTCGCCAGAAAGGGTTACGCCGATGCTAGCTTCGACACGATCTGGATGACTCTAAGTCACAAACCGGATACGTGTATATGTTGAATGGTGGAGCGATGGCTGGTGCAGCTGCAAGCGAGCGTCGTGGCGGGATCTACATGTGAAGCGGAGTACATGGCAGCCTCGGAGGCAGCGATGAAGCAATATGGGTGAAGGAGTTCATCACCGACCTAGGAGTCATACCCAATGCGTTGGGGCCGATCAAACTCTTCTCGTGACAACACTGGAGCTATTGCCTTTGCCAAGGAGCCGGGTTTCACAAGAAGACCAGCACATCAAGCGTCGTTTCAACTCCATCCGTGAAAATGTTCAAGATGGATACATAGATATTTGCAAAGTACATACGGATCTGAATGTCGCAGATCCTTTGACTAAACCTCTCTCGCGAGCAAAACATGATCAACACCAGAACTCTATGGGTGTTCGATTCATCACAATGTAACTAGATTATTGACTCTAGTGCAAGTGGGAGACTGTTGGAAATATGCCCTAGAGGCAATAATAAAAGGATTATTATTATATTTCCTTGTTCATGATAATTGTCTTTATTCATGCTATAATTGTATTATCCGGAAATCGTAATACACGTGTGAATACATAGACCATAATATGTCCCTAGTAAGCCTCTAGTTGACTAGCTCGTTGATCAACATATAGTCATGGTTTCCTGACTATGGACATTAGATGTCGTTGATAGCGGGATCACATCATTAGGAGAATGATGTGATGGACAAGACCCAATCCTAAGCATAGCACAAGATCGTGTAGTTCGTTTTGCTAGAGCTTTTCCAATGTCAAGTATCTTTTCCTTAGACCATGAGATCATGTACCTCCCGGATACCGTAGGAGTGCTTTGGGTGTACCAAACGTCACAATGTAACTAGGTGACTATAAAGGTGCACTACAGGTATCTCCGAAAGTGTCTGTTGGGTTGACACGGATCGAGACTGGGATTTGTCACTCCGTATTACGGAGAGGTATCACTGGGCCCACTTGGTAGTGCATCATCATAATGAGCTCAAAGTGACCAAGTGTTTGGTCACGGGATCATGCATTACGGTACGAGTAAAGTGACTTGCCGGTAACGAGACTGAACAAGGTATTGGGATACCGACGATCGAGTCTCGGGCAAGAAACATACCGTCTGACAAAGGGAATAGTATACGGGGTTGTTTGAATCCTCGACATCGTGGTTCATCCGATGAGATCATCGAGGAGTATGTGGGAGCCAACATGGGTATCCAGATCCGCTGTTGGTTATTGACCGAGAGCCGCCTCGGTCATGTTCGCATGTCTTACTTAACCCGTAGGGTCTACACACTTAATGTTCGGTGACGCTAGGGTTGTATGAATGTGAGTATGCAGCAAACCGAATGTTGTTCAGAGTCCCGGATGAGATCCCGGACGTCACTAGGAGTTTCTGAATGATCCGGAGGTAAAGAATTATATATAGGAAGTGTTGTCTCGGCCATCGGGAAAGTTTCGGGGTCACCCGGTATTGTACCGGGACCACCGGAAGGGTCCCGGGGTTCCATCGGGTGAGGCCACCTATCCCGGAGGGCCCCGTGGGCTGAAGTGGGAGGGGAACCGGCCCCTAGTGGGCTGGTGCGCCCCCCCCCTTGGGCCTCCCCTGCGCCTAGGGTTGAAAACCCTAAAGGGGGAGGCGCACCACTTGCCTTGGGGGGCACCCCAACCCCCCTGGCCACCACCCCCCTTGGGAGATTTGATCTCCAGGGTCGGCACCCCCCCAGGGGGCCCATATAAAGGAGGGGGGAGGGAGGGCAGCCGCACCCTGAGTCTTGGCGCCTCCCTCCCCCTGCTACACCTCTTCCTCCTCCCACAGTTGCTTGGCGAAGCCTTGCCGGAGTTCTGCTGCATCCATCACCACGCCGTCGTGCTACTGGATCATCATCAACCTCTCCTTCCCCCTTGCTGGATCAAGACGGAGGAGACGTCACGCTGACCGTACGTGTGTTGAACGCGGAGGTGCCGTATGTTCGGCGCTAAGATCTCCGGTGATAGGATCACGACGAGAACGACTACCTCAACCCCGTTCTTTTGAACGCTTCCGCTCGCGATCTACAAAGTGGTATGTAGATGCATCTCTCCTTTCACTCGTTGCTTAGATGAACTCATAGATTGATCTTGGTGAAACCGTAGGAATTTTTTTATTTTCTGCAATGTTCCCCAACAGCTTTTTAGGAACTCGACTGGTAAAAGATGAATTAATCTTTGCCAAATTAGCAGAGTGGAAAGCATGTGCTAGCCTATAAAAGTCCTCACAGATTATTTGTCTACACTTATTTATAAAAAAACCCATTGAAATCATCTGGGCAGGGCTTTATCAGAGGCATGAACTTAATCACCATATCTATCTTATCTTTTCTTTTAAAAAATGCCTGGCAAGATAGTCTAGCCCAACAACTGGTTGGATCAGATATCCAAGTCAAAGCCCATATGGACCCCATGGGCCACACCCATCCTGTATTGTGACGTAACATGCAGCTGGTGGCCACTAGGGCAAGTCTGGATGCACTTTTTCCCATCAATAAAGCAGACCCATTTTTTCCACACGGTAGCATTACCATGCCAAGCATCCATAATAAATTTCATTGAGCTCCGACCTTTTGTGCATTTTCTAGGGTTTTCCTGGAGAAAAAACCTAAAGCACTAGCCGAACATGACACAACCTGTGTTCCGTGTCCGAATTCCTTCAGATTTTGCATGGAGGCCTGCCATGAGCATGTCCACATGTTGGCAAAATTTGTTGTCATTTCATGCATGTCAAGAAGTACACCATGTTCAAAGGTGGTAGTTTGGGTAGGCCAGTATGGCAAGTCTGGGTGCAGTTTTTTACACCAATAAAATTGACCATTTTTTTCCCACACACTAACATCACCAAGGAAAGCATTCGTGATAAATTTCATTGAGTTCTGACATTTTATGCGTTTTGTAGGGGTTTCCTAGTGAAAACCCCCTAAAGACTAGCTGAACGCGTGACACAACATGCGTTCGATGTCTGAATTCCTTCAAATTTTGAATGGAGGTCTGCCATGAGCATGCCCACATTCTAGAAAAATTTGGTGAAATATCATGCTTGGAAAGAAGCACACCATGTTCAAAGGTGGTGGTTTGGATAGGCCGGTAGGGTAAGTCTGGATGCACTTTTTCCCATCAATAAAATGGACCCAAATTTTTTAGCACACTAGCATCACCATGCCAAGCATCCATTATAAAAATTTCAATGGATTCTCACCTTTTGTGCATTTTCTAGGGTTTTCCTGGTGAAAAAAACCCTAAAACAGTAGCCCAACGTGATGCAACGTGCGTCCGGTGTCGGAATTCCTTCAAATTTTGTATGGAGGCCTGCCATGAGCATGCCCACATGCTGGCAAAATTTGATGTCATCTAATGCATGGCAAGAAGCACACCATGTTCAAAGGTGGTGGTTCAGGTAGGCCGGTAGGGCAAGTTTGTATGCACTTTTTTCACATGAATAAAATGGACCAAAATGTTTTCCACACACTAGCATCAGCAAGGAAAGCATCCATGATAAGTTTCACCGAGTTATGACATTTTATGCGTTTTCTAGGGGTTTCCCAGAATCCAAGTGAAAAAACCTAAAAATAACTAGCCGAACATGACGCAACGTGCGTTCGGTGTCCGAATTCCTTTAATTTTTGCATGGAGGCCTGCCATGAGCATGCCCACATGCTAGCAAAATTTGGTGTCATATCATGCATGTCAACAAGTACACCATGTTCAAAGGTCATGGTTCGGGTAGGCCAGTACGACAAGTCTGGATGCACTTTTTTTCCAACAATAAAATGGACCCAAAATTTTCCATACACAACATACCCATGCCAAGCATCCATGATAAACTTCATTGAGTTCTGACCTTTTGTGCGTTTTCTAGGGTTTTCCTGGTGAAATTTTTTTAAAAGACTAGCCGTACGTGACGCAACATGCGTTCGGTGTCCGAATTTCTTCCAATTTTGCATGGAGGCCTGCCATGAGCTTGCCCACATGCTGGCAAAATTTGATGGCATCTAATGCATAGCAAGAAGCACACCACAAAGGTGGTGGTTCGAGTAGGCCGGTAGGGCATGTCTGGGTGCACTCTTTTTTCACATCAATAAAATGGACTCAATTTTTTTCCACACACTAAAATCACCAGGCAAATCGATGATAAATTTCATTGAGTTCTCACATTTATGCGTTTACTAGGGTTTTCCAGCGGAAAAAACCCTTAAAAACTAGCCGAATGTGATGCAACACGTGTTCGGTGTCTGAATTCCTTCAATTTTTGCATGGAGGCCTGCCTTGAACATGCCCAAATTCTAGCAAAATTTGGTGTCATATCATGCATCTCAACAAGCACACCATGTTCAAACGTGGTGGTTCTCGTAGGCGGTAGGGCAAGTCTGGTTGCACCATTTTTTCACATCAATTAAATGGTCCTAAATTTTTTGCACACACTAGCATCACCATGCCAAGCATCCATGTAAATTTCATTGAGTTTTGACATTTTATGCATTTTCTAGGGTTTTCCCGGTGAGAAACCCCTAAAATACTAGCCGAACGTGACACAACATGCGTTCGATGTCTAAATTCCTTTAAATTCGCATGGAGGCCTGTCATGAGTATGCCCATATGCTGGCAAAATTTGGTGGCATTTCATGCATTGCAAAAAGCACACCATGTTCAACGGTGGTGGTTCAGGTAGACCAATAGGGCGAGTCTGGATGCACCTTTTTCACATCAATAAAATGGACCCAATTTTTTTCACACACTAGCATCGCCATGTCAAGCATCCATAACAAATTTCATTGAGTTCTGCCATTTTATGCAATTTCTATGGTTTTCCTAGTGAAAAAACCTAAATAACTAGCCGAACGTGACGCAACGAGCGTTCGGTGTCCGATTCCTTCAAATTTTGCATGCGGGCCTTCCATGAGCATGCTCACATCTTCACAAAATTTGGTGTCCTTCCATCCATGTCAAGAAGCACATCATGTTCAAATGTGATGGTTTGAGTAGGCCGGTAGGGCAAGGCTTTTGTTATTTGCAATTTTTGTCATTATCTGTCAACATGAACATTTTCTTATATCCGAATTAGTACTTTAATTTTTTCAACAATTTCGGTATTTCAACTTGTGTACGAAAATTTTATAAACAAGGACCCTTTTTATAAAATTGTTAATAAATTGTCTAATATTGATGTTGTACACAAATTGCAGACCAAATTCTTTTTTTTAATTTATCAACTTTTTTAAAATCAAACATTCATTACCTTTATAAGCAAAAAATTAAAAATGGTAACATTTTTCAAATTCTAGAACATTTTATAATTTCTAAAAAATATTTGAAAACTATAACAATTTTTTGATATTCCAAAAATATTTAAAAAATTTAAACATTTTTTGAAATGAATAATAAAGTTCAAAAAATAAAAACTGAAATTAACAAAAAAAATAAAAATAATTAAAAAATAGAATTGAAAAAAATACGCTCAGGCTTTGCCCAACCAGGTGACGACATCACTTCCGTCGGTTGCCTGTTGGGCCGGCCCAAGCATTCTCTGATTTGAAAAAAGTCCACTAATTTTGAAAAAGAGTGTTTATGAATTTGAAAAAAATATGGGCTTTTATTGAACGTTTGTAGAAGTTGAAAAGAGTTACTAGATATGGAAAAAGGTTTTTGAATTTGAAAACAAAGTTTACGAATTTAAGATAATGTTCACGAATTTAAATGGAAAAAGTTCGAGTAGGGTATTCGGGTTGGGCCGAAGGTTCCATCTCAGAGTACCTTTTTTCGACATCGTTCAAATGGCCCAAAAAATTTCTAGGGCATTGTATCACCATTTCAGGGCACTATGCCAAGTTTTTGCGATTTCGACAATTCTGCATTTTCAAATAATGTTCGTTATTTCAAAATTTATTTGGAATTTAGAAAATAATCCTGTATTAAAATTTTATTAGAAAAATTCAAAAAATGTATAAGGAAATTCAAAATTAAATTGGTTTCATTTTTGTTCAAATTTTCTGATTTTTGCATCAAATTTCAAATTTTGTAGTGTTTTAAAAGAATGTTCGTGTTCAAAATTTTGTTTGCACTTTTTAAAATATGTTCGTGTTATGAGATTTAGAGCAATTTTGAAAGACACGAACAAGCTTTTAACATTTCTATACAATTTATTTTAAAATGCGAATATTTGTCGAATAAAAATTTAAAAAGCGAACATTTTTTTTATTTTTGTACAAAAGCTTATAAGTGTGAGCATTTTTCGAAAAATAAATAATAAAAAGGAAAAAACGAAAAATAAATAGTGATAAAAGGACCGATTGAACAATAGGCCGGCCTAGTCACGAACTAATGTAGAAGAAAATAAAAAAAAAATATGCACAAGCATTAGGATGTTTTAATTGGCTATAGTGGTCCTTCTTAGATCTTTTTTCTTGAGATATCTCAACGGTCAATGTGTTTAAGGGGGTGTACCGAAGCAAAAGTAATTATTGAAATATTTATCACAATTGCTATTTTTCTTTGTCGTGTAACATTGCTATCAACTATATCTACCATTTGCAGTTTAATATAGTAATTAGCAAGACAAGGGACTTGACAACCCTCTTACCGTGTTGGGGACGAGTATGTTTTGTGTGCAGGTGCCGTTCGCTTTTATAGTTAGGGACTCCTACTAGATTGATAACCTTGATTCTCTAACTGAGTGAAATACTTTCTATCATTCTGCTTCACCTTTACATTTGAAAGAATCCCAACAACTCCTGCGTAAGTAAGCAAGATTTCTGGCAGTGTTGTCGGGGAGTCTTCTACTTAACAAACATGTCCTTCATACTGTCTCACCACGTTCTTGTTATCTATCTTACCTAGTTACTTTTGTCTTTTTCTTTGCATGCATCTTTGCTTACCTAAAAAAACTTCAAAAATACCTTTTGCTACTACTTTCGTGTTTCGCCTTGCTATCCTGCCTATACAAAGTTTGTTCTTTACATGTTCCTCAGCTCGACTAGTGTGGAGAACGGTTTTTGTCCCGCCACCATCTAGTATTTTTGTGTGATTAGGAATTGGCTAAGGGGGTTAGGTTCTTAATTAAAAGCTCATATATGTGACATATCAAATTGCCGTAATCAACGACGAACCTAGTAGGGGAGAACTGCACGGAGCATGAACTCGATCCTACTTAAACTGTTGGTATACAAGCATGGAAAACAAAAAAAATTCTACACACGCAATGATCTATTCATGGAGATGCATAGCAACGAGGGGGAGAGTGTGTCTACGTACCCTCGTAGATCGTAAGCGGAAGCGTTTCTCAACGCGGTTGATGTAGTCGAACTTCTTCGCGCTTCAACAGATCAAGTACCGAACGCACGACGCCTCCGCGTTCTGCACATGTTCAGCTCGGTGACGTCCATCGCCTTCTTGATCCTGCAAAACGTCGAGGTAGTATATGAGTTCCGTCAGCACGATGGCATGGTGAAAATATGACCGGGGGTGTAAACGGTGGAGGGGGGCGCCGCACACGGCTAAACAATTGTCTGGTGTGTGCTAGGGTGCCCCCCAAATATATATAGGTGGGAGGGGGAGGGGAGAGGCCAGGAGGCTCCCCAAGTAGGACCGAATCCTACTTGGGCTCCTCCCAAGCCCCCCCGCCCGCCATATATATCGGAGGGGGAAGGAAAGAGGGGGAAGGGGGAATCCTATTCCCTTTCTTTCCTTTCCTCCTCCCCATTTCCTTCTCCATCTTGGCCGACCCTTATGGGGGGGGCGCACCAGCCCCTTGTGGCTAGTGCATTTTCCCTCTTGGCCCATAAGGCTCATATCTTTTGCCGGGGGTGCTCGGAACCCCTTCTGATAATCCGATATGTACCTGGTACCCTCCAGGACACTTCCGGTGTCCGAATACCATGGTCCTATATATCAATCTTTACCTTTCGACCATTTCGATACTCCTCTTTATGTCTATGATCTCATCAGGAACTCCGAACAACATTCGGTCACCAAATCACATAACTCGTATAATACTATATCATCAACAAGCGTTAAGCTTGCGGACCCTACAGGTTCGAGAACTATGTAGACATGACCGAGACACCTCTCCGGTCAATAACCAATAGCGGAATCTGGATGCCCATATTGGCTCCTACATATTCTACGAAGATCTTTATCGGTCGAATATGACAATATGCGTAATTCCCTTTGTCCATCGATATGTTACTTGCCCGAGATTCGATCGACGGTATCTTTATACCTAGTTCAATCTCATTACCGGTAAGTGATGACCCGCAAATATAGGGGATCTATCATAGTCCTTTCGATAAGTAAGAGTGTCGAACCCAACGAGGAGCAAAAGGAAATGACAAGCGGTTTTCAGCAAGGTATTCTCCGCAAGCACTGAAATTATTGATAACAGATAGTTTTGTGATAAGGTAATTTGTAACGGGTAACAAGTAACAAAAGTAAACAAGGTGCAGCAAGGTGGCCCAATCCTTTTGTAGCAAAGGACAAGCCTGGACAAACTCTTATATAAAGCAAAGTCTGAGTGACCAGACCTCAAATACCGATCTCGTGCATCGATGTCATCCTCGGATCGGTAATCTTGACACGCACAAGATTTTGAAGTATTTATAACAGAGTAGCAATCACACACTTATTACATCAAATGTCTCAAAAGAGAACTTATTACAATAAATATGGCTTAAGGCCATCTAATAACGATAACAGCGGAAGGCTTGGAAGATAAGCGAGTCCATCAACTCCAACGGCATCACTGAGTATAAGACCACGACCAAAGGCACCTTACTCGTCGTCTGAAAAGTCTGCAACATGAATGTTGCAGCCCGAAAACGGGTCAGCACATGGAATATGCTGGCAATGTAACACATAGAGAGTAATGAAAAGAATAATGCTATCACTACATGCATATATGGCTGGTGGAAAGCTCTATGGTTACAGTTTTGCATAAAAAGCCAATTTTTCCCTACTGCAAAGGAATAAATTTTATTTAACTATCATGGTGGTTGTTAAACATTGAGAAGGTTCACCCAACTCAATCCCAATTAAGCATCATCATTAAACCCAACAAAATCTACTACTACTATTAAACAATCGAGTTGTGGCAGAAACATTACATCTCAGCCATACATCCGCCATCTCTCAATGGACCGGATTGTCTCAATGTTGTATCACATCATTTACCAAAATCAATTACCAATAACATTTACCAAAATCAATTACCAATAATTGCCATGATCTACGCCATCATAATTACGCAAAACATACCAATCTGAGCCTATTTTAATCATAATCAATTAGCAATAATTAATCATAATCAATTAGCAATAATTACCATGATCTAATAATTACGCAATAATTACCGCGATCTCGCTCCGACTGGAGACCTCCACCTTGGGCCGTCCGGTCCTCGCTCAATCCTCTCGATTCGAATTTCTGATGCAGCCCTCCTCATGCCGCCGTCGACCTCCTTGCTCCAACCCCTATATGTGTTGTACACGTACATATCTCTTCTCTACTACTATTAAACAAGTAAACATTTTCTTTCTTAAAGATACCCCGTTAAGTGTACATCAATTAATTATCACTGTTTGATCATCTAAATTAATGAAAGCTAACGGATCAGACTAATCTGATGAGACATCAAAGGGTGCAATTAGCAATTACCGAAAGCGGACCGCTCCACCGGCGGACGAAATTTTTCTCGCCGCTTCGCAACTTCCGCCAAGCATCCCACCAAATCTTCGATAATTACTATTCCTATACCATATATAATTGCCATCTAATTATTATTATCCTTTTTGGTGCCGGAGCATCTAATTATTAGTATCAACTAAAAGAGAAGCCACTCAACCTAATTGATCTCTTCCTACCCCACGCCCGATGCTATCGGCGTGAAACATGCCCCTTCATCCTCCCCTGTGCCCTCCCTATCTACGCTATGGTCCTTCTGTTATACCTCGGCTAAAACATATCTTCTCTAATCCCTCGCACTATCCGCCATTGCCTCTCGCAACGCAACACACACCACTGCCGCCGCCGTCGGGACACCGGAGTTGCCGCGACCTCCGATTCGACGCGCTACCGATCAGGTGGAGACGGTCCGTGCCGGTCGACCAGCCTGGCAGTCCTGTTTTCAGGACTAGAACGCTGCGCTCTGCATCGGGCGGATCGAGCGGATCGAGCGGACCGGCAAGTGGCGGCGACGATCGGCGGCAGGAGACCATGACGAAGCGCCAAGACGACGGCAGGAGGCCACGACGATCGTCGCGGCGGCGCATGGCGGCGAGAGGCCATGGATGGCGCCGCAGAGACGCTTCACGACGTGGACACCGCAACGGCGAGGACGACGAAGGAGCCATCGTGCCGCCAGCCACATCAACTCGTGCGCCTCGCACTTTCGCCGACGTTGTCCATGGGCTCGGTCCCTCTCCACATGCGTCGGCATGCAGCGAGCGCCGCGCGCCCATTCTAAAGCGCTGCGGTGGCGCAGTACTTCGGACAGAAACGGAGGATGCACACAACTTCGATGCATTGACTGTATAACCTCTTATTTTTGTGGATGTCTCCTGCGCGCACGCACATGCATTGACCGTATGGATGGAGCGAGGTTTGGTTTTTCTTCGATTGTCTATAGGGACATGCAACATGAGACCCGACGACCTTTTCACGTGCATGGAATCATTTTCGTGGGCGAAGCGGCGGCGATGACATGTTCAATTTCATCGTCGAGAAATAAGGACGGCGTGGCGCCGAGCCAGTTCTCATGAGCGTAAGAACCGTCGTTGGGATCTGCCATACCTTGCTCGAATACATCGAGAGTATCGCTCCTCTCCAAACAATGCCGAAAATTTTCACAGTTCTTTCTTCTACTTCCTTACAAGCATTCATGTTTTTACAACTTGGGTTTGTAAGGACGTGTGTTGCTTAATACTCAATAATCCTAGGCCTTTTTGCAAAAAATAAATAAATTGAATGGAGTCTTTTTTTGTTCACCTTCTCAACTACAACGAGACTGAAGATGCCTACGCTTTATAACAATTGATTAAACATATAAAAAACTGAAATAATTAGGTGCCTGTGCTCTATGCATACGATGATTCATTTAAATGATAGGTCGATTTGTAATATCTTTATTAGTATTAGAATATCTTTTCTATGGGAATTCTTATTTTTGTCGGTGACCAAGGTGGGCAAAAGCGGACCTGTATTATTTTCATTACCATTTATTTAAAAAACAGAAGGTGAAACAATCAAGCATCATCGTTGACCGGAGTGGAGATCTGAGTCTGACCAACGCCTGCCTACCTCCGCCAAACCATCACTTCCAGACACACCAATGTCGCCTCACCCACCAGACGCGGATCCAACCTGCGCGAGAAGAAGCAGATAGCCGCCAATGGGCGTCCTGACGGGCACCACTGGGGCTAAACCTTCCTCGGACTGCACCCCCACAGACAACATAGGTGCTGCCACGACCCTCCCACATGGAGCCGCGCAACCACCACCGCCACCCATCATTGTCTAGGGGTGGCACTTGTTCTTGAGAGGGCGCCTCCCTATGAGCAGCACGCTGCACACACCATCGGACCGCCACGCTCCACCGATCACCGAGACCTGTGCCAAAATAACAGCCTGTGAAAAGGATGCCCCCTCCACCTTCCACAGGGCATGTGGATTTGTCGGCGCCCCCCGTTAGCGGTGAAGCGAGGAGGAGGGTGGTCTTCTTGCGCGCGGTAGAGTTTTTCCATGTCACCCGAGTAGAGTAACGCGAATGTAATATTAGTCGAGACGTGCGTTGCACGTGCACGCTTACTAGTTAAATTAAAGTAACATGATGAGATTCACATGATAATCCAGGTACTAGAAACTCAAAACGTCCATAACCGGGGACACGGCTAACCATGATTAGTTTATACACTCTGGAGAGGTTTGTGCACTTTTCCCCACAAGACTCGATCTCCTCCGTTGGAATTCTCGCACTACATGGTGTTTGAGAAACGGATGACCGAGACATAGTCTTTCAGAAGCGCTTGCACCTTACGATCGGGTAGACAGTTACACCTACTTTCCCCTACATCTGCTAGTCTACCACTGTAAGAGTTCACACGACTTAATCAACTATGCTAGAGCCCATAGTAGCTTGCGGCTACACACGGAAGTTTCTAGCATGAATAATCTCATTATCCCTTTGAGCCTGGGTGGTGGTCCATAAAAAAAACAAGCAATCACTGGGATCCCCAGGTGCCTCAGTCCACCCAGATGTGTATTAAAGTTGCCACCTTATGTAAACCATTAATTAACAATCTCACATATGTCATGGATACACTCACCCAATCCACATCTACTATCGTAGTATAGCAATATAAGCAAACGTAGAAGTAACTCCTAAAGGTTTGATAATAAAACAGGTAATAGGTACTACCTCATCTACTTCCCAAAAGCCACATATTAATCAGATCCTAGTCATGCAATTGTTTGAGGATTGATCTAATGCAATAAAACTGGGTAGTAAAGAGGTATGATCAAAGTGTTACTTGCCTTGCCGATGATCCGCGAAACCTAGAGATTCGAAGTAGCAAGCGGCGCACTCCGGGTACTCTATCACAAACAAACAAGCATACAATAAGCACTCATCTAATGCACAGGTAAAACTCAAATAAGAAATCTAACAAGAAAGTTAAACTTAAGAACTCTGGTTCGCAAAAAGAATCAAATCAAACGAAGCAACGAAAGTCAAACGGCGAAAGAAACAAGCTTCGTTTACTAATCTGAACCTAAGTCAAATTTTACAGTAGCAAAAACTTGTTTGAGTAGGTTAAACGGAAAGAGGGTTTCGAGACGAAACTCTAGGCGCTTGAATCTCCTGATTCCGATAAACAAGCGAAAAGTTATACTAAAACGAAAATCAGATCAGAAATCGCGATCTGGAATAATCACGGAAAAGCTGAGAAAAAGAAAAACGGATGAACAGGCTAACGAACGGACGTTCGCTGTCTGCGACTAAACGGTGAAACTCATTTGTTAAAACTAACGAACGAACGAACGCTTGCTAAAAAAATAAACCGGAAAAAAAACCCGATCTCAAAAAAATATATGAAAACCTAGGGTTTTCTAAAAAAACGAATCGGTTTTCTCTAGAAAACCGGCGACGGCGGGCGGCTACCTCGGCGGGGCTCGCGAGGTCCCAAGGGAGGTCCGTGGGTGGCAGGCTCTGGGCGGCGGGGAGGCGGTGGCGACGGCGGCGAACGGTGGCGGCGAGGTGGCGGGGTGGTTCGGGTGGTGGTGGGGTTGGCGGTATTTATGAGGAGGGTGACTTGGGGAAGGGGACGCCGGGTCGGGGTCGGCCTCGAGAGGCGTGCCCTGGCCGGACTCGGCGGCGGCGGCGGGGCGGAGTCCCTCCCGCGAGGGAAGGCGGTGGTGGCGCGAGCTTGGCCCGGCTCGGCTGGGCCTTCGGCCCAGTCGGGCGCGCGGAGACTTTTTTTTAAAATAAGTTCCACCGAAACTTAAATAAATCCTAGAATATAAAATAAAATTATAAAAATGCCAAAACAAATTTTCACCGTCTAAATAAAATATTTAGAACAGGATGAACATTTTCTTGGCCCTAAAATGAAATTTTGAAAAACGTGCAATTTTCCTAAATTCACATAAAATAGCGATAAACTTCGAAATAAAATCTTATTTGATTTTTTATTAAATCCTCAGTATTTCTTTATTTTGGGAAAGTAATTTTATTCCCTCTCTCATATTTTTATAATTGAAATAATTGAAGATAAAATAATAAAAATCAAATGATCCTATTTTCAAAATTTGAGAAAACCCAAATATGAAAATAACGAAATCCCCAACTCTCTCCGTGGGTCCTTGAGTTGCGTAGAATTTCTAGGATCAAGCCAAAATGCAATAAAATATGATATGCAATGATGATCTAATGTATAACATTCCAAATTGAAAATTTGGGATGTTACAAAAGCGCTCCCGAGGACACATGGGAATTATCGTCAAGCTTGTTTCATCATGCTCATATGGTTCGCGTTCGTTACTTTGATAATTTGATATGTGGGTGGATGGGTGCTTGGGTACGACCCTTCCTTGCACAAGCATCCCACTTATGATTAACCCCTTTGGCAAGCATCCGCGACTACAAAAGAAGAATGAATGTAAACCTAACCATAGCATAAAACATATGAATCCAAATCAGCCCCTTACGAAGCAACGCATAAACTAGGGTTTAAGCTTCTGTCACTCTAGCAACCCATCATCTACTTATTACTTCCCAATGCCTTCCCATAGGCCCAAACAATGGTGAAGTGTCATGTAGTCGACGTTCACATAACACCACTAGAGGAGAGACAACATACATCTCATCAAAATATCGAACGAATACCGAATTCACATGACTACTTATTACAAGACTTCTTCCATGTTCTCAGGAACAAACGTAATTACTCACACATCATATTCATGTTCATAATCAGAGGGGTATTAATATGCATAAAGGATCTGAAGATATGATCTTCCACCTAATAAACCAACTAGCATCAACTACAAGGAGTAATCAACACTACTAGCAACCCACATGTACCAATCTGAGGTTTTGAGACAAAGATCGGATACAAGAGATGAACTAGGGTTTGAGAGGAGATGGTGCTGGTGAAGATGTTGATGGAGATTGACCCCCTCTCGATGAGAGGATCGATGGTGATGACGATGGTGATGACGATGGTGATGATTTCCCCCTCCCAGATGGATGTTTCCCCGGCAGAACAGCTTCGCCGAAGCCCTAGATTGGTTCCGCCAAGGTTCCGCCTCGAGACGACGGTGCTTCGTCCCGAAAGCTTCCTTATGATTTTTTCCAGGGTAAAAGACACCATATACCAGAAGATGGGCATCGGGGGGCTGCTAGGTGGCCCACGAGGCAGGGGGTGCGCCCAGGGGGTAGGGCGCGCCCTCCACCCTCGTGGACAATGGGTGGCCCCGCTCTGGTGCTTTCTTCGCCTAATATTTTTAATATATTCCAAAACTGACTTTCGTGGAGTTTCAGGACTTTTGGAGTTGTGTAGAATAGGTCTCTAATATTTGCTCCTTTTCCAGCTAGAATTCCAGCTGCCGGCATTCTCCCTGTTTATGTAAACCTTGTAAAATAAGAGAGAAAAGCCATAGTTATTGTGACATAATGTGTAGTAACAGCCCACAATGCAATAAATATCGATATAAAAGCATGATGCAAAATAGACGTATCAGCAAGTCTCTTTACTCGTTCCGTAATACACACCTCGTGACTAACTCCATAGTCATTTGCTTGCAAGCTTATGATGTGTATTACCGAGAGGGCCCAAAAATACCTCTCCGATACTCGGAGTGACAAATCCTAATCTCAATCTATGCTAACTCAACAAACACCTTCGGAGATACATGTAGAGCATCTTTATAATCACCCAGTTACGTTGTGACGTTTGATAGCACACAAGCATTCCTCCGGTATCCAGGAGTTGCATAATCTCATAGTCGAAGGAATATGTATTTGACATGAAGAAAGCAATAGCAATAAAACTGAATGATCATAATGCTAAGCTAGCAGATGGGTCATTTCCATCACATCATTCTCCTAATGATGTGATCTCGTTATCAAATGACAACTCATGTCCATGGTTAGGAAATTTTAACCATCTTTAATCAACGAGCTAGTCTAGTAGAGGCTTACTAGGGACACTGTGTTTGTTTATGTATTCACTAATGTATTTAGGTTTCCGATCAATACAATTCTAGCATGAATAATAAAGCTTTATCATGAATAAGGAAAAATAAAATAACAACTTTATTATTGCCTCTAGCACTACTAGAAAAACCCCTACTAATGGCGCACCTAGTATGGCTATTAATGGCGCATCTGTGGTGCGCCATTAATAGCACGCCATTAGTAATTTTTACTAATGGCGCACCACCTGGTGCGCCATTAGTATCTGGTATACTAATGGCGCACCATGTAGTGTGCCATTAGTTAAGCCCACGGTGCGCCATTAGTATCGAGACATGGTGCACCATTAGAATATAGTAATGGCGCACCACATCACAGGTGCGCCATTAGTAGCCATTCCATCTATAGCCCTTTTTGTAGTAGTGTAGGGCATATTTCCTTCAGTCCCCCACTTGCACTAGACTCAATAATCTAGTTTACATTGCCATGTGATTAACACCCATAGTTCACATTGAGGGAGTCCTGGATTAGGGGGTATTCGGACATCCGGACTATATACTTTGGCCGGACTGTTGGACCGTGAAGATACAAGACTCAAGACTTCGTCCCGTGTCCGGATGGGACTCTCCTTTGCGTGGAAGACAAGCTTGGCGATCCGGATATTATATTTCCTTCGTTGTAACCGACTACATGTAAACCCTAGCCCCCTTCGGTATCTATATAAACCGGAGGGTTTAGTCCTTAGAGACAGAATCATAATCATCATAGGCTAGCTTTAGGGTTTAGCCTCTACGATCTCGCGGTATCAACTCTTGTAACACTCATATCATCAATATCAATCAAGCAGGAAGTAGGGTTTTACCTCCATCGAGAGTGCCCGAACCTGGGTAAAACATCGTGTCCCTTGCCTCCTGTTACCATCAGCCTTAGACGCACAGATCGGGACCCCCTACCCGAGATCCGCCAGTTTTGACACCGACACACATCGCCATGTGACTAACACCCATAGAGTTTACTAGAGTCAATAATCTAGTTCACATCTCCATGTGATTAACACCCAAAGAGTACTAAGGAGTGATCATGTTTTACTTGTGAGAGAGGTTTAGTCAACGGGTCTGTCACTTTCAGATCCATATGTATTTTGCAAATTTCTTTGTCTACAAAGCTCTGTATGGAGCTACTCTGGCTAATTGCTCCCACTTTCAACATGTATTTAGATTGAGACTCCGAGTCATCTGAATTCACGTCAAAGCTTGCATCAAAGTAACCCTTTATGACAAACTCTTTATTACCTCCATAATCAAGAAATATCTCCTTAGTCCTCTTAGGCAACTAAGGGTAATTTTGGCCGCTGTCCAGTGATCTATTCCTGGATCACTATTGTACCCCCTTGCCAAACTCATGGGAAGGTACACAACAGGTTTGGTACACATCATGGCATAGTTTATAGAACCTACGATCGAGGCATAGGGAATTACTTCCATTCTCTCTCTATCTTCTATCATGGTAGGGTTTTGAGTCCTACACAACTTCACACCTTGCAACACAGGCAAGAACCCTTTCTTGTACTGATCCATTTTGAAGTTCTTCAAAATCTTGTCAAGGTATGTATTTTGTGAAAGTCCTATTAAGCATCTCGATATATCCCTATAGATCTTGATGCCCAATATATATGTAGCTTCACCGAGTGAGGGAGTCCTGGATTAGGGGGTATCCGGACAGCCGGACTATATACTTTGGCCGGACTGTTGGACCGTGAAGATACAAGACTCAAGACTTCGTCCCGTGTCCGGATGGGACTCTCATTTTCATGGAAGACAAGCTTGGTGATCCGGATATTATATTTCCTTCTTTGTAACCGACTCCATGTAAACCCTAGCCCCCTCCGGTATCTATATAAACCGGAGGGTTTAGTCCTTAGAGACAGAATCATAATCATCATAGGCTAGCTTCTAGGGTTTAGCCTCTACGATCTCGTGGTAGATCAACTCTTGTAACACCCATATCATCAATATCAATCAAGCAGGAAGTAGGGTTTTACCTCCATCGAGAGGGCCCGAACCTGGATAAAATATTGTGTCCCTTGCCTCCTGTTACCACCAGCCTTAGACGCACAGATCGGGACCCCCTACCCGAGATCCGCCGGTTTTGACACCGACATTGGTGCTTTCATTGAGACTTCCTCTGTGTCGTCTCTGCAAGGTTCAATGGCCCGTCTCGTTGTCAAGGACAACATCACCTCTGAGGGAGCGTTGGCTGTAGGCCAAACTCTCCGACTAGGCGGCTTCGTCATGGTCGCCCAATCGGCTGCCGCGCCAACGATGACCTCTCGGGTCATCACGAATAGCCTCCACGTCAATTCGGAACTCGCCGAACAGATGGATCCAAAGGAGCTCTCCTCCCTTAATGAGCTCTTGGATCGCATCGCCGCTTTGGGAGTCGCAACAGACTATGACCGGATTGGGCTTAAACCTGACCAAAGGGATATTAAATCCCCACCGGTCACTCACGAGATAGCGGTAGTGGAGGAGCCACATACGGATTATTCCTCTATTTTGAGGATGAATTATGTCCGAATTACCGAGATCTCTGAGCCGGATATCCCCTCACGGGAGGACATGACCCAGACCCCGGACTTAGAATCGGGTATCGGGCCGGAAAAATCGGGCAGCGCCCCGGATCCCGAGCTATCAAGCCCGAAAGCTCCTCTGCCCCTGGGCGTTAGATCGGATCAGAATCCAGATCCAGCTACACCCACCCACCCGCACTTAAAACGTCTCTCCCATATCAGACAATATCCCCAAGAGACAGTACATCGCTACTGGGCCAGATTCCTCCTTGTGCTAAACAAGGTCACGGACTGTCGTGAGGAGGACACAATCTCACTTTTCTGCAAAAATTGCACGAACAAAGGGATCCTTAATGCTATAAGTCGCCGTGACATAGTACACTTTGCTGACTTAGCAGCCATATTATAGAAGTATTGTGCGATGGGAAGCGCCTGGAAAACCCAAACAGAATTTTGGGATAGTCCGTCTCTCACCAAAACCTTTGTCCGAGCTAAACGGGCGAACTCTCGTAAGTCAGCCGATCCAATCCCCAAGAAACCAAAGCCCACCCTAGGGCGTGGAACCGTATTGGAAGAATGGCTCAATGGGCCATGTAAACTCCACAGCACACCGGACACTACACCAACACATAGCCTTAGAGCATGTTGGATACTCCGGCAGGTAGCAAAAAGTGGCGAGGATCTTCTTGTAAGCCATAAAGCAGAACAACATCCCGCCAAAGAAAACAATACGGTACTAACAGTCTTCGAGACTTTCACCTCAAATAATAGGCGCAAGCGAACTCATCGAAATTTCGCTAAAATCTGCCACGTGGCAAAAATAAATCCATGGAACGAAACTTCTATAACTTTCAGTGCCAGTGATGAACCTCAGTTCCAGACAGTCTGGGCACCAGCCGCTCTGGTCCTTAGCCGAATCGTGGACGGCATTCAGCTCACTAAAGTACTCAAGGACGGCGGAAGCGGATTAAACTTGATCTACGAAGAAACACCCAACAAGATGGAAATTGATAAAAGCCGCATTGAGCAAAGCGGCACCACCTTCAGGGGAATCATCCCTAGTCGGGAAGCACGGTGTGCCGGAAAAATCAGACTCGATGTGGTAGTCGGCACTCCGAAGAATTACAGGTCCGAAGAAATCACATTCCAAGTGGCTCCTTTCAGTAGCGGAACCACGCCCTTTTAGGGCGGGACGCGTTCACAAGCTTTCAAGTTGTACCCCATTACGGGTAATGAAGCTTAAAATGCCCGGACCCAATGGAATCATCACTCTAGCCAGTGATCCGGACGTTGCACTTCGCGCCGAAAATAAAACCGCAGCACTAGCCCTGGAAGCATTATCCGAAGCTCTAGCAGCCAAAGAACTAACAACGCTGCGTGCCACCGTGGACAGGGACGACGTGATAGCCGACAAGCGACCCAAGTCCACCTCATTTAAACTCGCAGACGAGATATTCAAATTCCAGGTCCATCCAACGGACCCCACGAAGACAGATTCCATCGGGACACAATTGAGCCCCACAATGGATGCTGCACTACGAGAATTCCTGCGCGAGAATTGGGACATTTTCACCTGGCACCCTTCGGACATGCCAGGCATCCCACGCAGACTGGCCGAACACAGCCTCAATATACTGAAAGGATACAAGCTTGTCAAACAGAATCTTAGACGCTTCTCAGAGCCCAAACGGCAAGCCATGGGAGAAGAGATAGCCAAGCTACTTGAGGCTGGATTCATCAGAGATATCAAACATCCGGATTGGCTAGCAAATCTGGTAATGGTGTCGAAGAAGGACAAATCCTGGCGCCTATGCATCGACTTCAAAGACCTCAACAAGGCTTGCCCCAAGGATCCCTTCCCGCTCCCTCGCATCGACCAAATCATCGACGCCACCGCAGGACACGACTCACTGTGTTTCCTCGATGCATACTCTGGATACCATCAAATAAAGATGGCAGAGTCCGACCAAGCTGCAACGGCCTTCATAACGCCATATGGTCCTTTCTGCTTCAACACTATGCCTTTCGAGCTTAAAAATGCCGGCGCAACCTATCAACGCATGATTCAAACATGCCTAGAGAAGCAAATCGGCAAAACAGTGGAGGCATACATGGACGACGTGGTCATAAAAACAAGACACGTCGAAACCCTAATAGACGACTTGAGGCTTACGTTCGATAACCTCCGGACATACGACATCAAGCTAAACCCGAAAAAATGTGTTTTCGGCGTGCCCTCTGGGAAGCTGCTCGGCTTCATTGTTTCCAATAGAGGAATTGAAGCGAATCCGGCAAAAATCCGAGCTCTGTCGCAGTTGGCTATCCCAACAGACCTCAAGCATATCCAGAAACTAGCTAGATGCGTGGCTGCCCTAAGCCGCTTCATCTCCCGATTAGGAGAAATAGCATTACCTCTTTACCACCTTCTTCGGCGCACCGAACACTTCGTGTGGACAGATGCAGCCGCGGCCGGACTGGACTAAATAAAAACCTTATTGGCTAGTAATCCAGTCCTAACAGCGCCAAATAGTGGCGAACCAATGCTATTGTACATAGCTGCAACACATCAAGTTGTAAGCGCAGTGCTCGTCGTCGAACGAGAGGCTGACAGATACAAATTCCCGCTCTAGAAGCCGGTATATTACGTATCCATGGTCCTCACCCCATGCAAATCCCGATACCCACACTATCAAAATATAGCATACGCGGTCTTCATGGCATCCCGTAAGCTATGACACTACTTCCAAGAGTGTTCGATCACGGTGGCCTCCGAAGTACCACTCAACGACATAATAAATAACCGCAACGCTACAGGCCGGATTGCTAAATGGGCCATCGAGCTCCTTCCGTTCGACATAACATACAAACCACGGTGGGCCATTAAATCGCAAGTACTGGTTGACTTTGTCGCCAAATGGACAGAAGCCGAACTCCCTAAAGAGTACGGCGCGTACTCTAACTGGATCATGCACTTCGACGACTCTAAAATGCTGGCCGGATTGGGAGCAGGTGTAGTCCTGACGTCTCCCACCGGAGATACGGTCTAATACGTACTTTAAATATTACACACAGACTCCAACAACGCAGCCGAATACGAGGCTCTGTTACACGGTCTTTGGAAGGCAGTCTCTATGGGCATTCAACGCCTGGAGGTGCGTGGGGATTCAAATCTCACAATATCACAAATAAACGGAGACTTTGGTGCCAAGGATCCGAAAATGGCGGCCTACCGTAATGCCGTCCTCAAAATGTCAGCTCGGTTCAAGGGGCTTGAATTCCACCATGTGGCTCGAGAAAAAAATCAAGCGGCGGATATCCTCGCCCGCATCGGCGCTAAACGCGACCCTGTCCCACCTAACATATTCCTGGAAAGGCTGTTCAAGCCATCCGTGGTATGGGAAGGGGAGTCCGGCAACACTAGCACAGATCCGAATACACCCCTAGATTCCGAACCATCAGACGTAGTCGGAGGCCCCGCCACCGAAATAACACCTTCGGCCCACGAAATCATGGCTGTAATCGCCTCGTGGACTGAGCCTTTTTTGGCCTACCTAATAGGCAGGAGCTCCCCGAGGACCAAAATGAAGCACGTTGCATCGTGCGGCGTTCCAAAGCCTACAAAGTCCATGAGGGGGAACTCTATAAGAAAAGTGTGACCGGAGTGCTCCAAAGATGCATCTCCGAAGAGGAACGGCGACAACTCTTGGCTGAAATCCATGCCGGACTCGACGGACACCACGTTGCGGCTCGGGCACTTGTTAGCAAGGCCTTCCGCACATGCTTTTATTGGCCTACAGCCCGAGAAGATGCACAAGACCTTGTCCAACACTGCGTCGGTTGCCAGCTCTTTGCCAATCAGAGCCACATGCCCCCTACCGCTCTCCAAACAATCCCCATCACTTGGCCCTTCGCATTCTGGGGGCTGGATATGGTCGGACCCCATAAGAAAAAAATACTTATTGGTCATGGTGGACAAGTTCACCAAATGGATAGAAGCCAAACCAGTCAAAATAGCCGAATCCGGACCAGTGATAGACTTCATATCCGGGGTTGTACACCGATACGGCGTCCCCCACAGCATCATCAATGACAATGTCTCAAACTTCACAGCCGATGAAGTGAAAACCTGGTGCGACAACATGGGCATTAAGCTCGATTACGCCTCCGTCTACCATCCCCAAACAAACGGCCAGGTCGAACGTGCAAACGGTCTCATCATGAGCGGCATCAAACCCAGACTAGTGCGATCCTTGACAGAATCAGACACGCACTGGGTCAAGGAACTCGACTCCGTACTCTGGGGGCTGTGGACCACGCAGAATCGCACCACCGGATACACACCATTTTTTATGGTATACATCGCAGAAGCAGTACTACCCTGCGACATAATACATGATTCGCCTCGCGTACTCATGTACGAAGAGAAGTAAGCCGAGCTAGACCGGCATGACAACTTAGATGACCTGGAGGAGGAGCACGACGTCGCAAAAGCCCGTTCCGCATTCTATCAGCAGCAGGCTCGATGGTACCAAAGCAGAGAAGTGCGGGCAAAAACTTATAGTATTGGTGAACTCGTTCTACGCCTACCAGAGAAGAAGAAGGACAAGTTCAAAGCTAAGTGGGAGGGTCCCTTCATTATTGACAAAGTTCTCACCAGAGGAGCATACCGCCTACGTAATGCATCCGATAACAGACTCGAGCCGAACACATGGAACGCAGCCAGACTCCGGAGATTCTACGCCTAGCGCCGAACTCAGTGTTCGTCTCCTTACCACTCCTTTTTAATTATGTTCCTCCCCTTTTTCCTTTCTCGTCCTTTTTCATTCTTCACACAAATTACTCAATACTGTGCGGATGCTCGGATCGCTCCGACCGCACTATGTGTGTAAGCCATACCTGGGGGCTTCCTATACGGAAGCTAAATACAATTGCTTTCATGGCTTCTTGCTTATCACATATGCGTTCTTTTTCCATATGTGCCTTTTCTTCACCATTATATGCATCGATATTACTTAAGATGTGGCCATGCTGGGTTGCCTGGCTCTTGTGTTTATGCCCTACGTTCCCGTTAATTCGGCTAGGGCATAAGGGGAGCACCTCTGCGATTGTTACTGCCGGTTCAGTCGGATGTGTACCTCAGACTGGGTGAAGACGAAAGCTAGCGTTCTTAAGGGAATATTCGGTCGGTGAACAAAAGATGTTTTTTTCGTTTATCACAATGTGAACCCCTAGAAGTTGTTTATCCTGCATCTCTGTTCGCAGTCCGGACATGTGCATCGATGCATGAGCACCCAGGGAAAGGAACCCCTAACGGAACTATTCTCCCTGGAAGATGTTTCTTACTATCCATGTAATATAACATAACTAGTTGGGTACTTGTCTGTTCAAGCACTTATGGCCCCTACGCCTAGTTTCCACGCATACCCCGGTTCTGCATAACTGAGCGGGTATTCGGATACACCCCGGACTGTCGGATCCGGGGGCTGAAGCGAAAAGGTCCGCCATGACAAATGATTTTAATCCGGCTAGGGACTACATATGTCCATTGAATTACATAGTCACTTGGACTGACTATATCCTTCCTCTATACCGTCCAACAGGCTATCTAGCTTACAATCCTGTTGGGAATACTTTGCGGCTAACGCTACCTGGTCATACACCAGACTCACGGGAATTTCTTGCCCATCTGGCCCCGCCGGTACGACTTCGGCCATATGGTTCGGGTCAAGATTGGTGTAGCGCGTCTTCACCATAGCCCAGGCTTCTCTTGCACCTTGTCGGCAGGCTGACATCTTCCACAATCGGAAGCGCCGTCATGCTCCTTGGAGCATATCCATGAGCTCCCCCATGCCTTTTGGCAGGAAGGTGGATTGCCACAAGGCCTGGGCAATACCCTGCATCACCTGCCGAGCTCGCTCGTGTAGCTATGAGAGGTCTTGCAGCAAATCTCCTGCAGACGCGGGCATCTCCTCTTCAGGGCGGCCCGTCAACATACCTACAGATATAAATTCTTTCAATATGCTTCCTCGCCGAGCTGTACTACAGTTCGTCTAGGCACTTACCATAAATGCCGCGACGAAGCCTTCTGTTCTCCTTCACGGAGTCCGCCAGCTGAGCGCGAACATCTCCTAATTCGACGCCCAGCCGGACATTGGCATCTTGAAGATTGTTCTTCTCCTGCCTAACTTGCGTAAGAATATGCTCGCCAGCTTTTAGCTGCCTTTGGAGATGTGACTCGTCACCTCTTACGACCTTCGGATTCACCCCGAGATTGTCTGCAGAATTTTCTGTTAGACTTATCATACAAGCCACTTACTAACTAGTACATTTCCATACAATTGAGACAAATGTTACCAAATGAGGCCTTCTGGGATTCCTCTAGCTTGGCAACCGTGGCCCTCCGCTGGGTCTTGCACTCCTCCAGCTCTCGAGATAATTGGGCATTCTTGTCTACAAGGACCTGTGCATAAATTGATCCTTAAAACAGTTTGTTCCAACCGTTTCAAGTCTCAGGGGCTACTGCTATACATGCTTATCAAATTTTCTTACCCGTATATCTTTGGCATACAGGTCCGTCGCACGGGCAAGCCCGCCTTGAGCAGCTCGGATGTATGTGTCTCCCAAATTGAAAGCATTAAATGCCTCTTCGGAAAAGATGTTGTTGTGAAGTACGGCCCGTCGGCGCCGGGGCACTCTCTACTTCGGAATTCATGGCAGAGAGCATATCCGCATCCTCTGTCGGAGGACAATTCGGCATCGGCCCCGCGTCCGCTTCCTCCCTCGAAGCCGGTCCTGGAATTCGGCTGGTGGAGGCGTGATTGGCAGGATCGTCGGATATAGTCCGACTACTCCTCTTTCTGCCAGGACACAAAGGACGTTGTCACATTTCAAACACAATAATCACAGAGCAGGTTTTTACCATACCTCTGTAGCGGCGTTTCGGCCCTAACCGCCTTCCTCTTAAACCTGCCCGATCTGGACGCCCTTTGCCGACGGGCCCCCAGGGGCTCGGCGCCGTGTTCCAACTGTCGTCTCTACAAAAATATGATATTTCAGGCATAAGGCATGGCATCAGAAAGGATTCCTCTTCAGAGGATAGGGTTTTTTGGCTTTGCTTACACGCGATGCAGGTAGCTGTCCGAGATAGTCGGCGATAATAGCCACTGAGGCGCCATCGCAGCTTGCCTGATAAAATGTCCCGTTGACGAGCTCCACAGTAATATCCGGGTCTTCTTCGAGTCCTGGATCGAAGGCCCTTCCGGGGTCCTCTGGCTGCGGGGAGTGGCTGGAGAATCCTTCTACGACCCTCCTCAGTTCCTGCTCAGAAATATCAAGGTAAATAATCTTGACGAAGGACGCCAGAATGAATGAAGCAGGGGAAAGAGTGACGACTTACCCAGCTTGGGGGGTTGTACATAGAAAACCCATCCCATGGTTTAATATGAAGGAATTCTTCTTCTTCTCCTTTATACAAATCGGACAATATCCTCGCCAGAGCAGTGGCGGAGTCCGGACCCTTATGACCACAGCGGGTGGCATCATCTTCCTCGTTGTAGTGCCACATGGGCTTCCCTGATACTGAATCGGTTGCACTCCCCGCATTATGCATATTGCCATAACCTCGACTATTGCCAGCCCTGATTTCGCCAGTAACTTTATCCTGCTCATCAGGAAATGTATTTCTCTGGTATCCTCCTCTTGGGGGCCCCGAGGGCGCCAACTTCGGCGTGCCTTTGGAAGAGCATTGCTGAACTCAGGGAGACCGGTCCGGACTGGATCTGGAAGGGGAACATCATCGACATAAAACCGCTCCGAGGGCCAGTTCTCCGGTGCCTTCTTGGGAGTACCGGATAGGTATCCGGTCTCGGCGAAGCGCCATACTTCGGCTCCGCCCACTTGAGATATGGATTCCCCCTGGTTGCGAGGGACGAGGCAGAACAACTTCTTCCATAACCCGAAGTGAGCCTCGCAGCCCAGAAATAGTTCACAAAGGGCGACGTATCCTGCTATGTGCAGCACGGAGGCAGGGGTGAAGTTGTGCAACTGGAGTCCATAGAACTCCAGGAGCCCGCGAAGGAATGGGTGGATTGGAAACCCGACGCCTCTTAGCAGATGCGTATGAGGCATATTCGCTCCCCTGGGGATGGATTAGGATATATGTCCGCTTGCTCCCCGCCATTATAGGTGGCTAGTCCGGCTCGGACGGGGACCATGAACGCCGGTGGAAGAAACCCCTGGGTCTACAACTCTATTAAGCGGTTTTGAGGAACAAAACATTCTTCCCAATCACCTGGCCTAGAGCTACGGGAGCGAGAGTAGGAGCTACGACGACCGGCCATGCTGGAATGATTTTTTTGGGCACGCTCGGTCGGATGATCACTCAAGGGAAGAAGGTGGAGCTTGGATCTGAGAATCCCCGTCCCTTCAAATAGACGGTTTTTGCTTGCAGGACCGGGGGGGGGGGCAAATGCAAAAATGCCCCGGCTACTCATATTCGCTCGACACATGGAGATGGTCATTATTGAAGCACAGAAGCCAAGGAGTACAACATTGATGGGAAGTCGGACAGCGTTCGTTACAACAGGTACTTTGGAGTATTCGGAGATGGAACTCGCCTGGCAATGCCGAAGACAAACTGTGCGCCGGACTCATCGTCATTGAAGCCTGGTTCAGGGGCTACTGAGGGAGTCCTGGATTAGGGGGTATCCGGACAGCCGGACTATATACTTTGGCCAGACTGTTGGACCGTGAAGATACAAGACTCAAGACTTCGTCCCGTGTCCGGATGGGACTCTCCTTTGTGTGGAAGACAAGCTTGGCGATCCGGATATTATATTTCCTTCTTTGTAACCGACTCCATGTAAACACTAGCCCCCTCCGGTATCTATATAAACCGGAGGGTTTAGTCCTTAGAGACAGAATCATAATCATCATAGGCTAGCTTCTAGGGTTTAGCCTCTATGATCTCGTGGTAGATAAACTCTTGTAACACCCATATCATCAATATCAATCAAGCAGGAAGTAGGGTTTTACCTCCATCGAGAGGGCCCGAACCTGGGTAAAACATTGTGTCCCTTGCCTCCTGTTACCATCAGCCTTAGACGCACAGATCGGGACCCCTTACCCGAGATCCGCCAGTTTTGCCACCGACACCGAGGTCTTTCATTGAAAAATTCTTATTCAAGTATCCTTTTATGCTATCCAGAAATTTTGTATCATTTTCAATCAACAATATGTCATCCACATACAATATCAGAAATGCTACGGAGCTCCCACTCACTTTCTTGTAAATACAGGCTTCACCGTAAGTCTGTATAAAACCATATGCTTTGATCACCTCATCAAAGCGTATATTCCAGCTCCAAGATGCTTGCACCAGTCCATTGATGGATCGCTGGAGCTTGCACACTTTGTTAGCACCTTTAGGTTGACAAAACCTTCTGGTTGCATTATATACAACTCTTCTTTAAGAAATCCATTAAGGAATGCAGTTTTGACGTCCATTTGCCAGATTTCCTACTTATAAAATGCGGCAATTTCTAACATGATTCGGACGGACTTAAGCATCGCTACGGGTGAGAAAGTCTCATCATAGTCAACCCCTTGAATTTGCGACAATTCGAGCTTTGTAGACAGTAACATTAGCATCGACATCAGTCTTCTTCTTGAAGACCCATTTATGCTCTATGGCTTGCCGATCATCGGGCAAGTCCACCAAAGTCCATACTTTGTTCTCATACATGGATCCTAACTCAGATTTCATGGCCTCAAGCCATCGTCGAAATATGGGCTCATCATTGCATCTTCATAGTTTGTAGGTTCGTCATGGTCTTGTAACATGACTTCTAGGACAGGATTACCGCACCACTCTGGTGCAAAACGTGCTCTGTTCGACATACGAGGTCCAGTAGTAACTTGATCCGAAGTTTCATGATCATCATCTTAGCTTCCTCTCTAGTTGGTGTAGGCGTCACAGGAATGGATTTCTCTGATGTGCTACTTTCCAAATTGAGAGAAGGTACAATTACCTCATCAAGTTCTACTTTCCTCCCACTCACTTCTTTTGAGAGAAACTCCTTCTCTAGAAATGTTCCATTCTTGGCAACAAAGATCTTGCCCCCTCATCAAGATCTGTGGTAGAAGGTGTACCCAATTGTTTCCTTTGGGTATCCTATGAAGACGCACTTCTCCGATTTGGGTTCGAGCTTATCAGGCTGAAGCCTTTTGACATGAGTGTTGCAACCCCAAACTTTAAGAAACGACAGCTTAGGTTTCTTGCCAAACAATAGTTCGGTGTCATCTCAACAGATTTAGACAGTGCCCTATTTAACGTGAATGCGGCTATCTCTAATGCATAACCCCAAAACGATAGTGGTAAAACGTTAAGTGACATCATAGACCTCACCATATCTAATAAAGTACGGTTACGACGTTCGGACACACCATTACGCTGTGGTGTTCCAGGTGGCGTGAGTTGTGAAACAATTCCACATTGTTTTAAATGAAGGCCACCTCATAACTAAAATATTCGCCTCCGCGATCAGATCGTAGAAACTTTTATTTTCTTTTTACGTTGATTCTCCACTTCACTCTGAAATTCTTTGAACTTATCAAATGTTTCAGACATGTGTTTCATTAAGTAGATATACCCATACCTACTCAAATCATCTGTGAAGGTCAGAAAATAACGATACCCGCCGCGTGCTTCAACACTCATCGGACCGCATACATCGATCTGTATTATTTCCAATAAGTCATTAGCTCGCTCCATTGCTCCAGAGAACGGAGTTTTAGTCATCCTGCCTATGAGGCATGGTTCGCAAGTATCAAATGATTCATAATCAAGTGGTTCAAAAAGTCCATCCGCATGGAGTTTCTTCATGCACTTTACACCAATATGACCTAAACAACAGTGCCACAAATATGTTGTATTATCATTATCAACTTTGCATATTTTGGCATCAATATTATGAATATGTGTATCGCTATGATCGAGATTCAATAAACCATTTACATTGGGTGTATGACCATAGAAGGTTTTATTCATGTAAATAGAACAACAATTATTCACTGACTTAAATGAGTAACCGCATCGCAATAAACATGATCCAATCATATTCATGCTCAACGCAAACACCAAATAACATTTATTTAGGTCCAACACTAATCCCGAAGGTAGAAGGAGTGTGCGATGCAGTGATGGTGATCTTATCAACATTGGAATCACTTCCAATACATATCGTCACCTTAACTAGTCTCTATTCATTTTGCAACTCCTGTTTTGAGTAACTAATCTTAGCAATTGAACCGATATCAAATACCCATGGGCTACTATGAACACTAGTAAAGTACACATCAATAACATGTATATCAAATATACCTTTGTTCACTTTGCCATCCTTCTTGTCCGCTAAGTATTTGGGACAATTCCGCTTGCATTGACCATTTCCTTTGCAGTAGAAGCACTCAGTTTCAGGCTTGGGTCTAGCTTTGGGTTTCTTCATGGGAGCGGCAACTTGTTTGCCATTCTTCTTGAAGTTTCGTTTCCTTCCCTTTTGCCCTTTTTCTTGAAACTAGTGGTCTTATTAACCATCAACATTTGATGCTCTTTCTTGATTTCTACCTTCGCTGATTTCAGCATCGCGAAGAGCTCACGAATCGTTTTCGTCATCCCTTGCATATTATAGCTCATCACGAAGTTATAGTAGCTTGGTGATAGTGACTAGAGAACTCTGTCAATCACTATCTTCTCTAGAAGATTAACTCCCACTTGATTCAAGCGATTATGCTACCCAGACATTCTGAGCATATGCTCACTGGCTGAGCTATTCTCCTCCATCTAGTAGGCAAAGTACTTGTCAGAGGTCTCATACCTCTCGACACGGGCATGAGTCTGAAATACCAATTTCAGCTCTTGGAACATCTCATATGTTCCATGGCGTTCAAAACGTCTTTGAAACCCCGATTCTAAGTCGTAAAGCATGGCACACTAAACTATCAAGTAGTCATCATATTTAGCTTGTCAAACGTTCATAACGTGTGCATCAGCTCCTGCAACAGGTCTGTCACCTAGCGGTGCATCAAGGACATATTTCTTCTGTGCAGCAATGAGGATAATCCTCAGATCACGTATCCAGTCCGCATCATTGCTACTATCATCTTTCAACTTATTTTTCTCTAGGTACATATCAAAAATAAGGCAGCTATATCGTGAGCTATTAATCTACAACACAGATTTGCAAATACTATCAGGACTAAGTTCATGATAAATTAAGTTCAATTAATCAAAATACTAATGAACTCTCACTTAAATCAACATCCCTAAAGTTGTCTAAGTGATACATGATCCATATCAACTAAACCATTCCGATCATCACGTGAAATGGGGTAGTCATCAATGGTGAACATCTCTATGTTGATCGTATCTACTCAATGACTCATGTTCGACCATTCGGTCTCCAATGTTCTGAGGCCATGTCTGTACATGCTAGGCTCGTCAAGTTTAACCCAACTATTCCGCGTGTGTAAAATTGTCTTACACCCATTGTATGTGAACGTAGAGTCTATCACACCCGATCATCACGTGGTGTCTCGAAATGATGAACTTTCGCAACGGTGCATACTCGGGGAGAACACTATTACCTTAAAATTTAGTGAAGGGATCATCTTATAATGCTACCGTCGTACTAAGCAAATAAGATGCATAAAAGATAAACATCACATGCAATCAAAATATGTGAAATGATATGGCCATCATCATCTTGTGCTTCTGATCTCCATCTCCAAAGCATCATCATGATCTCCATCATCACTGGCTCGACACCTTGATCTCCATCTTTGCGTCGTGGTTGTCTCGCCAACTATTGCTTCCAAAACTATTGCTAACACATAACGATAAAGTAAAGCAATTACATGGCGATTGCATTTCATACAATAAAGAGACAACCATAAGGCTCCTACCAGTTGCCGATAAATTTACAAAACATGATCATCTCATACAACAACATATATCACATCATGTCTTGACCATATCACATCATCACATGCCCTGCAAAAACAAGTTAGACGTCATCTACTTTGTTTTTGCAAGTTTTACGTGGCTGCTGCGGGCTTCTAGCAAGAACTGTTCTTACCTACGGCAGAAACCACAACGGTGATTCATCAAGTTTGTTGTTCTAACCTTCTTCAAGGACCGGCCGCAGTCAAATTCGATTCAACTAAAGTAGGAGAAATAGACACCCGCCAGCCACCTTATCCAAAACTAGTTGCATGTCAGTTGGTAGAACCAGTCTCATGTGCGTGGACTGATGTTTGCTAGAACTACGTCGGTATTTCCCCAAAGAGGAACAGATGATGCAGTATAGCGACGGTAGGTATTTCCCTCAGTGATGAGACCAAGGTTATTGAACCACTAGGAGAACCTCCTCACACCACGTAAATAGCACCTGCACACAAATAACAAATACTCGTAACCCAACGTATTAAAGGGGTTGTCAATCCCTTTCGGGTACAGCGCCTCAAGATAGGAAAATAACGTGAGGTAAAAGTGGTAGATAGGATAAATAGATCGCGGAACAAATAAATTGCAGCAAGGTATTTTTGTATTTTTGGTTTAATAGATCTGGAAATAAATGCAAAGGAAAATAGATCGCAAAGGTAAATATGATGAAAACAGACCCAAGGGCCGTAGGTTTCACTAGTGGCTTCTCTCGAGAAAAATAGCAAACGGTGGGAAAACAATTACTGTTGGGCAATTGATAGAACTTCAAATAATCTGACGATATCCAGGCAATGATCATTATATAGGCATCACGTCCAAGATTAGTAGACAGACTCCTGCCTGCATCTACTACTATTACTCCACACATCCACCGCTATGCAGCATGCATCTAGTGTATTAAGTTCAGGGAGAAACAGAGTAATACAATAAAAACGATGACATGATGTAGACAAGATCTATTCATGTAGAAATAGACCCCATCTTGTTATCATTAATAGCAACGATACATATGTGTTGTTTCCCTTTCTGTCACTGGGATCAAGCACGGTAAGATCAAACCCATCACAAAGCACCTCTTCCCATTGCAAGATAAATAGATCAAGTTGGCAAAACAAAACCCAAATATCGGAGAAGAAATACGAGGCTATAAGCAATCATGCATATAAGAGATCAAAGAAAACTCAACTAAATTTCATGGATAAAAATATAGATCTGATCATAAACTCAAACTTTATCGGATGCCAACAAACACACCGCAAAAAGGCTTACATCATATGGATCTCCAACGAGACCATTGTATTGATAATCAAGAGAGAGAGAGAGGAAGCCATCTAGCTACTAACTACGGACTCGTAGGTCTACAAAGAACTACTCACGCATCATCAGAGAGGCACCAATGGAAGTGGTGAACCCCTGTGTGATGGTGTCTAGATTGGATCTGGTGGTTCTGGACTCTGCGGCGGCTGGAATTGCTTTTCGTCGAATCTCCTAGGGTTTCTGGAATATTGGGGTATTTATATAGCAAAGAGGCGGTTCAGGGGGCACCCGATGTGGGCACAACCCACATGGGCATGCCTGGGTCCCCAGGCGCGCCCTGGTGGGTGCTGCCCACCTCGGGGCACCCCCAGGTGCTTTCCTGGCCAACTGGATGTCTTTTGGCCCAAAAAATCCTCAAGAAGTTTCGCTACATTTGGACTCCATTTGATGTTGATTTCCTGCGGTGTAAAAAACATGCAGAAAACAGCAACTGGCACTGGGCACTATGTCAGTAGGTTAGTATCAAAAAATAATATAAAATAACTATAAAATGATTGTAAAACCGGAAAAGCAACTTGGCTCCCGGGTCCAGATGCACTCAAAATCTGGACCACCCGCTGAGCTCGAGATTCGTGCGCACAGTTGTATTCCGCGTGGTATACTGCGGCGAAAAATCCTGCCCGCGGCCCCACCCAACGTTCGAACGCGTGACGGCGGTAGCTTTTATGGACGGAACAGATAGCACCGGACTTGGGACAGACGGGTCGTCGGTGCTGTACCACACATCGCGCGGGTTGGCTGGGCCACTTACCCACAAGCCAAACCACCAGGGCGTGGCCAACCACACACCCGGATCTAGAACAAACAGAGAGCCCACACCGCCGCTCCCCCGACCGCACACCGGCGGCCGGGAATCTCTACGCCGGAGTGACGCTGCTTAAGGTACCCCTCTCTGCTGCTTAACCCCCGCATCGCTCGATCTAGAGGTAGTCGCAGTAGTGGCCAATAGCTCTCCGCGCTCATTCACCAAGCACGGCCATCCCCCTGTTAGTTATCCGTGATCTTAGTCCGAAGAAATCACCTAATCCCCACATCTTGTTCAAATTTTCTGCAGCAGGGACGGAATGGCTGGGTCAGATAGCTCTCATGATTTTTGCGACACCGCTGGTCACCGGCGTGACCCACCACCAGCGAAATCAGCAGCTAGCAGGCGGACTAGTGCGTCTAGCAGCCGATCTGATGCCATTCCAGCTAATTTCACATCCAGGAGCTCTGTCAGGCACGTTGTGACTATTATCGAAGGTTTCAATGAATACAAACGGTAGCTAATAGAAGAGATAGGATTCTGGGGGATGCTAGAGCTGCCAATGATCCAGAAGTTAAAACTGAAGCTTAGCGCTTGGGCCATGAGCAAGGTCGATGTCGTGCAACGTTGTTATTAATCCAAAGAAATTTTTCCCGTTCAAGCCAGCTGATGTGGCCAAGGTTTTCGGGATCCCATGCGGCAACAGGGATGTGCGTGGAACGGATGGCAACATCAACAAAGAGTCTGTTCCATTCATTAAAAAGACACTAGGCATGGGCCACTCAGGGCTCACGATCTGCATGGCCATGGAGGAATTTCTGATGCGGAACATAACTGAAGAATCAAGCAAGCTGGAGAAGGACAGCAAACCTCACCGGGTGCCATCTTTTCCTTCAGGTAATGACAATTGTTAACCTGTTTTTCTACTAGCATTCAGAACCACCGGTGATCTTAATACTGATGGTCATTTTTCATGCCCTGTTATCCAAATTATGTGAAGCAGGTGTTCCTCCTCGATAACCTTGACCTTGGCATTTTCAATCTGAAACATGATGTTTTCCCTCGGGACAAAATGTTCGACCAAGACACCCTGCGTCGCATGACTACGATGGCCTCCGACGTTGGAGTACCTAAGCCGTCGTTCGCTCCATCGATGGTACTAATTCTCTTAATATAACACTCACAAGAATTATTGATGACCCTCCCCCCACACACACACATGTAACCCTTTATGTCATGTTCATGTATTTTTATGGCGATTTGAGAGATCCAGCGACGATCCGCTACTCCCGAGCAATCATCGACAAGCCGCCTTTGTCTCGTGCACGGTCGCTCCAGCCATGGATGCCGCCTCTCCAAGCCTACCGAAGGAAAGTTTAGCCACCCGACCGTCACCACCCATCGAATGTGCCAAGTATGCCACGCCGCCCAGGAAAATGACCGCTCTGGACTTCTCGAACTACATCACAAATCGATACCCAGCTATAGTACTAAGCTCGCAAAGTTTTTTTCCAGCAGTTTTTTTCCCGTTTTGGCTTCATCATCGTTTATATCTATGTTCCTCTTCACTGGACCTAACTTTGTATCTCCTTTTGCAGTCGTCACAACCCATAGCTGTCCTTCTCCATGAACAGAATGCACAAGCGGTGCGTCATGTTACCACGGCTCGGTAGAATATCCAGAATGACATGTTTGCCTTCATGGACAAGCTCATGACAGCGCTTGCTTCTGCATGCACATGCTGCACTGCCAGGGGGTTTCCCGATTGCCCTCTTCAACCGCAGATACTTGCGCTTGACGAGGTCAGTGCATCTGGCCGTGGAAAACGAAGGCTTGCTGTTGCTGGAGCCACACCCAGTGCGCGGGCTTCATACCACACTCCAAAGTCGCGCAAGCTTGGCAGTGTGAAGTTGGACTTGTCCGACTGCGAAGTTATTTTTGGCATCTCCTTGATTTTTGCTCATGCAGAAATCGTGTTTAAAGGTCGCCCAGTGGTGCCTCCCAAAACTGTTATATCCGACTTGCTTGAAGCCTACCTGCCTTCACTACCCGACTACCAGCTGGCACGGTTAGTTTTTTCCTTAATCCATGTTCTCATTTTGACATATCACCCCTCTCCCATCCGAAGCGCCCAAGTAGTTACCTCTTTTTGTGTTATAATCTGAACCAGCAACTGGATAGTTCATGGTACCCCACGGGAGATTTGAATCAGAGGTGTCGAAATCCAACGACAGCTCATTGGCAATGGCATGCTTGATTATGAGCTAGGTTCCATCCTAATCCGCCGTCAAATGCAGATGGGCACCGAAGCAAATTTGGATACACCCTGCCTAACCCACTGCCACATCCTCGAATGTGATTTCTCAGTAAGAACACACCATGTCAGCACTTCCTATCGTCCGTTTTGATTTCTCCGTGTAGGCCCTTCGTTTTCATCACAGGGCACTTTTGCCATGACATCACCTTTTTGGTTGTATTTCCTTTTATTTTGCAGACCCTATCCGTTCTTTGAGTACACGATTTCTCGGTTTATAGAGATCCGAACCAGTTTATTCGGCCGGTTGTCCAGCACGCACTCGAGGCATGCCAACTGGTAATTTATTTGTCTGCCGCTAATGCCTTCCAACCAACCTTTTTTTCCCTGTCCCACAAAGCACATAACTGAAGCTCACTCAATTTGTCTCCTAAATCAAACAATGCAGTTCTACATCCCAGCAATACTTCGAGAGGGGTGGGCTCTCTACATGTGGGACATGCTCTGTAGGGTGATCCACATCATCGACCCTACTGCTGGCGAGGGAGGGTGCAATGCTGAGCAGAAGGAGTGGCATGAGCTCATAGCGGCACGGCTCCATGATTCTTTGTTCCAATGCTTGCAAGACTTTCACGTAGTGTGGCCTACGTCGAAAGAAAAATGGACAACTAAGTTTCCTCAACTCTTTGACACCGCATTCACTAGGTATGCCCCCACACCCCACCCCACCCACCCCCCTATGTTGTTGTTCACTCATCAAGCTGAAACTCCCGTGTACTTATTCATTGCTGCGACTTCATTCTTACAACAACTTTTTTTCCTTTTTAAATTGTGCTATGGAGGAAAGTGGCTACTATGTTATGCACACCATCAGGTACCATGACGGAGAAAAATTACGAGTACCAATAACCAGGGTGCGTAGCCTTTCGAGTGTTCCCACAACAAATTCACAATTTCGTTTTACCATCCGTCTTATCTCTGAAACGAAGACATCCTCACTCCATTTTTCCTGCAGAACACACTAAAGACCACAAAGTTGTGTGCGCTGCAAGATGCAATGAAGCTGCAGGGGAACCAATCTTCGCTACCAGCTGATGCAATATGGTCAGTGTTTGCTCCTCCCGGGGAGTTCGACGACAACACGTCCCAGTAGTTGCATAACATGTCTATGGTGCATTTTTTTAATGACTCAATCCGTCCCTGGATCACGGGAACATGCGAGCCTTCGGATTTCAAACATTTTTGGTTCTTACTTCCATGGAGACAGGCAAAGCGAAGTTCACATAGTTCATACTTCCATAGTTACGAGGCTAACTGACGGCATGCCATGGGCACACCCAGCTTATGGCATCAACATGTTATGTTTTTACATACATAAACCCTAGGGGAGCAAACGAAACACAAACCCACGGGGCGAATAGGATTTAGACCAGTCTGCTAGTTCTCAATGCCTTCATCCTCATTCTTAAGCGAAAAGTTGGTTTGTACTCCAAACAAACCCCAGAGAGCAAACGAAACGCAAATCCCTTAGGGCGAAGAGGATTAGACAAGTCTGTAGTTCTTCACGTCTTCATCCTCATTCCTAAGCGCAAAAGTTGGCCGTCCCACGCCCAGATCCTCCTCGCTTCTCGGTGGCGCCCTTCATGGACTGGACCGCCAAAAGGGGGCCAACATCTACACGGGATGGACTGACATATGGGTCCAGGTCAATGGGTGGACCTTACTCACAGAAAAAGCGACGACGGGTGGAGTGTAGCAGACGGACGCGCGTTCGCAGCTGTTAACGGGACCCATACGGGGCGTCAACTGAACCAGCCCGACCCCACACGTACTTGCCCTTCGCCCAGACTTTTCCATCGGCGTATATCGAAGTGAACAATACATGGCACAGATCCCACGCATCCCTGGTGGGCTCAGATATCAGGCTCATCTGGACCCGGGAGCCAAAACTCCCCTCCCTTGTAAAACATCCAAGAATGATAATATAACAGCATGGAGCAATCAAAAATTATAGATACGTTGGAGATGTATCAACATCCCCAAGCTTAATTCCTGCTCGTCCTCGAGTAGGTAAATGATAAAAACAGAATTTTTGATGTGGAATGCCGCCTAACATGTTCATCACATTTCTTTTCTTTATAGCATGTACATTTCGACTTTTATATGATTTAAGGTTATAGTCTAGTTTTGACATGAAGACTTTAATACTCAAGCATACCAACAAGCAACCATGGCTTTCAAAATATCAACACTAAAGCAAGTTATCCCTAGCCCATTATGCTCAATCATTGATCTATTCATGAAACACACTCGAATATTAGCTACACCCAATGCTCAAATACGATCATAGTGCCCCTTAGTTGGTGCTTTATAAGAGAAGGTGGAGACTCAAATTCAAACTAAAAATTACATAAGTAAAAGAAAGGCCTTCGCGGAGGGAAGTAGGGATTTGTAGAGGTGACAGAGCTCATAGCTTAAATTGAGAGATAATAACATTTTTGAGAGGCATACTTTTCCCACCAACAAAAATGACTTAGAGCTCCCAACACTTTCCATGCTAGATACAACATAGGCGGTTCCCAAACAGAAAATAAAATTTATTCCTTTTTCCACCATTACTTTCACTTTCCATGGCTAACCAAATCCACGGTTGCCCTCCATACCAACACTTTCCAAGGAATTTATTATTTGACAACATAAAGGAAATTCATTTTTCATTTCGGGACTGGGCATCCCTAATACCTTTGCCGTACTCTCGTGCAATGACAAGTGAATAAACACTCATCGTGAGAATAACACATCTAGCATGGAAAATATTGGCCACCCTTCACCGCCTCGCGAGCGTTAGAGCACACAAAAGAGAAATTTAATGGCACATGCAAATTTTCTTAGAACGGCATGGAAATACCACATATAGGTAGGTATAGTGGACTCATAAGGCAAAAACTGGTTTAAAGGGTTTTGGACGCACAAGTAGTGATCATACTTAGTGAAAATGAAGGCTAGCAAAAATATTGAGAAGCGACCAATCAAAAAGCGAAAAATCTCGTACCCAAGCATTAAGCATAAGTAACACCGAATAATGCACCACAAGTTCATTGCATAACTATTGACTTTCATGCTTGCATAGGGAATCACAAACCTTAACATCAATATTCTTACTAAAGCACAATTACTTATCAACACGACTCACATATCATATCGTCATATCTCAAAACCATTACTAAGTATCAAATTTATTTTTTCCAATGATCTTCATGAAAGTTTTTATTATATCCTCCTTTGATATCTATCACTTTGGGACTATTTTCATATGTTGCTTTTAATAAGCTCAAACAAATATAAGTGAAGAACATGAGCATAATTTTTTCTTTCTCTCAAAATAATCTAAGTGAAGCAAGAGAGAATTTCTTCAAAAATAACAAAACACACCGTGCTCAAAAAGATATAAGTGAAGCACTAGAGCAAATCCATGGCTCTAAAAATTTAAGTGAAGCATAGGAGCAAGCATAGCATAGTTTTTGGCTTTCTCAAAAAGGTGTGTTCAATAAAGATTCAACACTTAAAACACTAAGCAAAACAAGCAAAGACTCATATCATACAAGACGCTCCAAGTGAAACTCATAATATGTGATGAATAAAAATATAGCTTCAAGTAAAATACCGATGGTTGTTAGAAGAAAGCGGGGATGCCACTTGGGGGCATCCCAAAGCTTAGTTGCTTGCTACTTCTTTGAATATTATCTTGGGGTGCCTCATGCATCCCCAAGCTTAGCCTTTTGCTAATCCTTATTCCTTCATACGTTGTAAGATCACCCAAAACTTGAAAACTTCAATCACACAAAACTCCAACAAAACCTTCGTTAGATCCGTTACTATAAGAAAGCAAACCACTACTATAAGTACTGTTGCAAACCAATTCTTATTTTTCTTTTGCATTATATCTACTGTATTTAAACTTCTCTATGGCAAAAACGCATCAAAGAAAACCATAGAATCATCAAAGCAAGCACACAACGCAAAGAAAACATAATCTGTCAAAAACAGAACAGTCTATAGTAATCTTGATATTTTGAATACTTCTGTAACGCCAAAAATCTTGCGAAATTAGGATAACCTGAGTAATTAGTATATTAATATTCTTCAAAAAGAATCAACTCAAAATCACGTTTCTGTGATTTATTAAAACTATTTTCATGACTGAATAAGTATCTATTTTTCTGCAAGATCAAATCAACTTTCACCCAAATCAACCCAAAGGCCTTGCTTGGCACAAACACTAATTTAAACCACAAAAACACATCTAAAAAGAGGTATAATTGGGTATTTTATTAAAAACAGAAAGAAAACCAAAAAGCAAAAAGATACGAGTTGGGTTGCCTCCCAACGAGCGCTATCGTTTTACGCCCCTAACTAGGCATAAGATTTCAATGATGCTCACATGAAAGATAATAATTGAAACATAAAGAGGGCATCATGAAACATATGACAAACACACTTGAGTCTAACATACTTCCTATGCATAGGAAATTTATAAGAAAACAAATTATCAAGGCAAGCAAAAACTAGCATATGCAAGGAAAAAGAAAGAGACGATAGCAATCTCGACATAAAAAGAGGTACTTTAGTAACACAAAAATTTCTACAACCATATTTTCCTCTCTCATAATAATTACATGTAGGATCATAAGAAAATTCAACAAAATAGCTATCACATAACATATTCTCAACACGATCCACATGCATGCAAAGTTGACACTCTTCCAAAATAGTGGGATTAACATTAACTAAAGTCATGACCTCTCCAAACCCACTTTTATCAAAAATTTCATAAAATTGAACATTCTCCAAATACGTGGGATCTAAAGTTGACACTCTTCCAAACCCACTTTTAATATTATTGCAAACATTGTTTCCAATCTCATATTCATCATGGGCCTAAATAAATTTTCAAGATCATAAGAAGAATCGCCCCAATCATGATCATTGCAACAAGTAGTAGACATAGTCAATTTAGCATCCCCAAGCTTAGGGTTTTGCATATCATTAGCCCAATTGACATTAATAGAATTTATAATAACATTATTGCAATCATGCTTTTCATTCAAGCAGCTATCGTGCATCACTTTGTAATTTTGTTATTTCAACACTTCATCACAATTTTCAGATTCACTAATTTCAAGCAAAACCTCATAAAGGTAATCTAGTGCATACAACTCACTAGCAATTGGTTCATCATAGTTGGATCTTTTAAAAAGATTAGCAAGTGGATGGGGATCCATAAGGTTTTTTGTTTTGGATTTCTAATAAAACACACAATTATGCCAAACAAACAAGCAAACAAACCAAGAAAGACATAAGGGAAAACGAAAAAGAGGGCGAATAAAAACGGCCAACTTTTGTGAAGTGGGGGAGATGAAAACGAGAGGCAAATGGCAAATAATGAAAAATTGCAAGGCGATGAGATTTGTGATTAGGAACCTGGTTAATGTTGAAGATCCTCCCTGGCAACAACGCCAGAAATTCTTTTTGATGTCTGCTAGAACTACATCGGTATTTCTCCAAAGAGGAAGGGATGATGCAGTATAGCGACGGTAGGTATTTCCCTTAGTGATGAGAACAAGGTTGTCGAACCAGTAGGAGAACCTCCTCACACCACGTAAACAACACCTGCACAAAAATAACAAATACTCGCAACCGACGTATTAAAGGGGTTATCAATCCCTTTCGGGTACGGCGCCTAAAGATAGGCAAAAAATGTGAGATAAAAGTGGTAGATAGGATAAATAGATCGTGAAACAAATAAATTGCAGCAAGGTGTTTTGTATTTTTGGTTTAATAGATCTGAAAATAAATGCAAAGGAAAATAGATTCAAAGGCAAATATGATGAAAAGAGGCCCGGGGGACGTAGGTTTCACTAGTGGCTTCTCTAGGGGAAAATAGCAAATGGTGGGAAAACAATTACTGTTGGGCAATTGATAGAACTTCAAATGATCATGACGATATCCAGGAAATGATCATTATATAGGCATCACGTCCAAGATTAGTAGACCGACTCCTGCCTGCATCTACTACTATTACTCCACACATCGATCACTATCTAGCATGCATCTAGTCTATTAAGTTCAGGGAGAAATGGAGTAATGCAATAAGAACGATTACATGATGCAGACAAGATCTATTTATGTAGAAATAGACCCCATCTTGTTATCCTTAATAGCAACGATACAAACGTGTCGTTTCCCTTTCTGTCACCGGGATCAAGCACCGTAAGACCGAACCCATCACAAAGCACTTCTTCCCATTGTAAGATAAATAAATCAAGTTGGCCAAACAAAACCCAAATACCGGAGAAGAAATACGAGGCTATAAGCAATCATGCTTATAGGAGATCAAAGAAGACTCAAATAAATTTCGTGGATAAAAACATAGATTTGATCATAAACTCAAAGTTCATCGGATCCCAACAAACACACCGCAAAAAGGCTTACATCATATGGATTTCCAAGAGACCATTGTATTGATAATCAAGAGAGAGAGAGAGAGAGAGAGAGAGAGAGAGAGAGAGAGAGAGAGAGAGAGGAAGCCATCTAGCTACTAACCACGGACCCGTAGGTCTACAAAGAACTACTCACGCATCATTGGAGAGGCACCAATGGAAGTGGTGAACCCCTCCGTGATGGTGTCTAGATTGGATCTGGTGGTTCTCGACTCTACGATGGCTGGAATTGATTTTCGTCGACCCTCCTAGGGTTTCTGGAATATTGGGGTATTTATAGAGCAAAGAGGCGGTTCAAGGGGCAGCCGGGGTGGGCACAACCCACCTGGGCGCGCCTGTCCCCCAGGCGGGCGCAACCCACATGGGCGCGCCTGGGCCCCCAGGGGCACCCTGGTGGGTACTGGCCCCCTCGGGGCACCCCTAGCTTCTTTCCTGGCCCACTGGATGTCTTCTGGCCCAAAAAATCCTCAAGAAGTTTTGCTGCGTTTGGACTTCGTTTGATGTTGATTTCCTGCGATGTAAAAAACATGCAGAAAACAACAACTGGCACTGGGCACTATGTCAATAGGTTAGCACAAAAATGATATAAAATGAGTGTAAAACATCCCAGAATGATAATATAATAGCATGGAACAATAAAAAATTATAGATACGTTGGAGACGTATCATGGACATGTAAGGTTGGTCCTGGCCGCTTCATCCCACAATACCGCCGAATCAAAATAAGACGTTGGTGGTAAGCAGTATGACTATCACCACCCACAACTCTTTGTGTTCTACTCGTGCATATCATCAACGCATAGACCTAGCTCATGATGCCATTGTTGGGATACGTAGCATGGAAAACAAAAAAAATCTACGCACATTCAATGATCTATCCATGGAGATGCATACCAACGAGGGGGAGAGTGTGTCTACGTACCCTCATAGACCGTAAGAAGAAGCGTTTCTCAACGCGGTTGATGTAGTCGAAGTTCTTCGCGCTTTTCAACCGATCAAGTACCGAACGCATGGCACCTCCATGTTCTGCACACGTTCAGCTCGGCGACGTCCCTTGCCTTGTTGATCCAGCAAGACGTCGAGGTAGTACATGAGTTTCGTCAGCACAACGGCGTGGTGACGGTGATGGTGGAGTGATCCTCGCAGGGCTTCGCCTAAGCACTACAAAAATATGATCGGGGGTATAAATGGTGGAGGGGGCGCTTGATGACCCACAAGTATAGGGGACCTATCGTAGTCCTTTCGATAAGTAAGAGTGTCAAACCCAACGAGGAGCAGAAGGAAATGAAAAGAGATTTTCAGCAAGGTTTTCTCTACAAGCACTGAAATTATCGGTGACAGATAGTTTTGTGATAAGATAGTTTTCTCTACAAGTAACAAAAGTAAACAAGGTGTAGCAAGACGGCCTAATCCTTTTTGTAGCAAAGTACAAGCATGGACAAACTCTTATATAAAGCAAAGCGCTCCGAGGACACATGGGAATTATTGTCAAGTTATTTTTCATCATGCTCATATGATTCGCGTTCGTTACTTTGATAATTTGATATGTGGGTGGACCAGTGGTTGGGTGCTGCCCTTCCTTGTACAAGCCTCCCACTTATGATTAACCCCTCTCGCAAGCATCCGCAACTACAAAAAAAGAATTAAAGTAAACCGAACCATAGCATGAAACATATGGATCCAAATCATCCCCTTACGAAGCAACGCATAAACTAGGGTTTAAGCTTCTGTCACTCTAGCAACCCATCATCTACTTATTACTTCCCAATGCCTTCCTCTAGGCCAAAATCATGGTGAAGTTTCATGTAGTCTAAGTTCACATAACACCACTAGAGGAAAGAGAACATACATCTCATCAAAATATCAAACGAATACCAAATTCACATGATTACTTATAACAAGACTTCTCCCATGTCCTCGGGAACAAACGTAACTACTCGCAGAGCATGTGCATGTTCATAATCAGAGGAGTATTATTTATCTTTAAGGATCTGAACATACGATCTTCCACCGAAAACCAACTAGCATCAACTACAAGGAGTAATTAACACTACCAGCAACCCACAGGTACCAATCTGAGGTTTTGAGACAAAGATCGGATACAAGATATGAACTATGGTTTGGAGAGGAGATGGTGCTGGTGAAGATGTTGATGGAGATTGAACCCCTCTCGATGAGAGGATCGATGGTGATGATTTGCCCCTCCCAGAGGGATGTTTCCCCGGTAGAACAGCTCCGCTGGAGCCCTAGATTGGTTCTACGTAGGTTCCGCCTTGAGACAACGGCGCTTCGTCCTGAAAGCTTCCTTCTGAGTTTTTCCAGGTCAAAACACACCATATAGAATAATATGGGCGTCGGGGGCCTTCCAAGGGGCCCACAAGACCGGAGGACGCGCCCAGGGGGATAGGGCACGCCCTCCATCCTTGTGGATGCCAGGTGGCCCCCCTCTGGTGCTTTCTTCGCCCAATATTTTTTATATTTTCCAAAAATATTATCTGTGAAGTTTCCAGACTTTTGGAGTTGTGCAAAATAAGTCTCTAATATTTGTTCCTTTTCCAGTCCAGAATTCCAGCTCCCGACATTCTCCCTCTTCATGTAAACCTTATAAAATAAGAGAGAAAAGGCATAAGTATTGTGATATAACATGTAATAACATCCCATAATGCAATAAATACCAATATAAAAGCATGATGCCAAATGGACGTATCAACTCCCCCAAGCTTAGACCTCGCTTGTCCTCAAGCGAAAGCCGATATCGAAAAATATGTCCACATGTTTAGAGATACATGTGTCGATAAAATAAAATATGGACATGAGGGCATCATGATCATCTTTAGAACAACAACATATATTTTCATATAATTTCTTATGCTAAAGTAACAATTCATTCACAAGGTAAAGTAGGAATAAAAAACTTCATTGAAAACTAACAAACTATGATCTCAGTCATTGAAGCAATTGCAATTTATCATAACATCGGAAAGAGTCAATATAGAGCTTTTCAGCAAGTCTACATACTCAACTATCATTTAGTCTTTCACAATTGCTAACACTCACGCGATACTTATGGGTTCAAAGCTTCAATCGGACACAGAGAAAGATAGGGGCTTATAGTTTCGCCTCCCAACCTTTTACCTCAAGGGTAATGTCAACAATAATACTTTATGAAAGCCTACATCCTAGTGGGTATATATGGATCACCAACACATAGTACTTGCCAAATAAAAATGTGTAAAAGGGAAAGGTGAAGATCACCATGACTCTTGTATAAGGGTAGAAGGTAAAAATAAAAGTTAGGCCCTTCGTAGAGGGAAGCAGAGGTTGTCATGCGCTTTTATGGTTGGATGCACAAAATCTTAATGCTAAAGAACATCACTTTATATTTCCACTTGTGATAAAGAACTTTATTATGCAGTCCGTCGCTTTTATTTCTTCCATATCACAAGTTCGTATAAAGGTGATTTTCTTCACACTAACAGATCATACATATTTAGAGAGCAATTTTTATTGCTTTCACCGATGACAACTTACTTGAAGGATCATACTCAATCCATAGGTAGGTATGGTGGACTCTCATGGCAAAAACTGGGTTTAAGGGATGTTTGGATGCACAAGTAGTATCTCTAATTGGTGCAAAGAATTTTGCTATGAGAGGGAAAGGCAAGCTCAACATGTTGGATGATCCATGACAATATAACTTCTATTCAGATAAGAAAACATAACCCATTACGTTGTCTTCCTTGTCCAACATCAACTTTTTAGCATGTCATATTTTAATGAGTGCTCACAATTACAAAAGATGTCCAAGATAGTATATTTATATGTGAAGACCTCTCTTTCTTTATTACTTCCTATTAATTGCAACAATGACCAAAACTATGTTTGTCAACTCTCAACAACTTTTATTCATCATACTCTTTATATGTGAAGTCATTACTCTCCATAAGATCAATATATGATCTTTTTATTTCTTTTTATTCTTTCTTTAATTCCCTCAAGATCATAGCAAGATAGCAAAGCCCTCAACTTAAAACTACTCTTTATTATATATAACCCACGGACTCGATTACATAGATAGAACATAAAGCAAAACTCAAGGCTAGATCATAGTAAAAACTTTATTCTACTATATCAAGATATAACCAAAGGATTTAACTAAGAAAACAATAAAAGTAAAGGTGTGATGGTGATACGATACCGGGCACCTCCCCCAAGCTTGGTCGTTGCCAAGGGGAGTGCCCATACCCATGTATTTATGCCTCTTTCTTCGAAGGTGGTGATAATGGAGTTGTTGATGATGTAGGCTTGTCGTCCATCTTCCAGGGCATAGGCTCACCAATCTAGAAGGATGAACGAGTCTCCGGGATCCTCAAATCTGTAGCCAAACTCATCTTCTTGAACCTATATTCATACTCACAGTTTTGGTTTTGCAGGTCATAGATCTGGGCTTGGAGATGCTCGATTTTCTCATGAAGCTTGAAGATGGCCTCCCCGATGTTCTTGGCATCCAACTTGTGATTGTTGGTGACCTCTGAGATCATCATGTGATTGGAGTTGATTCCACGTTCCACCATCCCTTGGCCTTGAAAACTTGCTGCTCCATTGCTTTGAGTCTTGTCTCCATGCTTCCGGTCCTCTTCGGCCCCTCAACATCACGGATGTGCAGCACCCCCTCACGCATCTCAATGGTTTGAGGGTGTTGCAGCACCTCCTCAAGGTTAGGTTGATGACCTTCTCGAAAAACTTGTCCTTGGGGGCGCTTGGAGATGTCATGGTGATCTAGATCTGTTAGAAAAACAACTCGAAACAAAAACTGAGGATTTTGTCATGGTATGGTGGTCAAAACCTTCGGGATATTATATAATGAATTTTTACCGACTAAAAGAAGCATTGTGCAAGAAAACGGAGTCCGGGGGCGCACGAGGTGGCCACAAGGCAGGGGGCGCGCCCAGGGGGTAGGGCGCACCCTCCACCCTTATGGTCTCTGATACGTCTCCAATGTATCTATAATTTTTTATTGTTCCATGCTGTTATATTATCATTCTTGAATGTTTTACAATCATTTTATATCATATTTTGGTACTAAACTATTGACATAGTGCCCAGTGCCAGTTGTTGTTTTCTGCTTGTTTTTTACATCACAGGAAATCAATACCAAACGGAGTCCAAATGCAGCAAAACTTTTAGTGGATGTTTTTGGACCAGAAGACATCCAATGGGCCAAAGAGTACCGAAGCGGGGGCAGGTGAGCACAAGACACCTAGGCATGCCTGGAGGCCTAGGCGCACCCAGGTGGGTTGTGCCCACCTCGGTGCCCTCCCGCGCCGCCTCTTTGCTCTATAAATACCCCAATATTCCAGAAACCCTAGGGGAATTGACAAAAATCAATTCCAGCCGCCGCAAGTTCCAGAAACACCAGATCCAATCTAGACAGCATCACAGAGGGGTTTATCATGTCCATTGGTTCCTCTCCGATGATGCGTGAGTAGTTCTTTGTAGACCTACGTGTTCGTAGTTAGTAGCTGGATGGCTTCTCTCTCTCTCTCTCTCTCTCTCTCTCTCTCTCTCTCTCTCTCTCTCTCTCTCTCTTTCTATCTCTCTCTCTCTCCTCTCTTGATTCTCAATGCAATGGTCCCTTGGAGATCCATATGATGTAAGTCTTTTTGCGGTGTGTTTGTTGGGATCTTATGAACTTTGAGTTTATGATCAGATCTATGTCTTTATCCGTGAAAATTATTTGAGTCTTCTTTGATCTCTTATATTCATGATTGATTATAGCCTCGTATTTCTTCTCCAATATTTGCGTTTTGTTTGGCCAACTTGATCTATTTATCTTGCAATGGGAAGAGGTGCTTTGTGATGGGTTCGATCTTACGGTGCTTGATCCCAGTGACAGAAGGGGAAACGACATGTATGTATCGTTGCTATTAAGGATAACAAGATGGGGTCTATTTCTACATAAATAGATCTTGTCTACATCATGCCATTGTTCTTATTGCATTACTCTGTTTTTCCGTGAACTTAATACACTAGATGCATGCTGGATAGCGGTCGATGTGTGGACTAATAGGAGTACATGCAGGCAGGAGTCGGTCTACTAATCTTGGACGTGATGCCTATATAATGATCATTGCCTGGATATCGTCATGATTATTTGAAGTTCTATCAATTTCCCAATAGTAATTGTTTTCCCAGGGTTTGCTATTTTTCTCGAGAGAAGCCCCTTGTGAAACCTACAGCCCCCGGGTCCCTTCTTTATCATATTTGCCTTTGCGATCTATTTTTATTTTATTTTATTTTCAGTTATATTAAACCAAAAATACAAAAATACTTTGCTGCACTTTATTTTATTTGCGATCTATTTTTCCTATCTATTACAACTTTATCCCATCTCCGTGCCAATTTCTGGCGCCATTGCCCGAAAGGGATTGACAACCCCTTTAACACGTAGGGTTGCGAGTATTTGTTATTTGTGTGCAGGAGCCATTTACGTCGTGTTACATGGTTCTCCTACTGGGTCGATAACCTTGGTCTCGTCACTGAGGGAAATACCTACCTTGTTGTGCTGTATCATCCCTTCCTCTTTGGGGAAATATCGACGTAGTTCAAGCAAGCATCAAAAGGAATTTCTGGCGTTGTTGCTGGGGAGACATCATCAACATCTACCAGGTTCCTAATCATAAATATCATCTCCTTGCAATTTACATTATTTGCAATTTGCCTCTCGTTTTCATCTCCCCCACTTCACAAAAATTTGTCGTTTTATCCACCATCTTTTTCGTTTGCCGTTTTCTCGTCAGATCTCTTCTTTACTTGTGTGCCATGTGTCTTCTATTTGCTTGCATCTTCGCTTGCTAAAAATCTCTTATATGGATCCTCATCCACTTGCTAAAAATCTCTTATATGACACTTGTGTGCCATGTGTCTTCTATTTGCTTGCATCTTCGCTTGCTAAAAATCTCTTATATGGATCCTCATCCACTTGCTAATCTTTTCAAAAGATCCAGTTATGATGAACCAATCAATAGTGAATTGAGCTCACTAGATTATCTTTATGAATTTTTGCTTGAGATTATGAATCTGAAAATTGTGATGAAGTGTTAAACGAAGAAATTTATAAAGTGATTCATGATAGCTTCTTGAATGAAAAGCATGATTGCAATGATGTTATTATAAATTCTATCAATGTCAATTATGATGATAATATGCAAAACACCAAGCTAATATTGCCATGTCCACTACTTATTGCAATGATCATGATTGGGGTGATAATGATTCTTATGATCTTGAAAATTTATTTAAGCCTCATGATGAATATGCTATTGATAATAATGTTTGCAATAATATTGAAAGTGGGTTTGGAAGAGTGTCAACTCTAGGTAAAAATAATCCCACATATTTGGAGAGTGTTCAATCTCATGAAATTTTTGATAAAAGTGGGCTTGGAGAGGTCATGACTTTATTTGATGATAATCCCACTATTTTGGAAGAGTGTCAACTTTGCATGCATTTGGATCATGAAGAGAATATTTTATGTGATGGTTATATCGTTGAATTTGATTATGATCCCACATGGAATTATTATGAGACAGGAAAATATTGTTGTAGAAATTTTCATGTTACTAAATTCCCTCTCGTTATGTTGAGATTGTCAATGTTTTATTGCTCTCCTTTGCATATGCTAGGTATTTATTATCTTCATAATTTCTTTGCTTATAAAATTCCTATGCATAGGAAGTATGTTATACTTAAATGTGTTTGTCACATGTTCTATGATGCTCTCTTTGCGTTTCAATTATTATATTTCATGTGAGCATCAATAAAATTATGCCTAGCTAGGGGCGTAAAACGCTAGCGCTCATTGGGAGCCAACCCAACCTGTGTCTTTTAACTTTTTGGTTTTCATGATGTTTTCAAGAAAATACACAATTATGCCTCTGATTAGATGTGTTTTTGTGGTTTAGTGCCAAGCAAGGCCTTTGGGATGATTTGGGTGAGAGTTGGTTTGATCTTGCTGAAAAACAGAAACTTTTGCACTAATGAAAATATTTTTCAATTTTAACAGAAGAGTGCTTTTGAGTTGATTCTTTTTGCAGAAGATTTATAAACAAATTATTCACGTCGTCCTAAATTTTCAAATTTTTTGGAGTTACAGAAGTATTCAAAGTAGTCAGATTGCTACAGACTGTTCTGTTTTTGACAGATGTTGTTTCTTTGCGTTGTGTGCTTGTTTTGATGATACTATGGTTTTCTTTGATCAGTTTTTGCCATAGAAAAGTTGAAATACAGTAGATATAATGCAAAAATAAAATATGAATGGGTTTGCAACAGTACTTATAGTAGTGGTTTGCTTTCTTATACTAACGGATCTCACGAAGATTTTGTTGAGTTTTGTGTGATTGAAGTTTTCAAGTTTTGGGTGATCTTATGATGGATGAACGAATAAGGATTAGCAAAAGCCTAAGCTTGGGGGTGCCCGAGGCACCCCAAGATAATACTCAAGAAGTAGCAAGCAACTAAGCTTGGGGATGCCCCCGAGTGGCATCCCCTCTTTCTTCTAACAACCATCGGTATTTTACTTGGAACTATATTTTTATTCGTCACCATATTATGAGTTTTGTTTGGAGCATCTTGTATGATATGAGTCTTTGCTTGTTTTTCTTTGTGTTTTAAGTCTTGAATCCTTGCTGGATACACCTTTTTGAGAGAGCCAAAAATTATGCTATGCTTGCTCCTATGCTTCACTTAAATTTTTTAGAGCCATGGAATTACTCTAGCGCTTCACTTATATCTTTTTTGAGCAATGTGTGCTTTGTTATTTTTAAATGTTCTCATGCTTCACTTATATTTATTTGGGAGTTCATAATTTTTTTAAGAAATTCTCTCTTGCTTCACTTAGATTATTTGAGAGAAAGAAATATTATGCTCATGTTCTTCACTTAAATTTGTTTGAGCTTATCAAAAGCAACATATGAAACTAGTCCCAAAGTGATAGATATCCAAGGAGGATATAATAAAAACTTTCATGAAGATCATTGGACAAAATAAACTTGGTTCTTAGTAATGGTTTTGAGATATGACGATGTGATATGTGAGTCATGTTGATGAGTAATTATGCTTTAGTAAGAATATTGGTGTTAAGGTTTGTGATTCCCTATGCAAGAACGAAAGTCAATAGTTATGCAATAAAATTACATCCTACTTGTGGTGCATTATTCGGTGTTACTTATGGTTAATGCTTGGGTATGAGATTTTTCGTTTCTTGGTTGGACGCTTCTCAATCTTTTTGCTAGCCTTCATTTTGCACTAAGTATGATCGCTACTTGTGCATCCAAAACCCCTTAAACCAGTTTTGCCATATGAGTCCACTATACCTACCTATATGCGGTATTTTCATGCCGTTCTAAGCAAATTTGTATGTGCCATCTCTAATTTTAAAAATAAATTTCTCTTTTATGTGCTCATACCGCTCGCGAGGCGGTGAGGGGTGGTCGATATTTTCCATGCTAGATGTGTTATTCTCACGATGAGTGTTTATTATCTTGTCATTGCATGAGAGTACGACAAAGGTATTAGGGATGCCTAGTCCCAAAATGAGAAAATGAATTTACTTTATGTTGTCAAATAATAAATTCCTTGGAAAGTGTTGGTATGGAGGGCACCCGTGGATACGGTTAGCCATGAAAAGTGAAAGTATGGTGGAAAAAGGAATAAACTTTATTTTCTGTTTGGGAACCGCCTATGATATATCTAGCATGGAAAATGTTGGGAACTCTAATTCGTTTTCGTTGTTGGGAAAACTATGCCTCCAAAATGTTTTTATCTCTCAATTTTTGGTTTGAGCTCTGGCACCTCTACAAATCCCTACTTCCCTCTACAAAGGGCCTTTCTTTTACTTTATGAATTTTTATTTTTGAACTTGAGTCTCCATCTTCTCTTATAAAGCACCAACTAAGGGGCACTATGATCGTATTTGAGCATCGGGTGTAGCTAATATTCGAGTGTGTTTCATGAATGGATCAATGGTTGGGCATAATGGGCTAGGGATAACTTTCTTTAGCGTTGATATTTTGAAAGACATGGTTGCTTGTTGCTATGCTTGAGTATTAAAGTCTTCATGTCAAAACTAGACTATTGCTTTGAACCATATAAAAGTCCAAATTTCCATGCTACAAAGAAAAGAAAATGTGATGAACATGTTAGGCAGCATTCCACATCAAAAATTCTGTTTTTATCATTTACCTACTCGAGGACGAGCAACAATTAAGCTTGGGGATGCTGATACGTCTCCAACGTATCTATAGTTTTTTATTGTTCCATGCTATTATATTACCATTCTTGGATGTTTTACAATCATTTTATAGTCATTTTATATCATTTGTTGATACTAACCTATTGACATAGTGCCCAGTGCCAGTTGTTGTTTTCTGCTTGTTTTTTACATCGCAGGAAATCAATACTAAATGGAGTCCAAACACAGCAAAACTTTTTGTGGGTTTTTTGGACCAGAAGACATCCAGTGGGCCAAAGAAGTACCGAAGAGGGGGGCCGAGGTGCGCACAAGACACCTGGGCGCACCTGGAGGTCCAGGCGTGCCCAGGTGGGCTGTGCCTACCTCGGTGGCCTCCCACACCGCCTCTTTGCTCTATAAATACCCCAATATTCTAGAAACCCTAGGGGAGTCAACGGAATCAATTCCAGCCGCCGCAAGTTCCAAAAACACCAGATCCAATCTAGACACCATCACGAAGGGGTTCATCATGTCTATTGGTGCCTCTCCAATGATGCGTGAGTAGTTCGTTGTAGACCTACGGGTCCGTAGTTAGTAGCTAGATGGCTTCTCTCTCTCTCTCTCTCTCTCTCTCTCTCTCTCTCTCTCTCTCTCTCTCTCTCTCTCTCTCTCTTTATTCTCAATACAATGGTCTCTTGGAGATCCATATGATGTAAGTATTTTTGCGGTGTGTTTGTTGGGATCCGATGAACTTTGAGTTCATGATCAGATCTATGTTTTTATCCATGAAAGTTATTTGAGTCTTCTTTGATATCTTATATGCATGATTAATTATAGCCTCGTATTTTTTCTTTGATATTTGGGTTTTGTTTAGCCAACTTGATCTATTTATCTTGCAATGGGAAGAGGTGCTTTGTGATGGGTTCAATCTTACGGTGCTTGATCCATGTGACAGAAGGGGAGACGACACATATGTATTTTTGCTATTAAGGATAACAAGATGGGGTCTATTTCTACATAAATAGATCTTGTCTACATCATGGCATCATTCTTATTGCATTACTAATACACAAGATGCATGTTGGATAGCGGTTGATGTGTGGAGTAGTAGTAGATGCAGGTAGGATTCGGTCTACTAATTTTGGACGTGATGCCTATATAATGATCATTGCCTGGATATCTTCATGATTATTTGAAGTTCTATCAATTGCCCAACAGTAATTGTTTTCCACTGTTTGCTATTTTTCTTGAGAGAAGCCACTATTGAAACCTACGGCCCCGGGGTCTCTTCTTTATCATATATTTGCCTTTGTGATATATTTTTATTTGCTTTTATTTTCAGTTCTATTAAACCAAAAATACAAAAATTTGTTGCACTTTATTTTATTTGCGATCTATTATTCTATCTATTACAAATCCCGTCTCCGTGCCAATTTCTGGCGCTGTTGCCCGAAAGGGATTGACAAACCCTTTAACACGTCGGGTTGCGAGTATTTCTTATTTGTGTGCATGAGCTATTTACGTTGTGTTGCGTGGTTCTCCTACTGGTTCGACAACCTTGGTCTCATCACTGAGGGAAATACCTACTGTTGCTGTGCTGCATCATTCCTTCCACTTTGGGGAAATACCGACGTAGTTCAAGCAAGCATCAGTCTCCTTGTGTCTCTTTCGGACTACTTTTAATTTTCCTAATTTTTTAAATATTTCAAAATGTAGAAAAAAATGCTATTAGAACAGTTTTGGAGTTGGTTTACTTACCGTGCTGCATACCTATTTCTTTTCGGAGTCTGAAACGGTCTGGAAAGTGTCCCTTATGTACCCCTCCGGTGTTACGGTGTCAATTATATTGGTCTCAACATTTATGGGATTACATGAGATATAATGTTTGATTCTTTGAACGTTTACCACCTTCGGATTTGTGCCTTCGACATTGCTGATTTTTATGGCACCGGAATGATATACCTGCTCGATAATGTTAGGACCTTCCCATTTAGAGAGAAGTTTTCCTACAAAAAAATCTTAAACTAGAGTTGTATAGCAACACATGATCACGTACATTAAACTCACGCTTTTGTATCCTCTTGTCATGTCATCTTTTAACCTTTTCTTTAACAACTTGGCATTCTCATAGGCTTGGGTTCTCCATTCATCAAGCGAGCTAATGTCAAATAACCTCTTCTCACCGGCAAGTTTGAAATCATAATTGAGCTCTTTAATAGCCCAATATGCCTCATGTTCTAGTCCGAGAGGCAAGTGACAAGCCTTTCCATAAACCATTTTATGCGGAGACATACCCATAGGATTTTTATAAGCAGTTCTATAAGTCCATAATGCATCATCAAGTTTCTTGGACCAATTCTTTCTAGATCCATTAACAGTATTTTGCAAAATCGATTTAATCTCTCTATTACTCAATTCTACTTGACCACTAGACTGAGGATGATATGGAGATGCAATTCTATGGTTAACATCATACTTAGCAAGATTTTACGAAAATCACCGTGAATAAAATGTGAACCACCATCAGTCATTAAATATCTAGGGACTCCAAACCTTGGAAAAATAACTTCTTTAAGCATGTTAATAGAAGTGATCAACACTACTAGTCGGAATAGCTTCTACCCACTAAGTAACATAATCAATAGCAACTAGAATATGTGTATACCCATTAGAGGAAGGAAAAGGTCCCATATAATCATAGCCACAAACATCAAATGGTTCAATAACAAGTGAATAATTCATAGGCATTTCCTGACGTCTACTAATATTACCAATTCTTTGGCATTCATCACAAGACAAGACAAACTTACGAGCATCCTTGAAGAGAGTGGGCCAATAAAAAACGGATTGCAATACCTTATGCGCAGTTCTATCTCTAGTGTGGTGTCCTCCGTAAGCCTCGGAGTGACACAACGTCTAATAACACCATCTACTCCTTCTTTATAAAGGTGTGGGTCATCCCAAAAGTAATGTCTTCAATCATAAAAAAACTTTTTTCTTTTGCTGGTATGTGAAACTAGGTGGTATAAATTTAGCAACAATGTAATTAGCATAATCAGCATACCATGGAGTATTACGAGAAGCATTTATGACATCTAATTATTCATTAGGAAAGCTATCATCCATAAGCAGTGGGTCATCAAGAACATTTTCTAACCTAGACAAGTTGTCTGCAACGGGGTTCTCAGCTCCCTTTCTATCAATAATATGCAAATCAAATTCTTGTAGCAAGAGAACCCATCTAATAAGTCTAGGTTTGGCATCTTTCTTTTTCATAAGATATTTAATAGCAGCATGGTCAGTGTGAACAATTACTTTGGAATCAACAGTATAAGATCTGAACTTATCACAAGCAAAAACAACTACTAAAAATTATTTTTCAGTAGTAGCATAATTTCTCTGCGCACTGTCTAGAGTTTTACTAGCATAATGGATAACATTCAATTTCTTATCGACTCTTTGTCCTAGAACAACACCAACAACATAATCACTAGCATCACACATAATTTCAAGGGGGTAAATTCCAATCAGGTGGTTGAACAATAGGTGCAGAAATCATGTCCTTCTTAAGTATTTCAAATGCTTCTACACAATCATCATCAAAAACAAGGAACATCTTCTTGCAAGAGATTAGTGAGAGGCCTAGAAACTTTAGAGAAGTCTTTAATAAACCTCCTATAGAAACCAGCATGATCAAGGAAACTTCTTATACCTTTGATATCTTTAGGACACGACATCTTATAAATAACATCTACTTTAGCTTTATCAACTTAAATACCTCTTTCAAAAAATTTATGCCCCAAGACAATACCTTCATTAACCATAAAGTGGCACTTCTCCCAATTCAAGACAAGATTAGTTTCTTCACATCTCTACAAAACTCGATCAAGGTTGCTTAAGCAATCATCAAAAGAAGTTCCCTAAACGGAGAAATCATCCATGAAAACCTCAACAATCTTTTCACAAAAGTCAGAGAATATAGCAGTCATACATCTTTGAAAGGTAGCAGGTGCATTGCATAAAGCAAAAGGCATACGTCTATAAGCAAAGGTACCAAAAGGGCAAGTAAAAGTGGTCTTTTCCTGATCATTTTTTAACACAGGTATTTGAGAAAAAACAGAATAACCATCTAGAAAGCAAAAATGTGTATGTTTGGATAGTCTTCCTAGCATTTGATCAATAAAAGGTAGAGGGTAATGATCTTTTCTAGTAGCTTTGTTCAATTTGCGAAAATCTATTACCATTCTATAACCTATAAAAATTCTTTCTGGAATCAATTCATTCGTATCATTAGGAACAACAGTAATACCTCCCTTCTTAGGGACACAATGAACGGGACTTACCCATCTACTATCAGCAATAGGATAAATTATACCTGCCTCCAGAAGCTTTAGTATTTCATTTCTTACCACTTCCTTCATCTTAGGATTTAACCGCCGTTGGTGATCAACAACTAGTTTGGCATCATGTTCCAAATTAATTTTGTGCTGACATAGAGAGGGACTAATGCCCTTAAGATCATCAAGAGTATATCCAATAGCAGCACGGTGTTCTTCAGAGTTTTCAATAGCTTCTTTTCTTCATGCTTTGAAAGGTTAGCACTAATAATAACAGGATATATCTTCTTTTCATCAAGATAAGCATATTTCAAGGTATCTGGAAATTGTTTAAGCTCAAATGCGGGATCACCCTTGGATGGAGGAGGATCCCGAAGGATTTCAACAGGCAAATCGTGTTTCAAAATAGGTCCTTGATTAAAGAATGTTTCATCTATTTCCCTTCTTTCATTCATAAATATGTCATTTTCATGGTCTAGCAAATATTGTTCTAAAGGATCAGTAGGGGGCACGACAATAGAAGTGAGACCAATAATTTCATCCTTACTAGGCAATTCATTATCATGGGGTTGTCTATGAATTAAAATCATGAGACATATTCCCTAAACCAACAGTAACAATATCTTCCTCGCAGTCTATCTTAGCATTAACAGTATTCAAGAAAGGTCTACCAAATATAATGGGACAAAAATCATCTTGTGGGGAACCAAGAACAAGAAAATCAGTAGGGTATTTAATTTTCCCACACAAGACTTCAACATCTCTAACAATCCCAATTGGTGATATAGTATCTATATTGGCGAGCTTAATAGTAGCATCAATATCTTCTATCTCAGCAGGTGCAATATCATTCATAATTTCTTTATATAAGGAAAAAAGGAATTGCACTCACACTAGCACCCACATCACATAAGCCATGATAACAATGATCTCCTATTTTAACAGAAACAACATGCATGCCAACAACGGGTCTATGTTTATCTTTAGTATCGGGTTTTAGCAATCCTAGTAGCTTCATCACAGAAATAAATAACATGCTCATCAATATTATTGACCAAGAGATCTTTAACCATAGCAATACTAGGTTCAACTTTTAATTTGTTCAGTGGGTGTAGGTGTTCTAGTATAACTCTTATGAACCACAGTTGAAGCTTTAGCATGATCTTTTATTCTAACAGGAAAAGGTGGTTTCTCAATATAAGCAGTAGGAACAATAGGATCAACATTATAAGTAATAGTTTATTCTTCAACTTTAATAGGTTCTACTACTTTAACTTCAATGGGAGGATGATATTTAAACCACTTCTCCTTAGGTAGATCAACATGAGTAGCAAATGATTCACAAAAAGAAGCTACTATCTTAGAGCCAAGTCCATATTTAGTGCTAAAATCACGAAAGGCATCGGTATCCATAAAAGATTTAACACGTTCAAACTTAAGCTTTATACACGACTCCTTACCTTCGCCGAGTTCCCAATCTTCAGAGTTGCGTTTAATTCTTTCCAATAAATCCCATCTGAATTCAATAATCTTCTTCATAAAATAACCAGTAAAAGAAGTATCGAGCATGTTTCGATCATTATGAGAAAGCCGAGCATAAATTTTTTGAATAATAATTTCTCTTGAGAGCTCATATTTGGGGCATGAATATAACATTGACTTAAGCCTCCCCCAAGCTTGAGCGATAATTTATCCATCACGAGGCCAAAAATTATATATATAATTCCGATCACGATGAACCAGATGCATATGATAGAAACTTCTGATGAAATTCCAATTTCAATTGGTTGTAGTTCCATGATCCAATATCATCACATAGCCTATACCATGTTAATGCCTTTCCCTTCAAAGATAAAGGGAATACCTTCTTCTTGACAACATCCTCAGGCATACCTGCAAACTTAAATAATCCACAAACTTCATCCACATAGATTAGGTGCATATCAGGATGTAATGTTCCATCTCCTGCATAAGGATTAGCTAGCAGTTTCTCTATCATACCCGAAGGAATTTAATAATAAATATTTTTAGTAGGTGCAGTAGGTTGAGGAGCAACTCTTTTCTCTTCCGGTCGAGGTGAATATACCTCGAAAAAGCCCCTCAAAGGATTATTTTCCATAGTAACAAGTGATAGTAAATTTCAGCACACTTTATAAATGTTTCCTTACCAAATTCCACTTACCAAAGGCGCTTCACTCCCCGGCAACTGCACCAGAAAATAGTTTTGATGACCCACAAGTATAGGGGATCTATCGTAGTCCTTTCGATAAGTAAGAGTGTCGAACCAAACGAGGAGCAGAAGGAAATGACAAGCGGTTTTCAGCAAGGTTTTCTCAGCAAGCACTGAAATTATCAGTGACAGATAGTTTTGTGATAAGATAATTAGTAACGGGTAACAAGTAACAAAAGTAAACAAGGTGCAACAAGGTGGCCCAATCCTTTTTGTAGCAAAGTACAAGCCTAGACGAACTCTTATATAAAGAAAAGCGCTCCCGAGAACACATGGGAATTATTGTCAAGTTAGTTTTCATCATGCTCATGTGATTCGCGTTCATTACTTTGATAATTCGATATGTGGGTGGACCAATGCTTGGGTGCTCCCCTTCCTTGGACAAGCCTCTCACTTATTATTAACCCCTCTCGCAAGCATCCGCAACTACGAAAGAATAATTAAGGTAAACCTAACCATAGCATGAAACATCGGGATCCAAATCAGCCCCTTACGAAGCAACACATAAACTAGGGCTTAAGCTTCTGTCACTCTAGCAACCCATCATCTACTTATTACTTCCCAATGCCTTCCCCTAGGCCCAAATCATGGTGAAGTGTCATGTAGTCGACGTTCACATAACACCACTAGAGGAAAGAGAACATACATCTCATCAAAATATCAAACGAATACCAAATTGACATGATTACTTATAACAAGACTTCTCTCATGTCCTCAGGAACAAACGTAACTACTCATAAAGCATGTTCATGTTCATAATCAGAGGAGTATTAATTATCATTAAGGATCTGGACATATGATCTTCCACCGAATAAACCAACTAGCATCAACTAAAAGGAGTAATTAACACTATTAACAACCCACAGGTACCAATATGAGGTTTTGAGATAAAGATCGGATACAAGAGATGAACTAGGGTTTGGAGAGGAGATGGTGCTGGTGAATATGTTCATGGAGATTGACACCGTCTCGATGAGAGGATCGATGGTGATGACGACGACGATGATTTCCCCCTCCCAAAGGGATGTTTCCCTAGCAGAACAGCTCCGCCGGAGCCCTAGATTGGTTCTGCCCAGGTTCCACCTCAAGACGGCTGTGCTTCGTCCCAAAAGTTTCCTTCTGTTCAAAACACACCATATAGCAGAAGATGGGCGTCGGGGGCCTGCCAGTGGACCCACAAGACCGGAGGACGCACCCAGGGGGTAGGGCGCGTCCTCCATCTTTGTGGATGGCAGGTAGCCCCCTCTGGCGCCTTCTTTGCTCAATATTTTTTATATTTTCCAAAATTATTCTCCGTGATGTTTCAGGACTTTTGGAGTTGTGCAGAATAGGTCTCTAATATTTGTTCCTTTTCCAGTCCAGAATTCCAGCTGTCGGCATTCTCCCTCTTCATGTAAACCTAATAAAATGAGAGAGAAAAGGCATAAGTATTGTGATATAACGTGTAATAACAGCCCATAATTGTCGGATGTTGGGTTCCGGCAGACCCTTGAGGTTCGAACTCTGGGGTGCGCACGAAGATCTTCCCCCTACCCATCCACGTTCGATCGCCTCGTGAGAATCTAAGCTAGACGATGAACAACACAAGGGACACAAGATTTATACTGGTTCGGGCCACCGTTGTGGTGTAATACCCTACTCCAGTGTGTGGTGTGGTGGATTGCCTCAGGGGCTGATGATGAACAGTACAAAGGGTGAACAACCTCGCGAGAGGTGTTCTTGAGCTGGTGCGATGAACTGCTTAGGTGAGTTTGATCGCCTCTCGGTCTAATGAGTACTCGATCTGTCCCCCTATCCCTGTGGTGGCTAGTCCTATTTATAGAGGCCCTGGTCCTCTTCCCAAATATTGAGCGGGAAGGGCGCCAACAACGGCCATTTTGAAGGGGAACATCTAGTACAAGTTATCCTGACTAAAGTTGGTCTTCGGCTGCCAAAGGCACTCGCGGTGACGCCGTCTTGGGCTCCACGGTGACCTCCATCCTGCCGCTTTTGCTCGTCTTGGTCTTGTTGCACTGAAATGGCAACCTTTGCCTGATGCCTCGGTACTCCACGCCTGTGCTTGCCCCTTTGCACCAAAGAAGAAACAAGGACACTATGCAGGCCGGCGCCCGCCTGGTCTCGATCGTCATGGCTTGCGTCACGAGCACCTCGCGAGGTACCCTACCTTGATCTCTCCGCCTCCTCGCGAGCCCGCCTGGCGAGTCCGTCTCTGAGGAAGTCGTGTGTCGTCTGCCCCGCAAGGCTTGGCCCCTCACGAGGGTCTTGAGTCTTGCGCTGATGAAGATGGGCTGTACTGGGCCACCACTTGAGCCACGCCGTAGGCCGCAGGCAGGCATGTCTGGGGACCCCCGTTCCCAGAATGCCGACAGTAGCCCCCGGGCCCAAGGCGCGCTCGGACTTGGCTTAGCGGAGAAGTGAAGGGACAAGTGCAGAGCGCCGTGGGCCCCATCAGCCTGCGGCCTTGGGCGCCGTGTGGTGGTTGATTGGACGTGGGCGCCTCCGCTTCCCCACGCTCCCTCATTATGCGCCTGGCTAGGTGGCCACGAGGCTTGTACACAGTTATCCTCCCTTTGCTGCCTGCGTGCTTCTTGTTCCCTTTTCCTCCTCGAGCCTATGCTTCCGCCTCCAATCCATCTTGAGTTCTCCCCCTTTCCATTGCCATGGCGCCGACAAAAAAGGACAAGGGGAAGAAACCTGCGCCTTCATCCAGCGCGACTCGGGTGGCTGCTCCCACCGTCGACAAGTCACTCATACTCAATCTGGAAGCCCTGGAGAAGGTCTGCTCCGCGCTTGCCTCAGGCTTCAATGAGTGCGGGAAGACGACGGTCTAGCACACGTCCCATGCCTCCTTCGACGGGATCATCACGGAGGTCCGATTCTTTGCCGACGCCCTGTGGGCGGGCCTGGTTCCCCCCTTTTCCGCTTTCTTCAATGCGGTGCTCTCCCATTACCAGATCCACATGATGCATCTTGACCCCTAGTCCATTACTCTGCTCGCTGTCTTCGCCTTCGTCTGCGAGGCCATGGTGGGGATTCCTCCTTCTGTTGCCCTTCTGCGCCACTTCTTCTCTCTGTGCTTGTCCGACCCTTCCCGATGTTCGGGATGCGCGAGCTTCCAGGCCATGCCGGAGACGGCCGCCTCGGGGGTCGACTTTGGCCTCCCACCGTCTGCGAGCGGGTTCCGGGAGCCGTGGCTATATGTGGACGTTGGGGTGCCCAGCCCCCTGCTCGCGCACCCGATGCTGCCTGCTATTCCCAATCCCGGTTGGGGTCACGAGGAACTTACGAGCCCCAGCTTGCTTTCACCTGGCATCGCTTCGAGAGGCTGAGGAAGCTCGGAGTGACGGCGCCCAAGGTGGTGAAGGAGTTCCTCCGGCGCCGCATCACTCCTCTCCAGTGCCATTCCCGCCCAATGTGGGCTTACTCCGGTCGTCAGGACCGTATGAGGCTCCAGGAAGGGGATCTCGCACCTGAGACGCTGAAGAAGGTGCTGCAGGTCCTGACTGGAGACCCCTTTCCTGGCAGCGTTGGTCATGGAGGTGCCCTGTTGTATCTTTGCACAAACAGGGTCGAGTTCGTGAGGCAAATGCCCTGCTTTGACAAATGGGGGCTGTGCCCGGCTGGCCTCACGGGGCCCCGCGAGAACCCGGTTGTCGTATTCCTTCCCCTAGTCGCCCGTGCTGACCTTGCCTCGGGAGTCGATGCTGGGAGGCAAGCATTGGCAGGAGCTGGGGGGCCTGATGTCAAGGTGCTGATGTCGCACGGGGCTCCCGAGGCGTCATCCTCCGAAGCTTACGGGGCCCCTCTCGAAGTGGTGGCTGATGAGAGGGCGCGGTTTGCGGCTCCCGATGCCGAAGCCCCCGAGGCCTCGGCAGGACACCACGAGGTGGCACCTGATCGCTCCTCTCAGGCTGCTACCCCTGATGCAGGCCGTCTTGATGCCTCGGCTCCTATGCCACGCGCCGGCCCTCAAGCCGCGAGCTTGGGCTGGTTCTGCATAGATTTCGAGGCTCTCCGCAAGAGGAAGGAGGCTTCGGGTGGTGAAGATCGCCCATTCCGCCCATTGAAGCACAGGAAGTACTTCTCCATGGATGAGTAAGTCCCTCCTTCTTGTAGGTCCTTGCTTGCCGCCCCCTTTGCTGACTGTGTCCTTTCAGGATCCCTCCTAACGAGCCCGCAGAGCCAGCCGAGGAGCCGCTTTCACAGGCTTCTCCTCCATCACCGACCTTGATTGTTCCGAGTCTGCGTGCCGCCCTTGGTGCAAGCTCGGGTGGAGGGGCAGGCCGGCTTGCGGCACGCCTTGAACCTGTCGGCGCGCCGCTCTTCCCCCGTGAGCTCTCCTTGGGCACAACCAACCTGCCCCGAGCTCCTCCACTGATCATAGGTGGCGAGTGGCTAAAGTCGATCTTCGGGTCCTCATCGGGAGGTGGATTGACGCCCGGCCGGGTCCCTTGCGGGGCCCGCCTGGCGATCACAGGGGTGACAACCCCCAGCCCCCTGCCGAGAGGGGGCGAGCCACTCCAGGGCCCTCCGCCGGCGTCGATGGCGGAGGATGACGTTGACGACATGCTCAAGCATGCACGGGAGCGCAGCGCCGTCCGCGAAGAGTTCCTCCAGAGGGCGGCCGATGCAGTGAGCCAACTTGGTGCAGAGCTTGTAGCCGAGGATGCGCGCCTTGAAGCTGAAGGCCTGCGGCTGGTCGAGGAGCGGCGCAAGCTGAAGGTGGCAGTCGGTCTCGCGCGCCATCAGCGCGATCTCGACAATGCCAAGGCCGAGGCTTCTCTGGTGGCCTCTCGGGAGGCCTGTGCCCGAGACATCGAGGAAGCTCAGGAAGCAGATCTGTGGCGTGAAGCTGTGGAAGAGCGCGCGTGGGAGCTCCAAGACTGGTGCAACTCCCTGCAGCAGCAGGCGGAGTTGCGCCGAGCCGCCCTTGCGTCGCTGAAAGGAGCGCCCACTGGAGAGGAGGAGCTCCGGAGGCACGAGGAAATGCTGACATTGGAGGCTGCTGAGCGCAACCTAGATCTTGAGCGGTTGGAGACAAGGGAGCGCCAGGTCACCCAAGCAGAGGACGACGTCGGCGCGCGGGAGGCCCTGGTCCAGGAGGAGATCGACCGTCGCGTGGCGGAGGCTCGCGCCGGCCTTGAGCGCGGGTATGAAGAGCGGCTGGAGCTGATCAAGGCTGAAGCCGCGGGCAGGACTGCTGCTCTCAGGACCAGGCTGACTGAAGCCACGCAGCGAGCTGAGGCCACCGCCATCGCACTAAACTCGGCGCAGGTTGAGCTGGCCTCCTCCCGCGCCGAGTTGCTTCTTCTCCAACGGCGGGTTGATGATGCCGAGGCCGTTGCACAGCGGAATGCGGACGAGATCTGCCAGCGGCAGACGTTGGAGCACATGCACGGCCCCATGCTCCGGACGCTCAGGGAAAGGGCCAACGCGGCCTTGGGCAACATCTGCGAGGCAGTCGCTGAGGAGCCGCATGTGACCAACTACGCCGGCAATCTTCAGTTCTTCACTGACGTGGTGACGCATCTAGAGAACCTCTCTGAGAGGTCTCGCCAGCTAGTGGAGGAACGAAGCCGCAGCCTGCTCGCGCGGGCATTCTCCCGCGTCTTCAGCCATCTCCAGAACATCGACCCCCTCTTCGATTTTGATGCCGCCATCGCCCCGGTGCCTGAGGCCGTCCGAGGCGACCTAGCACGGTGGGTGGAGGACAATGTAGATGCGCTCGTCCGGGCCTTCACTTCTGACGACGACGGGGTGATCGTTGCTACTGACGAAGGCGACGTGATGAACGGTGGTGAAGACGGTGCCAACAACGGTGATGGGGAGGCCGGTGGCGACGACCGCGGCGCCAGCGACGCCTCTGAGGATGCCCTGGGGGATGCAGTGAGCGACATGTCCGACTGATCCCGCACTTCCTCCTGTTGTTTGTCCTGCAGAGGAAGAGACTCGGGCGTGGCACTATAAGTTGTGAGAGCATTTTGGGAGGGGAAGCCCCTCATGTAAAAATATTGTTGCCTATGTGTCGTTGAGATCGGCGCCGAACGGGTGCTTGCATAACACCATGATTTTCGCGATGAGTAGGTAGTCGTGGTTTTACCTTTGTCTTGGCGAGCCTCGGGTAGGCTCACAGTGTCCATCGAAGGGCCTCATGAGGGTCCCGCTTGACCATGCGGCGAGAGCCTGGCTGGGGCGAGCGCCGGCCTCGGGATGGCGGGTGCGCATGCTGGGCCCTGCCCCACTCGCGAGGGGCTCGCGAGAGGGAGGCAGCTAGTGTGAATTCCAATTCGAACAGAAATCGGAGCACGAGAAAGCACACGAATAAGACACAACACCCCTCCCTGCATACGCAAACACAAATTCGACTTCAATTCAGATCTGAGGCGAGAAAGCCTGCTCGCAGGAAAGGAAGCAAAAAGCAAAAGGCCGCGTCCGGCACCTAGTCTAGTCTTCGACGTCTTGTCACCGGTATGAGCTAAGTGCTGCCATCTGGCGTGGCGAGGAGCCCCAAGGCCCGAGGCGGCTCTCCGGAGACTCCGGGGCGTGTACAGCCCCAACTCATTATTACGTGAGAGTGTCACAGGCGGCGAGCTTCACAGGCACTAGGCCTTCTTCACAGGTACCGGCCTTGCTTCATATCGCCAGATGAGGGCCCCGCCATGCGCCACCCTTGACCACCATCGACGGCGACCGGAAACCAGGACGACGCCGATGGGGAAAAGGGGACGCCAGCGGTTCCCTCGATGACCACGGGTCCTCTGCCGGGGGCAGGCCCTAGGGCACCTCCCCGGCAGAGGGCCTACCACCGTAGAACACCTTGCTCCACATGTCGTGGGGAGGAGCCTGACTCCCGGCCCCTCTCCTACTGCCCCCAGTGCCCTCCTCCCGAGGGGAGGGAGGTTGCCGCACTGGGGCAGCCATCCGCTGCCACGACCTGAACCTCCTACCACCCATGGTTAGCATAAGCTTGCTCCTGAGGAATTAGCAATACCCAGTAGTTGCTGCCGCCGGCACGGTTGTCGAGGCTTCCGTGAGGCTCCTGAAAGAGCTCGGCCTCTAGCGCCGCTTCCTCCCAGCCTGGCCTGCGGAACGAGCCGTGGTCTTCTTCCAGGGCGTACCCTCGATCCACCATGTGGGGCACATAGGCCTCCGGAGTCAGCACCCCAAAGGCCTCGCCGTAGTGCTCCGCGTGCCATGCAGTTCGACTTGAAGCTCCATCTTGGGGACGGTAGGGCGGCGGCCCGCTAGGACCATAGGCAGCGATGCGCATGCCCTCGCTTACCAGGGGCGATGCGGGCGCAGCTTGCTGCCCGGCGCTGATGGCCAGGCTAGTGTTGATGAAGCCTTGAGGTGCGCCCAGGGGCGCGTGGGCATAGATTGGTCCGCCTCGTGATCCGCCCGGGGCCTGGGGTGGAAGCTGGACGCAGAACGGGGGTGCCCCTGAAGCAGCGGCATCTAGGAGCTCGGCGACGCGTTCCAGCAGCACATCATGGCCGCTTTATTGCAGTCTGCACCGCAGCAGCTCTCGCGCCACCGTGAGCGTGGCCTTCATGTTCGCCTGCTCCCGTCTGGTATGCGATGCCGTGGCCGCAGCATGGCTTGAGGCCCTGGTTGCTGACCGTACCTGCCGCGGAGTGAGGGAAGGCGACGCCTGACCGCGTCGCCCGCGCCCTGCAGCGCCCTGCAGGGCGTGGGCTGCCTGAGGTGCGGGGTTGAGGTCACCTTGGGCAGGTGGCACAGCATGGGCAGGCCATGCCGCCCAGCGGTCGGACTTGGCCGTCGGGTCGCCGGAGATGGAGGCGGTGAAGTGGCGGAACGCAGGACGGAAGAAGGAAGATTCTGGCGCACCCCTACCTGGCGCGCCAAATGTCGGATGTTGGGTTCCGGCAGACCCTTGAGGTTCGAACTCTGGGGTGCGCACGAAGATCTTCTCCCTGCCGATCCACGTTCAATCGCCTCGTTAGAATCTAAGCTAGACGATGAACAATACAAGGGACACAAGATTTATACTGGTTCGGGCCACCGTTGTGGTGTAATACCCTACTCCAGTGTGTGGTGTGGTGGATTGCCTCAGTGGCTAATGATGAACAGTACAAAGGGTGAACAACCTCGCGGTAGGTGTTCTTGAGCTGGTGCGATGAACTGCTTGGGTGAGTTCGATCGCCTCTCGGTCTAATGAGTACTCGATCCGTCCCCCTATCCCTGTGGTGGCTAGTCCTATTTATAGAGGCCCTGGTCCTCTTCCCAAATATTGAGAGGGAAGGGCGCCAACAACGGCCATTTTGAAGGGGAACATCTAGTACAAGTTATCCTGACTAAAGTTGGTCTTCGGCTGCCAAAGGCACTGGCGGTGACGCCATCTTGGACTCCACGGTGACCTCCATCCTGCCGCTCTGCTGGTCTTGGTCTCGTTGCACTGAAATGGCAACCTTTGCCTGATGCCTCGGTACTCCGTGCATGTGCTTGCCCCCTTTGCACCAAAAAGGAAACAAGGACACTGCGCAGGCCGGCGCCCGCCTGGTCTCGATCGTCATGGCTTGCGTCACGAGCACCTCGCGAGGTACCCCGCCTTGATCTCTCCACCTCCTCGTGAGCCCGCCTGGTGAGGCCGTCTCTGAGGAAGTCGTGTGTCGTCCGCCCCGCGAGGCTTGGCCCCTCGCAAGGGTCTTGAGTCTTGCGCTGATGAAGATGGGCCGTACTGGGCCACCACTTGAGCCACGCCGCAGGAAGGCAAGTCTGGGGACCCCCGTTTCCAGAACACCGACAATAATGCAATAAATTTCAATATAAAAGCATGATGAAAAATGGACATATCAGCGCCGCACATGGCTAAACAATTGTTTGGTGTGTGCTAGCCCCTCCCCCTCCCACCTATATATATATAGGTGGGAGGGGGAAGGAAGAGGCCAGGAGGTGCCCCAAGTAGGACCGAATCCTACTTGGGCTCCTCCCAAGCCGCGTGCCCCCGTACCATATATATCAGAGGGGGAAGGAAAGATGGGGAAGGGGGGAGAAAGGGAGAATCCTATTCTCTTTCTTTCCTTTCTTCCTTCCCTTTCGTTCATCTTGGTCGGCCCATATGGGGGCGCACTAGCCCCTTGTGGCTGGTGTGTTTCCCCTCTTGGCCCATAAGGCCCATATCTTTTGCTGGGGGGGGGGGGGGGTGCCTGGAACCCCTTCCGGTGATCCGATATGTACACGGTACCCTCTGAAACACTTCCGGTGTCCGAATACCATCATCTTATATATCAATCTTTACCTTTCGACTATTTCGAGACTCCTCGTCATGTGCGTGATCTCATCCGGGACTCCGAAGAATATTCGGTCACCAAATCACATAACTCATATAATACTATATCGTCAACGAGCGTTAAGTGTGCGGACCCTATGGGTTCGAGAACAATGTAGACATGACCGAGACACCTCTCCAGTCAATAACCAATAGCGGAACCTGGATGCCCATATTGGATCCTACATGTTCTACGAAGATCTTTATCGGTCGAACCGTTATGACAACATATGTAATTCCCTTTGTCCATCGGTATGTCACTTGCCCGAGATTCGATCGTCGGTACCTTTATAACTAGTTGAATCTCGTTACCGGCAAGTCTCTTTACTTGCTCCGTAATATATCCCCTCGTGTCTAACTCCTTAGTCGTTTGCTAGCAAGCTTATGATGTGTATTACCGAGAGGGCCCAGAGATACCTCTCTGATACTCGGGGTGACAAATCCTAATCTCGATCTATGCCAACTCAACAAACACCTTCGGAGATACCTGTAGAGCATCTTTATAATCACCCAGTTATGTTGTGACATTTGATAGCACACAAGGCATTCGTCCGGTATCCGGGAGTTGCATAATCTCATAGTCGAAGGAATATGTATTTGACATGAAGAAAGCAAGAACAATAAAACTGAACGATCATAATGCTAAGCTAACGGATGGGTCTTGTCCATCACATCATTCTCCTAATGATGTGATCCCGTTATCAAATGACAACTCATGTCCATGGTTATGAAAGCTTAACCATCTTTGATCAACAAGCTAGTTTAGTAGAGGCTTACTAGGGACATGGTGTTTGTTTATGTATTCACACATGTATTTAGTTTTCCAATCAATACAATTCTAGCATGAATAATAAACCTTTATCATGAATAAGGAAATACAAATAAAAAATTTATTATTGCCTCTAGGGCATATTTCCTTCATAAACGCCCTAGCCGCTGCTGGGGCAGGGACTGACCGGAGCCTTCGCGCCACTCTCGACTAGCCGACCACCCCAGTCCCCTTTATCATCTCGATCACCCACGCCTGGCGAGGCAATCAGCGACATCTACCCCTGGTCCGACGATGCCCGACAACATCCCTTTCTGGTCCGTTGGCAATGGCGTGGCCGTGGACTCGGGAGTAAATTGTAAAGAACCACCACAATCTGGGACCCTAATTCAAAAAACCGCCATCGTTCTATTTTTTTCAAAAAACCGCCAACATTGTGGTGACAGTTTTCAGAAAACAGTGATGACATGATAACTAGCGTTTGATACGGAATCTGACGGATGGGTCCCATGTGTAAGTGATGACATGGACAAAAAATAGATGTTGTTTTGCCTGGACCGTGAAGTTGATATAGGGCGCACCAGTCAGTATCTCCACTCCTCAGGGCCAGTTCTTTTGCTAGTTTTTGAGCTTTCAGAATAAGCTGCACCTACCCAACTTATTCTAGAAGCTCAACCAAACTTTTTTTTAGAAGCCTATTAATCAAGTCTTAAATACTAGGCTTCTAAAAAAAATTTCCACCTTATTGCAGCTTATTCTAGAAGCCACCAAAAGAACTGGCCCTCACTCTCTCTCTCTCTCTCCTGCATTTTATCAAGCACCCTATGCGCACAGCCACGCCCACGCCATGGCCGCCACCACCGCCAAACCACCTCGTCACCGACGCAACTCCTCTCCAGCTCCCCCTGCGCGCTTCCCCCTCCTCCTCCTCCTCCTCCTCCCGTCACCTGCTCCACACCACGCTCGCCGCCTGCAGTGGAATGAGCCGCGCGCACTAGACAACCGGATGCTGACCAAGCCGCGCGTGCCCGAGAGCATCCTCTCCAGCCACGCTCACCGTTGGCAAGGGAATAAGCCGCGCGTGCCGGCCAGCCACTGGTTGTGGATCAAGCCGTGCGCCGCCACCTCCAGCTCCTTCCCGCGCTCTTGCCCTCCTCCTCCCGTCTCCTGCCCCACACCATGCTTGCCGCCCGCAGCGAAGCGGCAAGCTGCGGCAGTAGATGCTCCCGTCCATGCAAGGCACGCATCCCCCTCTGGTCTAGCCCTGGCCCCACTCCCGCTTCCTTCGCCCTGTGGCGCCACAAGGTAGGTGCGCATCTGAAGCTGTCGGTGGCTGCCCGTGGGAGGCGAGCCGGGCATGGCGAAGTGAGGCCACGGAGGAGCCAGAGCTCGCCGGGATCCGGCGCTGCGAGGTAGGCCTGCCGGTGGCCGACTAGCGTGCAGGCGCGAACATGCTTGGTGCGGGGCGGTGGGTGGCGGCACTGCGAGGCAGTCCTGCCGGCGGCCGACTAGGGCGCGGGCATGCTGGGCGCGGGGGGCGGCCGATGCGGGAGCAGGCACGCTGGGCGCGGCGATGGATTCATTTTTTGGGGAACGATGGATGCGGATTAGTCAAACCTAACAAAGTTAGCGCCGTTAGTAGAATGTCAACAAAAAGTTAGCGCCGTTAGTACATGCGTGACGGGTGGCATCTTCACCCTCACCACGTGGCACCTTATATTGGGACCCATCCATCAGATTTGCGTCAAACTTCTATAATCGGTCAATTAGCGTTTTTTGAAAACTGTTACCACAATGTTGATGGTGTTTTGGAAAAAACGAATGGTGATGGTTGGTCCTTAATTGTGGTGGTTTTTTGCAATTTACTCGTGGACTCCAAGGGCTTGCTCCGTATCTTGTTCTCCAGTGACCTACAGTAGGCCAACGACCCTAACACCGTGCTCTAGAGTTTCATTTGTTTCTTAACACAGTACAAACACGTATACTCATACACATATACACTTAATTATATGAACACACGCACACGCACCTTATTTTTATGAGCACCTTCGAGACTCTGAGCCGACATATTATATTGGGATTGACGAAGTCGTCACAAACACCTCATAGTCATGCTGCTCTGATTCTGTCAAGAAGTTTAAGAAACGAACAATGCATATTGATTTAGGCCATTCGGCTACTGTATTTTACAGATACATCTATGCATATTTATTGTTCTTTTTTTGCAAAAAGGACCCTAGCATTAAAAGAAACATCAAATAGTACAAAGCACCTCAACAAAAACGAAAATTACATCAAAATCTGTTCGTCTGCAACACCCAGACCGTATCGATAGCGCGACACCGCTGCCGCTCCTCTCTTAGCCAACCTAACGTTGTTGGTTGCGGACTGGAAGTCGTCGAACAGGTCTCGAAGACCATATCCGCCCCGGAGACGAAGAAGGAGTAATAACCATCGATGAAGTTCCTTGGCGATCCGGCGATCCCCACAGCCAGAAAAAATCCTCGAGAACCACACCACTCCCACAAGCCTCTCAATGTCGCCGTCGAGATGGGATTGAAGCCGTGGAGACTTTATTGAATGAGGCGCCACCACCACCATCTGAGCGCCGCCCCAACAAACCTTGACCCTAACACCAGAAAACAGAACCCTTCCGCCTACAAGGACTGAGATCCACTGCGCCTCCATGCCCTGAATTACAAAGTCGGTTTATATAGACACCGGAGAGGGCTAGGGTTACACATAGTCGGTTACAAAGAAGGAGATCTACATATCCGAATTGCCAAGCTTGCCTTCCACGCGAAGGAGAGTCCCATCCGAACATGGGACGAAGTCTTCAATCTTGTATCTTCATAGTCCAACAGTCCGGCCAAAGTATATAGTCTGGCTGTCCGAGGACCCCTTAATCCAGGACTCCCTCAGCCACCACCACCATCTGAGCGCCGCCCCAACAAACCTTGACCCTAACACCAGAAGACAGAACCCTTCCACCAACAAGGACTGAGATCCACCGCACCTCCATGCCTCGAAGGCCACAGAGGCGGGGAAGATCGGCGGCGGCGGCGGCGGGAGGCGGGGGAAACCCTATTCTTATTTCTAGAAATGAAGAGAGAGTCTTTGCACAATTGGTTTCCAAGCAATTTAAATTCCCCCTTGTTGTGCCTAAGTCCCACGCTACCCCAATTGATGTTGATAGTTTTCCTAAACAAAACCAAATTTTGGTTAAAAATTTGATATTTTCAAAACATCTCAAAACATTATACTCCCTCTGATCCATATTAATTGTCGCTCCTTTAGTGCAACTTTAGTACGACAAAGTTGTATTAAAGTAGTGACAATTAATATGGATCATCAGAGTAGTAAATATCAAATGTCTCCAATAGTAATGAAAATTTTGAGCTTACTTGGACTACATAGTTACAAAATATTGACTATTTTGCTAAACATACCGAGAATTTGATTTCTTTTTAACTCAAGATATTTAAATAAACACTACATGTTTCTGGTAGTAGAAATTCTTGAGCTTATTTGGACTAAAGGATTCGGAGGAGGCACGGGATACTATGGACTCAGGGTGGAACTACTTGAAGATGATAGCTCCGGCGTTATTCGACCAATTTGAACGACGGTTTAGCTACATGATTGGTGATGCATGAGCTTCGATTAACTTTTCTTAGGCATTTAGACAATGCAATAAAAATAACTAGTAGATACATCATTTTATGCAAAGGCTGATGATATCCCCTTCTCTAACTGAGATGCTGTTCAACGCTCACCAACGGGGAACGGCAAAGTTCTGGATGCCGTCCCGTTTCTTCTTGTCCTGTCCATCTCCTGTTTCATTTCTCAGTATGATGCGACAGAATTGATCTCTTCCGTAGATGCGCTAGCTCCATGATTCACTAGTTCCCAATTCCACACAGCAAGGCCAAGCAATATAAAAAGTTCGTTCATGCAATCAGTACCAAACGCCAGCCAAAATCGTACGTTAATTCGTGCTTCTCTTTCATGGTACCGATTTCCGTCGCTTGTGTACACTCCATGGACTCTCGATTTGTTTACTATATCTTGGAGAAATGCGTTTCTATCATGCATCGGCGGGTAAATAGCATAAAACTACTACTTTACAGGCTAGGATTCGAAAAAACTACCAGTTTAAAAATTTTCTTAGATAACTACCAAATGGATGGTCGGCTGTTTCAAAAAACCCAAATTTCACGTTGCTAACGTTTTAAACCGATTTATGACAGATCGGACCCACTCCTAAACAATCCGTTAGTTGACCGTTTTGTTTGACCGTTAACTCATTGTGGGACCCACATGTAAGATGTCTCTTCTTCCACCTACCATTTCTTCTCTCCTTGTCTCTTTCTTTCCCGTCTCCTCCTCCCGGCAAAGGCCCGACTACGTCCACCCCCACCACGCCCAGCTCAGAGAGCAAGGCCGCCGCCCTTGAGCCGCCCGGAGCAAAGGCCGCCATGAGCCGCCAGCGCCAGGGCAAGGGCCGCCAGCCCAGAGCAAGGGCCGCCGCCATGAGCCGCCCAGAGCAAAGGCCGCCGCGCCAGGGCAGGGCCACACAAGCCATCGCCCAGAGAAGATCGCCGCCGGCAAGGAGCTCCGCCTGCACCCAGCCCGTCGAGCCGCCTCCTTCCGCCTAGCCCGCAACCTAGTCGCCGGTGTTGTTCCTGTCGCGACGGAAGGGAGCTTCACGCGTCGCCCGAGATGGAAGGGAGCTCCACGGCGGTGCCATGGCTGCTGGCCGGCGGCCCTCGCGCCGGCTGCTGGCGCACGGCCATGGGGAGGGACCCGATTGCTTTTTTCAAAAGTTTGCAGGGACCCGATTGCGTTTTGAAAAGTTTGCAGGGACCTGATGGCATTTTTGAAAAGTTTACATACACTGACATGTGGGACCCACATGTCAGTTAACGGTCAAACACACGGTCAAATAAACGGATCGTTTAGGTGCAGGCCCGACCTGTCATAAACCTGTTTAATTTTTTAACAACGAAGATTTTGGGTTTTTTGAAACAGCCGACCACCCATTTGGTCGTTATCTAAGAAAAATTTAAAACCGGTAGTTTTTTGAAACCTAGCCTGTAAAGTAGTAGTTTTATGCTATTTACTCTGCATCGGCCCTACACTTCCTTGGAAATCCGCAGCCGCACCCATGTACGTAGGATTCACGTGCATTTGGATTTTGCTCTTTTGTGTATCTATCTAAGTATTCAGTCAGGTTTATCGGTATCTCATCCTTCGTTGCCTCCGCTGTTTCTCTGCTTTTCTTCCACACTGGCTATGTTGATTTTGTTGCGATGTATGGCTTCTTTGCCGATACTCCTATATGTCTAGCTGTGATTTCTTTTTTAAATACAGTAAAGGTGTAGATGCTCACAGCACACATGCACCTGGGTAAATTAAAGGACTTGAACCCCGGTGGATTTATTCCACCACTGAAATCTAACCATATAAGTTACACTTACTACTTCACTGTTCACATGTCTTGTTGTGATTGGCAATTCTTCAGATATGATATGTGCCTCCGACTTATTTAAGTCAAAAAGTGAAACAAATTTGATGAGCACAGGAACACACCAAGACATGGTGAGGCACTATGAAACACAATTTTTTTAGTTTTTTGAAACGACTATGAAACAAACACAATGATATGTGCCTCCGACTAATTTATGTCTCATTATTTGTGTCGCTTGCAATCCATGGACTCTCGATTTGTTTACTACTCCCTTTGTCTGAAAAAACTTATCCCAACCTTGTGTCTTAAATGGATGTATCTAGCACTAACTTGGTGCTAGATGCATTCATTTGATGGACAAGCTTTTTCGGACGGAGGGAGTACTTACTAGAATATATACCCCGTTCAAGTCCTATATAGCTAAGCTGGATTTTCCATATCTTTACACCTAGGATCGATGGAGCTAGCTCCAATGGCCGAAACCACTCGCCTTCAGCTCGCCTGCTACACTCTCCTCTGCGTCCTTGTCGTCACCATAGTCCTCCAGCTCAAGCTCAAGATCAGACCAGACTCTGCCGGCCGTCTGAACCTGCCTCCCGGGCCATGGGTGCTGCCGGTGATCGGCCACATGCACTTCCTGCTGGGCGCCCTGCCGCACCAGGCCATGCGCAGTCTCGCCCGGCGGCATGGGCCCGTCATGCTCCTCCGCCTGGGCCACGTCCCGACGCTGGTGCTCTCCTCCTCGGAGGCGGCAAGGGAGGTGATGAAGGTCCACGACGCCGCCTTCGCCAACCGGCCCGTGTACGCCACCGCGGACGTCCTCACCTACGGCGGGCAGAACATCTCCTTCGCGCGCCTCGACAGCCGGCACTGGAAGGCCGCCCGGAAGCTGTGCAGCGTGGAGCTGCTCAGCCCGAGGCGCGTCCGCTCCTTCCGCCCCATCCGGGAGGAGGAGGCGGCGAGGCTCGTGCGGTCCGTGGTCGCTGACGCCGGCGCCACCGTCAACGTCGGCGAGAGGGTGAAGGTGATGATGAACGACGTGATCATGAGGGTCTCCGTCGGCGACCGGTGCGAGCAGCGGGCGCTGTACCTGGAGGAGCTGGACAAGGGGCTGGACGTCTTGTCCGGGTTCAACCTGACTGACTTGTTCCCGACGTCGCGCCTGGCACGGGTGCTCGGCGGCGGGTCCCTGAGGGCGGCATGGGAGGTGCGCGAGAGGATCCAGACCATCTTGGACGCCATGGTCGAGGAGCAAACAAGAGGGCGATGGAGAGTGAGGAGGCCGCTGCGGCCGGCGCCGGCCATGAGAACGAGGACATCCTCACCACCCTGCTGCGGTTCCAGAGGGACGGTGGGATGGGCGGCGTCACCCTCACGAACGAGAATGTCAACGGCGTCTTGTTCGTAAGTCACCCACCGCCACCATCTCGCTATCGCCGGCGCCGCATCAGCAGAGTATAAACTAGTGTTGCAATTTTTGTCATCAGGACATTTTCTCAGCCGGGTCAGAGACGACGGCGACGACCACCGTCTGGGCCATGTCGGAGCTTATCAGGAACCCACGGACAATGGCCATCGCACAGTCTGAAGTGCGGCGAGTGCTCCAAGGCAAGACCAAGGTGGCCGAGGCGGACATCGACGGCCAGCTCCACTACCTCCAGATGGTCATCAAGGAGACCTTCAGGTTGCACCCTCCGGTGCCGTTGCTCCTCCCGAGGCTGTGCACGGAACAGAAAAAAATCATGGGCTACGACGTGCCTCCAGGCACCACCGTGTTTGCAAACGTGTGGGCCATCGGCAGGGACGAGAAGAGCTGGACGGACGCGAGCCAGTTCAAGCCCGAGAGGTTCGAGGTCGAGAAGGTGGACTATGGTGGTACAGACTTCAGGTTCCTCCCTGGTGGCGCGGGGCGGAGGATGTGCCCTGGTATGATGTTTGGTGTGTCCAACATGGAGATTGCTCTCGCGAGTCTTCTCTATCACTTCGACTGGAGGCTCCCCGATGGCGCGCGCCCGGAGAAGCTTGATATGACCGAGGCATATGGGATCACGGCGCGTCGGAAGACTAACCTCTTGTTGGAAGCTACTGTTTTTGCGCCTTAGGGCCTGTTCTGAAACTGCCCAGCTTCTCTAAAACTTCTTAGATCCAGCTTCTCGCATGACTTCTCGCTTCAGGTGGCGACTCAAAAGCGTTCGACTGCCTCGTAGCTTCTCCCAGCGCCATTTTGATCTGGCAGCCCAGCTAGGGGACTTCTGGCCCGTCTGTTGCCACCTTGGGCCGGCTGAAAGCAGCCCATATTGGCGCGAACGAGGAGGAGCCGGTGTGTGCGGTACCCTTTTACGAGCGAGGAGGAGCGAGGGATCGAACCGTTTTCTTTGACGGTGGCATTATGGCCGTAAATATGTCCCAACTCTAGATTCTTGTAAACATGGAGCTGTGTTTCCCTAGCTTCAGAAAATTACACTGCAGCCCAAGATGGCTTCGTGAAGTTTAGCTTCTTGGAGTTGAGGCGTTCGGGCTGAAACCAGGCTGAGAAGTTGTGAAGTTTGGAGTTGGAGGACATCAGAACAGGCCTTAGTTTGTTGGTTTGCTAATTGATGTGTGCATCTTTGGATGCAGAGATTGAGAGAGTGTATTTTTCACTGTATATGTTACATTGTACTTTGTTGGAAAATGTTATTATATATTATAATTTGTGTTAACTCATTCCACAAGTACAACTACCATGTCCATACGTGCAAAGCGTATCAAAAGTATATGTATATATATGGACTCATTTGAGATACAATATGAAATAAAATAAACCTGCCTCGTAAAATTTGTCATGCATTCTATATCGGAAAAACTAACGCCCACACGTGTGGGCGTTTGCAGACCACCCACACGCCTCCATCACCACTCATTTTGCCACGTATGAATAGATGACATCAGCAGAAATCTTTTTGTTTTCGCTTAAAATGTTTTATCTCCTAAATAAAAAGCGAACTAAAATCCGTTTTCACCATTAAATCCGTCTCGTGAGATCTTCAAAACTAGACCCCATGTTGATATGTTTAATGAAATTTTTTTGCCCAGGAGTTGCCATGATGTTTACACTATAGTTGCCATAGTGTTTAAACTAAAGTTGCCATGTGGCAATTTTAGTTTGTAGATCATGGCAATTTTAGTTTTTTGATGATGGCAATTCTAGTACTTTGACCATAAAAATATTTTTTATTAAACCATGGCAATTTTAAGTGCATGTATCATGGCAATTTTACTTTATGGTGCATGGCAAGTCTAGTTTCTTAATTCTCCGTTTTATAATATGTTAAAATTTACTTTTAAATGTAAAAGAAAATAGTTGAAACATATCATGGCAACTTCAGTGTAAATATCATGGCAATTCATATGCAATAGACATGGCAACTTTTAACCAAAAAAAAAATTTCGCCGACATATCGATATGATATCTAGTTTTGAAGATCTCGTCGCGAGGGATTTAATGGTGAAAACGGATCTTCAATCGGATTTTTTATTTAAGAGATAAAACATTTTAAAAACTGAAAATCCGAAAAGATTCTCGCATGCATGCATGTGATGACGTGGCAATCTCTTTGCATTAGAGATGTGTGGTGCTTCTCCTTTTCTGCCACACGTGTGGCAGTTATCGACGTCCTTCTATATTAGTTTATGTTGAGCCCGGTAAGCCCATTTTCATGATTTACTCTAATAATGTGGACTTCCGGTTAGTCCCTTTGATCTCAACCATTGCATCAACCAATCAACCAAATGGAACTGTTTAGTCCTCACGTCCTATGACTCAAATATTCAAAACTCAGTGCAAGGACAGAAAATAAATAGGATTCAGATCACATGCCATGTTGAACTCCCGAGGAACTGAAAACACAAAAACATCGAATAGGAATTGTGGTTGCACCACATGAGATTTCTTGGATGGAAATTTTCCTTACATGCAGCATAGACAACAGGACATGTTTCTATAGTTTACAATCTTATTAACCAAATGAGCATTAAAATTCACAGAATCTCCTGGAGATGCTATAAAATCCCTTTGAATCAAAGAAACCCGGATTGATATCTCAGATAATCAAATTTTTTTGGCTGGCCTGATAATCAAATTGTTGCTACCTGGTCAATAGGGTAGCTAATACATTTGGTTGGATAGGAATCCCAGCCATTCTTTACCATAATGGTGTTTTCTCAGTGGTAGAAGAAAACAGATCGGTGCAACAGAGTGAACGATTGGTATCTTGGCGATTGGGATGGGCACACAATGATGATAACAATATTTATGTTCCATCTAATGACTATACGTGGAGATTAAAGGAATGGATTGACTTCAACTACTAGTAAAGAATTTGTAAGGACATTTGGATGTTGGTGTTATATTTGTTATTGTCTCGATTGTTTGACTTATGCAGATATGTGTAAGGGTCATTATCAATCAAGTTTCGCAGCTGCAAGTCGAGGTGGCCGTCGCCGCTGCAAAGCCGAAATTGCAACATTGCAAATTATGGGCCGATATGTTGCAAGTCAGGTTCACAACAAAACAAGAGGGGGGTGTGGATGCTGCAAGCCAGGATGTATATTAATGTAAGGCAGGACGACTGAACCAAGGATGCTATAAGCTAGAGTCGTGATGGAACTAGGTCGGGACGCGTGACACTAGAAGGTGGGGTGACCGGGGCAACAAGCTGGAACGGTGATTCTTTAAGCCAGTGTCGCGGCGTTGCAAGACAGGGTAACCTAGGCTACAAAGCCGAACGGCGACGCTGTAAGGCCAAGGCGACATGCTGGGATGTTTTTGTCGCATTTCTTTGCGATGAGAGGAGATGCCATCGTTGTCATCGTAGAGGAATTCATGGGAAAGTTTCGCAAAAAGAGGAAGTCATAGGACACGATGTGGTTTTACCGTCATGCTTCGGTGGTCTTACAATGCCATCATGTCGCTTGGTGCCATGCGACATTGCAAAGCCAACCAGCGTTGCTGCAAGTTGGACACATGACACCGCAAGGCCAGACGATCACTGCTACAAACTGGTTGCCCCTATTTTTGGCAGTTGCAAAGCCGGACAGCTGTGCTGGAAAGCCACTCGATGTGCAAGGCGTTCGCCGATTTGTTCTTTTTATTGCAATCAGACCGCCATGCTACAAAGTCAAGCATGCTACGCTTCAGAGAATCATTCCCCAAATCAGATTTATCATTGCGTCTTTTTTTAGGCGCCTTAGTAACTTGTTAGGCCACATATGTTACGAGCAATTTTTGAACAATTTGTTGCAAGAATTATGATTTATTGCAGATATGTACATTCAAAATATTACAATATCATCTTTTACAGAATTTGACATACTAGCATACACAAAATAAATGTGGCAATTGTTGCCTAGTTGCGGCGACCTAGCACTTTAAAAATAGGAGTGTAAGAGCATCTACAACCGGACCCCATACCGCCCCAAACGCCCAGACAAACTGCCCTGTCAGTGTCCGGATGCATAAACGCCACCCACAACCAGCCTCCATATAGTCAGTGAAACGTCCGGACTGACCGGCACTCCCCATATCCAGCCCAAATCTGGAGCGGATATGGGGACGCCCGGGCACACCCGCCACATCAGATCCGGCCATACTGCCAGATCAGACGCCAGGTTAAGGAGGAGCACCGGCTGTTACCTCACGCTACTGCTACGTAGCAGTAGCACGGTCCACTAACCCTGCGCCTAAGTGTCTGTCTATAGTGTTGTTCCTAGTAGTGATGGTGACATACGATTTAGCTAGCAAGGCGGAGTGTGATCTATCCATTGTTTGGCTATCGGTGCCTCTAGCTTTTCTTGTTGATATTTTGGTAAAGGATGTATCCATATTTGAGCATGAAATATAAAACGCCGGGATGTGCTTCACACGGGAGCACGGATGTGCACACGTGTCCTTTTGGCTTGAGCACATATTTGCTTCACATGAGAGCATTGGTGTGCTTTTGGGTGGAGCACAGTGTTGGGGAACGTAGCAGAAATTCAAAATTTTCCTACGTGTCACCAAGATGTATCTATGGAGAAACCAGCAACGAGGGGAAGGAGAGTGCATCTACATACCCTTGTAGATCGCTAAGCGGAAGCGTTCAAGTGAACGGGGTTGATGGAGTCGACTGTCGTGATTCAAATCACCGATGATCCTAGTGCCGAACGGACGGCACCTCCGCGTTCAACACACGTACAGCCGGTGGCGTCTCCCATGCCTTGATCCAGCAAGGAGAGAGGGAGAGGTTGAGGAAGACTCCATCCAGCAGCAGCACAACGGCGTGGTGGTGGTGGTGGAGGCGTGGCAATCCCGCAGGCTTCGCCAAGCACTGCGGGAGAGGAGGAGGTGTCACGGGAGGGAGGGAGGTGCCGAGGACTCAGGTGCGGCTGCCTCCCTCCCTCCACTATATATAGGGGCAAGGGAGGGGAGGCGCAGCCTTGGCCCTTCCTCCAAGGAAGGAGTGCGGCCGGGAGGAGTCCATCTCCCTAAGGCACCTAGGAGGTGCCTTCCCCTTTGGACTCTCCTTTCCCTTATCTCTTGGCACATGGGCCTCTTGGGGGGGGCGCACCAGCCCACCCAGGGCTGGTCCCTCCCACACTTGGCCCATGCAGCCCTCCGAGGATGGTGGCCCCACTTTGTGGACCCCGGACCCTCCGGTGGTCCCAGACATTACCGATAAAACCCAAACTTTTCCGGTGACCAAAACAGGACTTCCATATATAATTCTTTACCTCCGGATCATTCCGAACTCCTCGTGATGTCCGGATCTCATCTGGACTCGAACAACATTCGGTAACCACATACAAACTTCCTTTATAACCCTAGCGTCCATCGAACCTTATGTGTAGACCCTACGGGTTCGGGAACCATGCGAGACATGACCAAGACGTTCTCCGCTCAATAACCAACAGCGGATCTGGATACCCATGTTGACTCCACATGTTCCACGATGATCTCATCGGATGAACCACGATGTCAAGGACTCAATCAATCCCGTATACAATTCCCTTTGTCTAGCGGTATTGTACTTGCCCGAGATTCGATCGTCGGTATCCGATACCTTGTTCAATCTCGTTACGGCAAGTCTCTTTACTCGTTCCGTAACACATCATCCCGTGATCAACTCCTTGATCACATTGTGCACATTATGATGATGTCCTACCGAGTGGGCCCAGAGATACCTCTCCGTCACACGGAGTGACAAATCCAGCCTCGATTCGTGCCAACCCAATGACACTTTCGGAGATACCGTAATGCACCTTTATAGCCACCCGATTCGTTGTGGCGCTTGGTACACCCAAAGCATTCCTACGGTATCCGGAGTTGCACAATCTCATGGTCTAAGGAAATGATACTTGATATTTTAGAAAAGCTTTAGCATACTGAACTACACGATCCGTGCTAGGCTTAGGATTGGGTCTTGTCCATCACATCATTCTCCTAATGATGTGATCCCGTTATCAATGACATCCAATGTCCATGGTCGAAAACCGTAACCATCTATTGATTAACGAGCTAGTCAACTAGAGGCTTACTAGGGACATGGTGTTGTCTATATACCCACACATGTATCTGAGTTTCCTATCAATACAATTATAGCATGGATAATAAACGATTATCATGAACAAGGAAATATAATAATAACTAATTTATTATTGCCTCTAGGGCATATTTCCAACAGTCTCCCACTTGCACTAGAGTCAATAATCTAGTTCACATCGCCATGTGATTAACACTCACAGGTCACATCGCCATGTGACCAACATCCAAAGAGTTTACTAGTGTCATTAAACTAGTTCACATCATCATGTGATTAAGACTCAATGAGTTCGGGGTTTGATCATGTTTTGCTTGTGAGAGAGGTTTTAGTCAACGGTTCGAACCTTTCAGATCCGTGTGTGCTTTGCAAATTTCTAGGTCATATTATAAATGTTGTTTCCACGCTCCATTTGAAACTATTCCAAATGGTTGCTCCACTATACGTATCCGGTTTGCTATTCAGAGTCATTCGGATAGGTGTCAAAGCTTGCATCGACGTAACCCTTTACGCGAACTCTTTATCACCTCCATAATCGAGAAACATGTCCTTATTTACTCCAAGGACAATTTTGACCATGTCCAATGATCCCCATTCTGGATCATTCTTGTACCCTTAGACCGACTCATGTCAAGGCACACTTCGGTCGCGGTACACAAGATAGCATACTATAGAACCTACGTCTAAAGCATAGGGGCGACCTTCGTCCTTTCTCTCTTTTCTACCGTGGTCGAGCTTTAAGTCTTAACTTCATACCTTACATCTCGGCAAGAACTCCTTCTTTGATTGATCCATCTTGAACACCTTCAAGATCATGTCAAGGTATGTGCTCATTTGAAAGTATCATTTAGCGTTTTCGATCTATTCTCATAGATCTTGATGCTCAATGTTTAAGCAGCTTAATCCAGGTTTTCACTTGAAAAACACCTTTCAAATAACCCTGTATGCTTTCCAGAATTCTACATCATTTCGATCAACAATATGTCAACTACATATACTCATCGAAATTCTATAGTGCTCCCACTCACTTCTTTGGAAATACAAGTTTCTCATAAACTTTGTATAAACCCAAAATTTTGATCATCTCATCAAAGCGCACATTCCAACTCCGAGATGCTTACTCCAGTCCTTAGAAGGATCATTGGAGCCAGCATACCTTTTAGCATCCTTAGGATCGACAAAAACTTTCTCGATTGTATCACATACAACCTTTCCTTATGAAGACCGGTAAGGAAACTCGTTTTGACATCCATCTGCCAAATTTCATAAATGCAGCTAATGCTAACATGATTCCGACGGACTTAAGCATCGCTACGGATGAGAAAATCTCATCGTAGTCAACTCCTTGAACTTGTGAAAAACTCTTCGCCACAAGTCGAGCTTCATAGACGGTGACATTACCGTCCACGTCCGTCTTCTTCTTAAAGATCCATTTATCTCAATGGCTTGCCTATCGGGCAAGTCCACCAAAGTCCATGCTTTGTTCTGATACATGGATCCTATCTCGGATTTCATGGCTTCTAACCATTTGTCGGAATTTGGGCCCACCATCGCTTCTCCATAGCTCGTAGGTTCATTGTTGCCTAGCAACATGACCTTCAAGACAGGATTACTGTACCACTCTGAAGTAGTACGCATCCATGTCACCCTATGATGTACGGTAGTGACTTGATCCAAAACTTCATGATCCCTATCATAAGCTTCTACTTCAATTGGTGTAGGCGCCACAGAACAACTTCACGTGCCTGACGACACACTAGTTGAAGTGACGGTTCAATAACCTCATCAAGTCTCCACCATCCTCCCACTCAATCCTTTCGAGAGAAACTTTTCCTCGAGAAAGGACCCGTTTCTAGAAACAATTACTTTTGCTTCCGGATCTTGAGATAGGAGGTATACCCAACTGTTTTGGGTGTCCTATGAAGATGCATTTATCCGTTTTGGGTTCGAGCTTATCACGATGAAAACTTTTTCACATAAGCGTCGCAGCCCCAAACTTTTAAGAAACGACAACTTAGGTTTCTCCAAACCATAGTTCAAACAGTGTTGTCTCAACGGAATTACGTGGTGCCCTATTAAAGTGAGTATGGTACGCGCCATATCTAATAGGGTGCAACTATGATGTTCGGACACACCATCACACTATGGTGTTCCAGGCGGTATTAATTGTGAAACAATTTCCACAATGTCTTAATAGCATGCCAAAGCTCGTAACTCAGATACTCATCTCTTGTCACGCCCAATATGCGACCTTATCCAAAAGGAACTCGACGGTCCCACCAAGGATAGACCCGCATATTGAAACGCTTTTGCAAGGTGGATATCATTACATCAACCTTACATAATACATAGGGATACATCCAAGACATACAATGTCACATGAATACAACAATACAACATACAAGATCAACATCCGACTACGGATGAAACATAAACAGAAGCTCAAACGACATCCACCTGCTAGCCCAGTGCCGACCGAACCTATCCCCGATCAAGAAGCGTAAGAAGAACTCAAGACAAGCAAGCATCGCTCTCGCGTCATGATCATCGCAAACCTGTACTGCGAATCGGTGGTGTAGTAATCGTGAGTCACGAGGACTCAGCAATCCCATTACCATGGGTATCAAGACTAGCAAAGCTAAATGGGAAAGGAAGGGGTAAAGTGGTGAGGTTGCAGCAGCGGCTAAGCATATATGGTGGCTAACTTACGCAAATGAGAGCGAGAAGAGAAACAAAGGAACGGTCGTCAACTAGTAATGATCAAGAAGTGATCCTGAACTCCTACTTACGTCAGACATAACCCAGAAACCGTGTTCTCCTCTCGATCAACCCCGAAAAGAGACACTCACGGTTACACACACGGTTGGTGTAGTTTAGAAGAGTTTGCTTCAAGTTTACTACAACCGGATATTAACAAATTCCCATCTGCCACATAACCGCGGGCACGGCTTTCGAAAGTTTATACCCTGCAGGGGTGTCCCAACTTAGCCCATGATAAGCTCTCGCGATCAACGAAGGATATTCCTTCTCCCCGGGAAGACCCGATCAGTCTCGGAATCCCGGCTACAAGACATTTCGACAAAGAATAAAACAAGACCAGCAAAGCCGCCTCGGATGTGCCGACAAATCCCGATAGGAGTCGCACGTACCTCGCTCTCGTGGCACACCGGATAAGTCAAGCTACGAGTAAAACCAACCCTCAAGTTGCCTGTGGTGGCCCCAAGAGGTTGCTCGGTTCGGACCAACACTGAAGGAGCACCGCCCGGGGCTAAATAAAGATGACCCTCGGCTCCGAAACCCAAGGGAAAAGGGGCATAGGTGAGGCAAATGGTAAAACCAATGTTGGGCCTTCTTTGGAGGAGTCTTATTCAAAGCGAACTGTCAAGGGGGTCCCATAAATCACCCGACCGCGTTAGGGACGTAAAATCCGGGAACATAATACCGATATGACGGAAACTAGGGTGGCAAGAGTGGAACAAAACACCAGGCATAAGGCCGAGCCTTCCACCCTTTACCAAGTATATAGATGCATTAATAATATAAGATATATTGTGATATCCCAACATGGAGCAATCTTCATCTTCACCTGCAACTAGCAACGCTATAAGAGGGGCTGAGCAAAGCGGTAACAAAGCCAAACAAAGGTTTGCATAGGAAATGTGTCAAAAGGTTAGAGGCTGACATGGCAATTTGGGATGGCTTGATAAACAGGTAATAGGTAGCGCAGCATAGCGATAGAACGAAGCAACTAGCATAGCAATGATAGTAGTGAGATCCAGGGTGACGGTCATCTTGCCTGAAAACCCGCAAGGAAGAAGAACGAGTCCATGAAGAAGACGAGCGGATGAAGCCGAACCAAGCGTAGACGAACGAATCCTCACGATCGCAACGAAACAGGAACTAACAAGAAGAAGCACACAACATAGTAAACACACCACACATAGACAAGACATGATGCACAAACAAACATGATGCATGACAAGACTACATGAAACTACTCATGGCAAGAGATGATGCAAACAAGAGCAACACATCAAAGGAAGTTTAAATGAGGCCGGAAACAACATATAACAATTCCGGTAAGTCCTCATATGCAAATTTCGAAATTGGTCCAGATCTGAATAAACCTTATGTTCAAGTTGTTAAACAGCAAGTTAATATGCACCACGATGATCTACACGAAATTCTAGTCAAGTTACATATAGAGTTCATTAGATTCGGAGCTACGGCCTAGAAGATATGAGCAAAACAAGATAAGCATGGCATTGATGCAAAATGCATACAAACATCAAGCAAACACCTCAAAACAAGGATGCAACATGATAATATGAAACTACATGCAATTCTAAGCAAGTTTCATATAGAGCACACTCAAAACGGAGCAACGGTTCAACACATACACCCTATACAAGTCATAACAACAATCTGTCCAAAACAGCAACTAGGCATATTGCAAGCATCAAAATAATATGCTACAGCACCTCAATATGAAAACAAAAGGCATGGGCGTGATGTACAGGTAAAGCATTACAAAACATGAACACTGAGCTATCTCCAGAAATGTGACGCCCTCGATTCAATCGTACACTAATCATGCACGCAAATGTGTACGATCAAGATCAAGGACTCACGGGAAGATATCACAACACAACTCTACAAATAAAATAAGTCATACAAGCATCATAATACAAGCCAGGGCCTCGAGGGCTCGAATACAAGTGCTCGATCATAGACGAAGTCAGCGGAAGCAACAATATCTGAGTACGGACATAAGTTAAACAAGTCTGCCTTAAGAAGGCTAGCACAAACTGGGATACAGACGAAGAGGAGCAGGCCTCCCGCACGGATCCTCCTAAGCTACTCCTGGTCGCCGCCGGGGGGCTGCTGCGTAGTAGTAGGCACCTCCAGTAGTAGTCGTCATAGGCGGTGGCGCCGGCCCCTGGCTCCATCGTCTGTTGCAGCAATCGAGTAGAGGTAGGGGAAAAGGGGAACAAGGCAACCGTGAGTACTCATCCAAAGTACTGCAAGCAAGGAGCTACACTACATATGCATGGATATATGTGTAAAGGCCATATCGGTGGACCGAATCGCAGAATGCCGTAATAAGAGGGGATAGCTAGTCTTATCAAGACTACGCTCGTCACCTTCGCCTTGCAATGTAGAAGAGGGTAGGTTGAAGTCCTCCAAGTAACATCACATAGCAATAATCCTACCCGCGATCCCTCCTCGTATCCCCGAGAGAGAGCGACCACCGGTTGTATCCGCACTTGGAAGGGTGTGTTTTATGAAGTATCCGGTTCTAGTTGTCATAAGGTCAAGGTACAACTCCAAGTCGTCCTGCTATCAAGATCACGGCTATTCAATAGATTAACTTCCTGCAGGGTGCACCATCTTACCCAAAGACGCTTGATCCCATTTGGCCGACACACTTTCCTCGGTCATGCCCGCCGCTGAAGATCAACACGCCGCAGCCCCACCTAGGCACAACAGAGAGCCAACACGCCGTCTAAACCTAAGCGCCGCAGGTGCAGGCCCATCACCCCGAGCACACTCAAGCACGTTGTGAGGGCGGCCGGAAGCAGCACCTAGCCTAGCGCGCGCTCCAGTCCAATCCGCGCCACGCCCGTCACGACGTCTGAAGTGCTTGGCCGATACCACGACGCCGGATACCCATAACTACTCCCGTAGATGGTTAGTGCGTATAAGCTCATAGCCAACTCAGATCAAATACCAAGATCTCATTAAGCGTGTTAAGTATCCGCGAACGCCGAACAGGGCCAGGCCCACCTCTCTCCTAGGCGGTCTCAACCTGCCCTGTCGCTCCGCCTCAAAGATCCACTCGCGGGTGCTCCACCAGCCGACCCGACTTTAGTCTCCACATGTATCATGTATAAGTATATAGTATATACCCGTGATCACCTCCCGAGTGATCACGGCCCGATAATATAGCACGGCAGACGGACAAGAATGTAGGGCCACAGATGAAAGTACTAGCACCTTATACTAAGCATATAGGATTGCGTAAGGTAACAATGGTTACAAGGACAGGCTATGCAGAAAGATAGGAGTATCTCGAAAACAAGAATATGCTATGCTACTCTAATGCAAGCAGTGTAGATAAGAGTAGGCGATATCTGGTGATCAAGGGGGGGGGCTTGCCTGGTTGCTCTGGCAAGGAGGGATCGTCAACACCGTAGTCGAACTGGGGATCGCCGCAGCGGTCTCGGTTCACCGGAAAGAAGTAACGAAGGGGGAACACAATAAATAACATAGCAATCAAAGCATCACAAAGCGTAACATGGCAATACGCGGTCCAGAGTGACCTAACGCGGTACTAGGTGGTACCGGCGAAGGGGGGAAACATCCAGGAAAGTATTCTCGGTGTTTCGCGTTTTCAGGCTGATGAACCGGAGGGGGAAAAGTTGCGTGTTTGCTATGCTAGGGATGTGTGGTGGACTAACGGGTTGCGATCCGGATTCGCCTCGCGCTCGAGCAACGCTCATGTAGAAAACTTTTTCATCCGAAAGCTACGGTTTAATTTCTATTAATTTTCAAAGATTTAAAAATATTCGGAATTAATTTTAATACGAAAATAAATGCTAAAATGCTAGGTGCACTCCAAAGACAAAGTACACAAGAGTGTACCAGAGGATGACATGTGGGTCCAAGGGTCCCATTGACCAAGTCAACAGCCCACTATTAGCTCATCCAACAAATAACTGGTTTGACTGTTGACTAGTCAAATATGGCAGTGGGGCCCAGTTGCCATACTACTGTAGTTTTCTAACAGTTGTTTAGTTAATTCTTAATTTAGGGGTTATTAGAGGGTGGCCCACGTGTCGAGGCTCATTAAGTTAAAAAGGGATTAGTGGCCTAAATAGTGGGTTAAAGCCCCGAGCCCACTAGGCAAAACCAGCGTGGCCTCGGTGGGCACGCCACACTGTGGAGGCCACGCGCTGTGGCTGCGTGGTGGCGCATGGAGCGGCCGACGAGGAGGGGCAGTTGGAGCGCTGGCTGCGGTGGTGGCCGGAGCGAGTAGCAGCAGGGGAGCGGGTGCGACGCGTCAGGGGGAGGAACGCCAGAGCGGGTTAGGACGGCAGCAGCAGTGCAGCAAAGAAGGCAACGGAGGCGGGCGCAGCACGGCGCATCAAGAGTAAGGAGGAAGAGAGGGCGCGGTCGGGAAGAGGTGGCTGTGCGGGCCGCGACGAGCGCACGCCGGCAGCGCAGGGAGCGCTTGGTCGCGGCGTGCTCGCGGCCAGGGCGGCGCGAGGCACGGTCAGGGGAAGGCGGCCGCGGACATGTGTGGTCGGAGTGGTCCGCGGCGGTGATGATGGCGGTGCTACACGAACCCGCGACTAGAGTACGTGCGTGAGCAGATGAAGAGGGAGAGGAGGTGCGCTCACAGTGAACGCGTTGACGAGCTCGGGGTGGCACGAGGTGGTCGGAGGCGAACGGATCGAACGGCGGCTCGGGCGTCCATGGCCGAAGGGGATGGGTCGATGGCGGCGGCTTCAGGGCGCTCCAGCTCGAGTAGGTTCACGTAGAGAACGAATACGAAGAGGCCCGTCTCCTGGACATCTTCTGGCGCCATGGGGAAGCTACGATGCGCGGCATCGACGTCGACAATAATGACGGCAATGAGCGGCCGAGCTCGGGAGGGAGAGCGTGGGGGATGCGAGGGGAAAGGGATGGCCTAGGGTTTGGTCGGGCGTGGCCTATAGGCCAGGGGAACGGGGGAATGGGCCGGCCCGTTCGGCCGGCGGAGGCCAGCTGGGCCACTTGGCCCAGCGGGGGTCTCTCTCTTCTTTTCTTTTGTTTTTACTTTTTTATTTATTTTACCTTTTCTGTTTTATTTTAGTTGCAGTTTATTTTTTTGTTTTAGTAAATACCAAAGTGGCACCTAATTTGTTCTTACAAATTAAGCCACAACCACAAAATGTTTCATCCCTAAATAATATAGTTTAATATTTTACAAAACACAAAAGGCATTTAATTAATTTCTTTTGCTGCTGTTTATTTTTCCTTTGAGCATTTAAACATTATATAAAATGTGGTTTCACCTCCATAATTACATATGTATTATTTGGTTCACTTGAACATTTAAATTTTAATATTTGAAAACTTTTATTGTTTGCTCGATTTTGAATTTGAAATTGAACCGGTTTTGAACTAACCCAGATTAACTACAAGGACAAAGGTGACGTGGCATCATTAGTGGGGATTACCGTAGCTTAATTACCCAAGGCCACAATTCTCCTCCATTACAAGAAATCTCGTCCGAGATTTAAGAGGGGAGTAAGGGAAAGTTCTGGTTACGATATTCTAACGGATCTTCTCAAGAAGTTAATTCCTTTCGTTGATGTCTTCAATCCTTTATTCCGATGCATCATGATAAACTTGTCACCATTTCTTCGAACTCCATCGTATTTACGAATAGGTAAGGGTAGCTCCACAATGATAGGATGTTATAAGGAAAATCATCCGGGGTATCCCAAGAATGAACTTATGAGTATCTCTCGAGTTGAACAAATGACACACATCGAGAGCAAAGTAAGACAAAGGCGATAAGAAGTTTCAAGCGGATAGGCAATCGTTCATTGCCTGAAGCAGGGTGCGAAAGGGTTCAGAGCAACGGGAATAAGTATTGCGTCCGATACCAGAATAGATCAACAGGCAAGTGGCCCGTGAATTACATACAAAGTCAAGCGTGAGGAATATCTTTGGAAACGTGGTGTACAGGACAGTCAGGTTTCGATCCTGTGAAACTGTGGGTTATGGGCCCACCATGTGGTTAAAAGTAGAAGGTTGGTGACATCTTGCTCGACCATGTAAGCAAGGCATGTCAGAGGAGAGTCTGAGGGTCATGTCGGCAACAACATAGGTACCAAGGGCGAGGGACGAAGAGAACCATTTTCCTGCTCGTTGGACGAGGCGGACCAATAGGCAAGGTTCTCGTCCATCGGTGGTTACCGAAATGTCACCAAAAATAGTAACAGGGTCTTACTGGCAGTGTTGTAACACGAGGTGCTTGCACAAGCAGTGGACTATTACTGCTTATATCATATAGATCATAGAAAAGGTTTAAACAAACCAATGGATGGAAAATATGATCATCAGATTAAACAGAACAATGAAAAGGAAAATATGTTTAAACACATAATTCAAGGGCATATCCTTCCCAAGGACAAGCAGAGCAAGATATCCACGACAGGAGATAATGTAGAAAACCCTTTAGGTAAGGGGAGAGAAATTTCATGACATTACCCATACAACGGTGTTTGGATAATTGAGCAAGAAACATTTAGCATTGGGCTTCGAATGTTCTTGTTGAAAACCAGAGTATCACAGACATGCTTCGAGATAGCATTGGCATGGTCTTCAGGTGAAGATCAGACTTTGGAATCACGAAGGATCCATCAGAATAACTTATAGAACCAGTATACAATTCCTCATGGATGAATGGATAACCCTCACTGAAAAGGAAACTATAATGATAGGTCCTCCAGCCGGGGGTGTAGGCATGACATCATGCTACCGGGTCATCAAAGGATCAACATCATAAATCATGGAAAGTTGTCCCAACCATCATATCGACCGAGATTCAGATCCGATTGGTGTCGGATACCTCGGACTTAGGATACCCGAGAAGAAAAGGTGCAACGAAATTGACGAGATGACATTGTAAGATTCTCGAATGAACTATGAAGTGATTTCCGTTAACAAGAGTTCATCATTAACCCAAGGAGAGGACAAGGAGGTGTCTAGTGAACTCAACGGCAATTCACCGAGATTCCCAAAAGATGGACTTCCACAATTAAGTGAACAAGGAGATAACATTTGTCAGATCAAATGATATAAGGAAGTATGCTCGAGGAAAACATACACAAGTAAACATTGGTTGAAAGGTGCGCCCGATGGGTTGGGTTGCACGACCAATGTCAGAATGGTGATTCAATAATCGATAGACTAAGAATGAACCATCGACCATTAACTTCAAAAAAATAGGGTTGCTAGAAGGAAAGAATCCAAACAACACCGGCCCACTTGTTGGAATTAACACGGGACCAAGAAAGAAGGGTGATGGTGAGAAGTATTTCTATGTCAAGAATCCTCAAGAGGTGGAACAAATCTCGAACATTCTTGACATAAAGGATGGTAATACTCCAAGGTAAAGAAGAACAATTGCTGGGTAGCAAGGAACTCAAGGTATAACACCAAACATGAACAAGCTTGTGTTGGTGGGAAGGCAATAAAGTGGTCAAGATAATACAATTCATCGAGGGCAAGGATGGTATTTCTCATCATGAATTCAATTGATATCCCGGATGAGCTCGAATGTCGACGATCACGACACCTTTGTCGCGAGAGTTCATGAAGATGTAATCGATCGGCGATTTACATCAAGTCAAAGTAATGATGACGTGAAAGGTTATTGGAACCAAGGGTACGACACAAACTCGAAACCAAGCTTGTTGTTCAAGGCGAAATGATATGACGATGAGGATCGACGTAAGGTTAGTTCATCGTCGAAAATTGTGCTCCGTGAAGAAGGAACGGGTAGTATAGTTAAAATCATCACGACAACGATATAGCCAAACAGGCTAGGAATGGCGTGATCGGGTACAAACTCGTACTTATAGAAGCTTACTGAAGAGTTGTTGAACCGTAGTGCGGACTCGGTTCATTTATCGGTGTCTTTGAGTGTTTAATAACTCAGAGCCCGTGAAAAATTGGAAACAGTGGGAAGGTAACACTTGATGAAGAACTCATAAGAGGTTATGCAGTTCCATGATAATCTCGAGATACCAGGGGGTAATACTCGATGGCATATCAAAGTAGAGGTTGGACGGGGGTTATTGCTCTACAGAAGACAAGTGCTAAAACTTGCACGAGAAATGGTATTTTTAAAAGAGAACATGGTCGGAACCATGATTGCAAAAGGCCAGATCCCAGATATAAGATGAACTTATACCAAAGGAATAATTAATTTAAGAGAAGCTTTAATGATAAGATCTACATCGTGTCCATGGGCATGGACACAAGTTAAAGGTCGACTCCCACTTCTCCAATGCATAACCTTTCATTCACTTCTCACGTTCGATGAAGTTGCAGTGTTGAAATTTTATCTGGCGAAGTACCAGAAGAGTATGATTCGTTAAAACTTTCGGGTTCATACGGTTTGGTGAAGGCATATGTTCAACCCATAGGGCTTCTTGGAATCATATACCGTAATCTTTAGAAATAATTAACTCAAGCTCAAGGCGAGCATGGTTGAGAAAGCAGAGGATACAATTTACCAAAGGCATTATGTATCGAGGAAAGGCTCACAAGGTTATTGAATATGAAGGGCGCTGTCGATAAAATCCAACAAAGGATCCGTGGTCCACAAGGGATCTGACGTGAGCATCAGTACTCAACTAGAGGAAGAAGAATGCAAGGAGATCAAATTATAGAAACAACTGACTAACTCAATTGTCAAATGCAAATGAATTACGATTCCCAAATCAAGGGGTCAGAAGCAATGCTCTGATTAGGGATGGATAAGTTGAATAGCCTTAGGGTACAATCAATCGACACTTGGATTGGTCGAGAACCAATTCCAGCTTGAAAGAATGGCAGCTCAGCCGTAAAGGTAATTTATAAGGATCAATGATGATTATGGTGTTTGAAACATATTGAGTCAACAGACTCAAAATGATAATGACAAGGAATGTCAATATGACTACGAGACTTATGGGATTAACCATAATGCAAGCAAGCAAGAATTTCAAGAGCCAAAGGCTCCAGAGGATTTTCGGAAGATCGAATAGTATTTTGAGGACTTTTGTGAAACACATGAACAACTGGGGTTGAGCGGATACTCGACAAGGGCGAGGGTTTATTTGAAGGGGTATTCATGTGGCAAAGAACTGCTAGGCAGTAGGCACAAAGTATTCTCGGAACAATAGAGAAAACTTCGGGGTATCTTGTAATAACAAGATCAATGGGGATGATCGATGAATGGCAAGTGTAAGTAGTTATCCATACGGATTTATCGGTGGTCGAATAGCAAAAGTGATGAGCACAAAGTCTCGAGAGAACATCGAGAGTATCTTCGAATCTTCCGATTAGCGTATCGATCATCTCAAGTGAGGGGCTCTCCGGAGAAAGTACTCATGAGAACCTAAAGTTAGTTTTGTTTTTAGCAAAATCGTTTAACCCGAATAGAAGAGAGTTCAGAATCCCAGAGTAAAGATCGAGGAGTAAAAGATCCTAGTACCACCCGATGGCGACGTGGGCCCGTAAGGCACACAGCCAAGTTAGTAAAAGTTTTTACAATGTCTAGACTCGACTTCGGCCAAGGAGTGTGGAAGGGGGATTCCTACAGCAATGGCTCGATACCAATCTCAGACGCCCTTCGATTCAATCGTACACTAATCATGCACGCAAATGTGTACGATCAAGATCAAGGACTCACGGAAGATATCACAACACAATTCTACAAATAAAATAAGTCATACAAGCATCATAATACAAGCCAGGGGCCTCGAGGGCTCGAATACAAGTGCTCGATCATAGACGAAGTCAGCGGAAGCAACAATATCTGAGTACGTACATAAGTTAAACAAGTCTGCCTTAAGAAGGCTAGCACAAACCGATACAGATCGAAGAGGAGCAGGCCTCCCGCCTCGGATCCTCCTAAGCTACTCTCGGTCGTCGTGCGTGGGCTGCACATAGTAGTAGGCACCTCCAGTAGTAGTCGCCATAGGCGGTGGCGTCTGCTCCTGGGCTCCATCGTCTGTTGCAGCAATCGAGTAGAGGTAGGGGAAAAGGGGAACAAGGCAACCGTGAGTACTCATCCAAAGTACTGCAAGCAAGGAGCTACACTACATATGCATGGATATATGTGTAAAGGCCATATCAAGGACCGAATCAGAATGCCGTAATAAGAGGGGATAGCTAGTCTTATCGAAGACTACGCTCGGTCACCTTCGCCTTGCAACAGTAGAAGAGGGTAGGTTGAAGTCCTCCAAGTAACATCACATAGCAATAATCCTACCCGCGATCCCTCCTCGTATCCCCGAGAGAGAGCGACCACCGGTTGTATCCGCACTTGGAAGGGTGTGTTTTATGAAGTATCCGGTTCTAGTTGTCATAAGGTCAAGGTACAACTCCAAGTCGCCCTGCTATCAAGATCACGACTATTCAATAGATTAACACCTGCAGGGTGCACCATCTTACCCAAAGACGCTTGATCCCATTTGGCCGACACACTTTCCTCGGTCATGCCCGCCGCTGAAGATCAACACGCCGCAGCCCCACCTAGGCACAACAGAGAGGCCATCACGCCGGTCTAAACCTAAGCGCAGGGGTCCAGGCCCATCACCGAGCACAACTGCACGCTATGCAGGGCGGCCGGAAGCGCACCTAGCCTAGCAGGCGCTCCAGTCCAATCCGGCGCGCCGCCGCCTGTCACGACGCCCAAGTGCTTCGCCGATACCACGACGCCGGATACCCATAACTACTCCCCAGAGATGGTTAGTGCGATAAGCTCATAGCCAACTCAGATCAAATACCAAGATCTCATTAAGCGTGTTAAGTATCCGCGAACGCCGAACAGGCCAGGCCCACCTCTCTCTAGGCGGTCTCAACCTGCCTGCCGCCCGCCTCAAAGATCCACTCATGGTGCTCCACCACCAACCCGACTTTAGTCTCCACATGTATCATGTATAAGTATATAGTATATACCCGTGATCACCTCCCGAGTGATCACGACCCGATAATATAGCACGCAGACGGACAAGAATGTAGGGCCACAGATGAAAGTACTAGCACCCTATACTAAGCATATAGGATTGCGTAAGGTAACAAATGGTTACAAGGACAAAGCTATGCAGCAGATAGGAGAGTATCTCAAAATAGTAACATGCTATGCTACTCTAATGCAAGCAGTGTAGATAAGAGTAGGCGATATCCGTGATCAAGGGGGGGGCTTGCCTGGTTGCTCGGTAAGGAGGGATCGCCAACACCGTAGTCGAATCAGATCGCCGGCAGCCTCGGTTCACCGAAAGAAGTAACGAGGGGAACACAATAAATAACATAGCAATCAAAGCATCACAAAGCGTAACATGGCAATACGCGGTCTAGAGTGACCTAACGCGTACTAGGTGGTACCGGCGAAGGGAAACATCCGGAAAGTATTCCTGTGTTTCGCTTTCGCGATGAACCGAGGGGAAAAGTTGCGTGTTTGCTATGCTAGGGATGTGTGGTGGACGAACGGCTGCGCGATCCGGATTCGCCTCGCTGCTCGAGCAACGCCCATGTAGAAAACTTTTCATCCGAAGCTACGGTTTAATTTCTATTAATTTTCAAAGATTTAAAAATATTCTCGAATTAATTTTAATACGAAAATAAATGCTAAAATGCTAGGTGCACCCAAAGACAAGGTACACAAGAGTGTACCAGAGGATGACATGTGGGTCCAAGGGGTCCCAGCTGACCAAGTCAACAGCCCACTATTAGCTCACCAACAAATAACTGGTTTGACTGCTGACTAGTCAAATATGGCAGTGGGGCCCGGGCCACATACTCGTAGTTTTCTAACAAAGGTTTAGTTAATTCTTAATTTAGGGGTTATTAGAGGGTGGCCCACGTGTCAGAGGCTCATTAAGTTAAAAAGGGGATTAGTGGCCTAAATAGTGGGTTAAAGCCCTGAGCCCACTAGGCAAAAACCAGCGGTGGCCTCGGCTGGGCACGCCCGCACCAGGGAGGCCACGGCCAGGGCTGCGCGGTGGCGCATGGAGCGGCCGACGAGGAGGGGCAGTTGGAGCGCGGCTGCGGTGGTGGCCGGAGCGAGTAGCAGCAGGGGAGCGGGGGTGCGACGTCACAGGGGGGAGGAACGCCAGGAGCGGGGGCTAGGACGGCAGCAGCAGGTGCAGCAGCAAGGCAACGGAGGCGGGGCGAGCACGGCGCATCAGTAGCAAGGAGGAAGAGAGGGCGCGGTCGGGAAGAGGTGGCTGTGCGGGCCGCGACGAGCGCACGCCGGCAGGCGCAGGGGAGCGCGGGTCGCGGCGCGTTTCGCGCCGCATGCGGCGCGAGGCACGGTCGGGGAAGGCGGCGCGACATGTGTGGTCGGAGTGGTCCACGGCGGTGACGATGGCGGTGCTACGAACCCGCGACCAGAGTACGCGGCGTGAGCGTATGAAGAGGGAGAGGAGGTGCGCCACGGTGAACGCGCTTAGACGAGCTCGGGTGGCACGAGGTGGTCGGAGGCGAACGGATCGAACGGCTCGGGCGGGCCCATGGCGAAGGGGATGGGTCGATGGCGGCGGCTTGTGGCGCTCCAGCTCTAGTAGGTTCACGAGAGAACGAATCTGAAGAGGCCCGCCTCTGACATCTTCGCGCCATGGGGAAGCTACGATCGCGGCATCGACGCGTCGACACAATGACGGCAGCGAGCGGCCGAGCTCGGGAGGAGAGCGTGGGGATGCGAGGGAAAGGGATGGCCTAGGGTTTGGTTTCGGCGTGGCCTATAGGCCGAGGAACGGAATGGGCCGCCTGCTCGGCGGCGGAGGCCACCGGGCCACTTGGCCCAGCCGGGGGTCTCTCTTCTTTTCTTTTGTTTTTACTTTTTATTTATTTTACCTTTTCTGCTTTATTTTAGTTGCAGTTTATTTTTTGTTTTAGTAATACCAAAGTGGCACCTAATTTGTTCTTACAAATTAAGCCACAACCACAAAATGTTTCATCCCTAAATAATATAGTTTAATATTTTACAAAACACAAAAGGCATTTAATTAATTTCTTTTGCTGCTGTTTATTTTTCCTTTGAGCATTTAAACATTATATAAAAATGTGGTTTCACCTCCATAATTACCTATGTATTATTTGGTTCACTCCGAACATTTAAATTTTAATATTTGAAAACTTTTATTGTTTGCTCGATTTTGAATTTGAAATTCGAACCGGTTTTTGAACTAACCCGAGATTAACTACAGTGACAAAGGTGACGTGGCATCATTAGTGGGGATTACTGTAGCTTAATTACCCGGGCGTCACAAGAAATCACTAGAACATGCTCAAACACACATGGCAAGATTGCAAATAATAACAGTTTCAGACTTAGCAGAAATAACATCAGGTTGCAATGTTTAGAGCTATGAAACAACATGTTACAGGAACTTATCATGGCAAACAAAGGCATGGCATGATACTACTAAATGCATAGAACAAAAGTCCCTTACTGACCATAAGCCAAAAAGGCACAGAAAATATGATGGCACCCATGTAAACATGGCAAGTTATATTACAGATTCATACATGGCAGGAACAACAATAAGTAGGCATGTTGGTGAGCTTGAACCACTCACCACAGAGCATACATGGCATGGCATGGCAACTCACAGTAAGAAGACATGGCATAGAGGCTATACATGGCAAGAACAACATCATAGCATGCAAGGATCAACTACAACAACCTTGGCAAAATTGAATAACATGTAAACAACCTGCCAGGAAACATTTTATAGCAAAAGTAGAGCTCGATTGACTCAAGCTATGGCACTCCATAATTGTAAACAAGGGCATGGATGGATAGAGAATAACCATATGTTCAAAACATCCTTACTGAAGTATCTCAAAATAAGCATGGATCTCTTTGTAGCATCAAGTTTACATGGCATAAAAATATCAGCAGAACAGGGGCTGAAATCAGCAACATCATGAAGCCTAGTTTGCATGCTTGTGCTAGTTACCACAGAGATCAAAAAAATACATGGCATACACCCCTGTAAAGATGGAATGGCATATTACAAAACACATGTAGGACTCAAGTTCATAGGATGCACACATCAATCATGGCAAAAATGACAAAAGTGCATGTTCTGATAAGAATCTGAAACTAACATCACATAGCACTCTTCTAACAGCATTTCGGGCACCAAGATGAGCTCAAATGTAAATGATGCAATGAGATGAAATGATGTACTCGTCGAGGCGAACAATTTGACATATTACACGCACAAAACGGAGCAATATGCAGAGAGATATGGCATGATGAACATGGCATGATAATATCAAAAACACTCGGGACTTAGAGAAATATACCCTCCGGATCTGGGGTTGACCGCGCACGCAGATCGAGGCAGGGGCGCGAGCTCGCCGGAGAGCTCGTCGGAGAGGGCGAGGGAGGGCGGAGGAGGAGCTCGGGAGGCGCGGTGGGCGCGGGCGCCCGGGCGGGCGGGCGCGCCGGGCGGCGCGCGCGATCGGGCGGCGGGGCCGGGCGCGGTGGAGGCGCGCGATCGCGGCCGGGCGAGGGAGCTGGCGGCGGCTCCGAGGACGGGCGGCGGGGAGCCCGGGGGAAGACGGCGGGGGCGGAGCTCCGCGGGCGGAGGTCGCGGCAGGCGAGGAAGAGGCTAGGGTTAGGGGAGAATCATCCGCGAATTTCGGGGGAGAGGGCATATTTATAGATTCTGGGAGCTAGGAGAGTTCAAATGAGGCACGGTTTTCGGCCACGCGATCGTGATCGAATGACCGAGAGCATGGAGTGGAGTTTGCTGGGTTTTGGGCCACTTTGGAAGGGGTGTTGGGCTGCAAGGAGAAGGAGGCTTTACGGTTACCCGGTTAACCGTTGGAGTACCAAACGACCTCCAAATGGCACGAAACTTGACAGGCAGTCTACCTGTGGTATATCAAGGCCACTTGACAAACCTCGGTCCATTCCGAGACCGTTTAATACCCACACACGAAAAGAGGCAAAAGGGGGCGCCGGAGGACATAGGAGTGCCGGATTGGAAAACGGACAACGAGGAAAATGCTCGGATGCATGAGACGAACACGTATGCAAAATGAAATGCACATGATGACATGGTATGAAATGCATATGATGACATGTCAAAGTGCAACACGCAAGCAAATGACATGGCAACGAGGGCGAATAACTGGCGGACACCTGGCGCATCGAATCCGGGGCGTTACAACACTCCTCCACTAACAAGAGATCTCGTCCCGAGATCTTAGGACCGAGACGGAAGGGAAAAGAGATGAGGTGAAACAAGAACTCAAGAGAAGAAGCAAAGAATCGAGAGCACCGAGAAGAAGAGACAAACGACGAGAATGACGAGAATCGAAAGCTCATGGAATCAGATAGACTATGAAACCACACCGATTAGAACGAGATAAGGAACGAATAAGACTGAAAGAATTTAGGCAGCACTCCAGTTAAAACATGTAGGAATAGAACACGATCTTAAGAAGATGGAATGAAATTTGATGAACTCTTGAAGAATGAATTAAATCATGAAGAACCACCATGAAGAACTCAGGTAACAAAAAGGATGATGAGATACAATTGAAAGATAGAAAAAATAAGGATTAAGTCTTGCGGTGATTTAGATGGAGCTTCCGACGAGATGGCCGAGGAAAATTTGAACTCCGGAAAAGAAAAGATGGAGAACACTTGGAACTAGAATTTATTCATCAAGAACAAACTCCGAAGGAAAGGATTACTCACTTGGATGAAATAAGAATAAGATTTATTGTATGCTTATCCTTCATCAAATTAAATTGATGCCAAGCAATGTATTTTGCATACTCCTTATTCTTCTTGAAAAAGAGTTGAGAAGTGACATATCGCAAACTTGAGAAGGTCTTCATGAACCACCGGTAGGATTGGAAAGAACGAATGAATTAAAATGATAATCAAGGAAAAAGAATCTTGAACGAACCACCGTAAGAATTCGAAAATGACTGATGAAAGAGTATGAATCACCGGGAAGAATTAGAAGAACAATATGCTTGAGGGGGATTAGATGCAAAAGAACAAACAGATCATGAGCTGATTAAATAACACTTGAAAGAAGCACCGGGAGAATATTGAGATGAACGAAGCTGAAAACTTGGAACGAAGAAATATTCTGAAAAGATTACCTCCGGATGATCGAGACGGAAAATAACTCCTGAAATACTCCGGATGGATGAAAAGAATTGCACAACTGGAAACAAATTGATAGGATAACATCGAGCTAGCACCATGAATCTCCGGGGGAACGGACAAGATTTAGAAGGAACTCTTCTTCGGTCTTCAAATGACGACGATAAACATCACCAAAAATTAATAAGATACTCCGGAAGAATGAAAAACCGAAAAGGTTGAGCCAACAATGAAAATAATTTGAACGAGATATTGGAGAAGGCATGTGACTGATGGGATCCATTCTTACGTCACACTTAAAAAGAATTGAGAATTACTCCGGGGAAATTAGAAGAGTCAGGTAAGATCCTGGGAAAAGACCTGTGGGTTAGGGCCCACTGAAGACAAAAACACCGTTGGAAAGGGGTGATGAACAGATAGATGATGCACCGGAACAATTGAAATATTTGAATGAGGTGACAACCTCGAATTGATTTGAACACAGGCGAATCTCCTGAGATGTCTTCCGAACTCCGGAATGATAAACTGACGAGAGGCGAACGAGCAAAGAGAACACTTCGAAGGAAAAGAATATGATTAACCCGAAAAACTTGAATTGAGTTCACCGGAAAAAGAAAGGGATGAAGAATGACGAACAAGACGAGAATTCACCGGTTGAACAATAGACGAAAGACTAAAGAGGCTTCACACGAATGAGATAGATGGTCGAAAGAGACTCAGGCTCCGGGAAGAATAGGGTGGGAGGGCGGGAAAACAAAGACAACTCGGGAGGGGAAACGACGACTATCTTGAAGAGAAAACACCGGTTGAAATCATTAAGGAAAGGAAGCAAAGACTTCGCACGAGTAGAAGGATACTCAATAGCGGACTCCGGTTCCGAGAAGAAAAGGGTTGGGTGGGTGGGAAAAGAAGACAACTGAGGATTGAACTTGACAACGATGAAGAGGCTCGAATCAACTTGATGAGAAATGCACCGGATGAAAAGAGCTGAGGAACAACTACCGAAAAAAAACCAACTGCGTGATCCTAAAGAAAAAATTTGAAGGGGAAGAGAAGTAATTCAAAACACCTACGTCAAGATTCCTTACCAGAGCGACGAAGGGGCAGAGGAGTAACAAGAATTCCTACTCTCCGATATAACTAGACTCCGAAAACAGTTTTCTTCTAGACTCAACAACGGCCAAACTACACGATCAATCAAGGGGGCTCATAGGGTCGGTCGAGGCTCTGATACCAACTTATCACGCCCAATATGCGACCCTATCCAAAAGGAACTCGACGGTCCCACCAAGGATAGACCCGCATATTGAAACGCTTTTGCAAGGTGGATATCATTACATCAACCTTACATAATACATAGGGATACATCCAAGACATACAATGTCACATGAATACAACAATACAACATACAAGATCAACATCCGACTACGGATGAAACATAAACAGAAGCTCAAACGACATCCACCCTGCTAGCCTAGGCTGCCGACCTGGAACCTATCCCCTGATCGAAGAAGCAGAAGAAGAACTCAAGACAAGCAAGCATCGCTCTCGCGTCATGATCATCGCAAACCTGTACCTGCAACTGGTGGTGTAGTAATCTGTGAGTCACGAGGACTCAGCAATCCCATTACCATGGGTATCAATACTAGCAAAGCTAAATGGGAAAGGAAGGGGTAAAGTGGTGAGGTTGCAGCAGCGGCTAAGCATATATGGTGGCTAACTTACACAAATGAGAGCGAGAAGAGAAACAAAGGAACGGTCGTCAACTAGTAATGATCAAGAAGTGATCCTGAACTCGTACTTACGTCAGACATAACCCAGAAACCGTGTTCTCCTCTCGATCAACCCCGCAAATAGACACTCACGGTTACGCACACGGTTGGTGTATTTTAGAAGAGTTTGCTTCAAGTTTACTACAACCGGATATTAACAAATTCCCATCTGCCACATAACCGCGGGCACGGCTTTCGAAAGTTTATACCCTGCAGGGGTGTCCCAACTTAGCCCATGATAAGCTCTTGCGATCAACGAAGGATATTCCTTCTCCCGGAAGACTCGATCAGTCTCGAATCCGCCACAAGACATTTCGACAAAGAATAAAACAAAACCAGCAAAGCCGCCGGATGTGCCGACAAATCCCGATAGGAGTCGACGACCTCGTTCTCGTGGCACACCGGATAAGTCAAGCTACGAGTAAAACCAACCCTCGAGTTGCCCTGGTGGCCCTGCAGGTTGCTCGGTTCGGACCAACACTGGAAGAGCACCGCCCGGGGCTAAATAAAGATGACCCTCGGCCTCCGAAACCCAAGGGAGAAGGGGCATAGGTGAGGCAAATGGTAAAACCAATGTTGGGCCTTGCTGGAGGAGTCTTATTCAAAGCGAACTGTCAAGGGGGTCCCATAAATCACCCGACCGCGTTAGGGACGCAAAATCCGGGAACATAATACCGATATGACGGAAACTAGGGCGGCAAGAGTGGAACAAAACACCAGGCATAAGGCCGAGCCTTCCACCCTTTACCAAGTATATAGATGCATTAATAATATAATATATATTGTGATATCCCAACATGAACATAATCCAACATGGAGCAATCTTCATCTTCACCTGCAACTAGCAACGCTATAAGAGGGGCTGAGCAAAGCGGTAACATAGCCAAACAACGGTTTGCATAGGAAATGTGTCAAAGGTTAGAGGCTCACATGGCAATTTGGGATGGATTGATAAACAGGTAATAGGTAGCGCAGCATAGCGATAGAACAAAGCAACTAGCATAGCAATGATAGTAGTGAGATCCAGGGTGACGGTCATCTTGCCTGAAAACCCGCAAGGAAGAAGAACGAGTCCATGAAGAAGACGAGCGGATGAAGCCGAACCAAGCGTAGACGAACGAATCCTCACGATCGCAACGGAACATGAACTAACAAGAAGAAGCACACAACATAGTAAACACACCACACATAGACAAGACATGATGCACAAACAAGCATGATTCATGACAGGACTACATGAAACTACTCATGGCAAGAGATGATGCAAACAAGAGCAACACATCAAAGCAAGTTTAAATGAGGCCGGAAACAACATATAACAATTCCGGTAAGTCCTCATATGAAAATTTAGAAATTGGTCCAGATCTGAATAAACCTTATGTTCAAGTTGTTAAACAGCAAGTTAAGATGCACCACGATGATCTACACGAAATTCTAGTCAAGTTACATATAGAGTTCATTAGATTCGGAGCTACGGCCTAGAAGATATGAGCAAAACAAGATAAGCATGGCATTGATGCAAAATGCATACAAACATCAAGCAAACACCTCAAAACAAGGATGCAACATGATAATATGAAACTACATGCAATTCTAAGCAAGTTTCATATAGAGCACACTCAAAACGGAGCAACGGTTCAACACATACACCCTATACAAGTCATAACAACAATCTGTCCAAAACAGCAACTAGGCATATTGCAAGCATAAAAATAATATGCTACAACACCTCAATATGAAAACAAAAGGCATGGGCATGATGTACAGGTAAAGCATTACAAAACATGAACACTGAGCTATCTCCAGAAATAACTAGAACATGCTCAAACACACATGGCAAGATTGCAAATAATAACAGTTTCAGACTTAGCAGAAATAACATCAGGTTGCAATGTTTAGAGCTATGAAACAACATGTTACAGTAACTTATCATGGAAAAGAAAGGCATGGCATGATACTACTAAATGCATAGAACAAAAGTCCCTTACTGACCATAAGCCAAAAAGGCACAGAAAATATGATGGCACCCATGTAAACATGGCAAGTTATATTACAAATTCATACATGGCAGGAACAACAATAAGTAGGCATGTTGGTGAGCTTGAACCACTCACCACAGAGCATACATGGCATGGCAAGGCAACTCACAGTAAGAAGACATGTCATAGAGGCTATACATGGCAAGAACAACATCATAGCATGCAAGGATCAACTACAACAACCTTGGCAAAATTGAATAACATGTAAACAACCTGCCAGGAAACATTTTATAGCAAAAGTAGAGCTCGATTGACTCAAGCTATGGCACTCCATAATTTCAAACAAGGGCATGGATGGATAGATAATAACCATATGTTCAAAACATCCTTACTGGAGTATCTCAAAATAAGCATGGATCTCTTTGTAGCATCAAGTTTACATGGCATAAAAATATCAGCAGAACAGGGGCTGAAATCAGCAACATCATGAAGCCTAGTTTGCATGCTTGTGCTAGTCACCACAGAGATCACAAAAATACATGGCATACACCCCTGTAAAGATGGAATGGCATATTACAAAACACATGTAGGACTCAAGTTCATAGGATGCACACATCAATCATGGCAAAAATGACAAAAGTGCATGTTCTGATAAGAATCTAAAACTAACATCACATAGCACTCTTCTAACAGCATTTCGGACACCAATATGAGCTCAAATGGAAATGGTGCAATGAGATGAAATGATGTACTCGTCGAGGCGAACAATTTGACATATTACACGCACAAAATGGAGCAATATGCAAAGAGATATGGCATGATGAACATGGCATGATAATATCAAAAACACTCGGGACTTAGAGAAATATACCCTCCGGATCTGGGGTTGACCGCGCATGCAGATCGAGGCAGGGGCGCGAGCTCGCCGGAGAGCTCGCCGGAGAGGGCGAGGGAGGGCGGAGGAGGAGCTCGGGAGGCGCGGTGGAGGGGCGGCGCTGGGCGGCGCGGGCGCGATCGGGCGGGCGGGCCGGGCGGTGGAGGCGGCGGGCGATCGCCCGACTGCGAGGGAGCCAAGGCGGCTCCGGAGGATGGGCGGCGAGGGGCGCCTCCGGCGGAGGAAGACGGCGGCGGGGCGGAGCTCCGGCGGGCGGAGGTCGCGGCAGGGCGAGGAAGAGGCTAGGGTTAGGGGGAGAATCATCCGCGAATTTCGGGGGAGAGGGCATATTTATAGATTCTGGGAGCTAGGAGAGTCCAAATGAGGCACGGTTTTTGGCCACGCGATTGTGATCGAACGACCGAGAGCATGGAGGGGAGTTTGCTGGGTTTTGGGCCACTTTGGGAGGGGTGTTCGGCTGCAAGGAGAAGGAGGCTTTACGGTTACCTGGTTAACCGTTGGAGTACCAAACGACCTCCAAATGGCACGAAACTTGACAGGCGGTCTACCGGTGGTATACCAAGGCCGCTTGACAAACCTCGGTCCATTCCGAGACCGTTTAATACCCACACACGAAAAGAGGCAAAAGGGGGCGCCTGAGGACATAGGAGTGCCGGATTGGAAAACGGACAACGGGGAAAATGCTCGGATGCATGAGACGAACACGTATGCAAAATGAAATGCACATGATGACATGGTATGAAATGCATATGATGACATGGCAAAGTGTAACACGCAAGCAAATGACATGGCAACGAGGGCGAATAACTGGCGGACACCTGGCGCATCGAATCCGGGGCGTGACATCTCTATGATCATATCATAGACATTTTATCCTCTTGTCACGATGATCTTTAACTTCACTCTGAAATTACTTGAACCATTCAATAATTCAGACTTGTGTTTCATCAAGTAAATACACTCAGTATCTACTTAAATCATCCGTGAAGTAAGAACATAACGATATTCATCGCATGCCTCAAAGACTCATTGGACTGCACACATCAAAATGCGTTACTTCCAACAAGTTGCTATCTTGTTCCATCTTATCAAACCGAGGCTTTTCAGTCATCTTGCCCATGTGGTATGATTTGCATATCTCAAGTGATTCAAAATCAAGTGAGTCCAAATGATCCATCTGCATGGAGTTTCTTCATGCAGATACACCAATAGACATGGTTCGCATGTCTCAAACTTTTCAAAACGAGTGAGTCCAAAGATCCATCAACATGGAGCTTCTTCATGCGTTTTACACCAATATGACTTACATGGCAGTGCCACAAGTAAGTGGTACTATCATTACTATCTTATATCTTTTGGCATGGAAATGTGTATCACTACGATCGAGATTCAATAAACCATTCTTTTAGGTGCAAGACCATTGAAGGTATTTATTCAAATAAATAGAGTAACCATTATTCTCCTTAAATGAATAATCAGTATTATGCTAGACATAATCCAATCATGTCTATGCTCAACGCAAACACCAAATAATAATTTTAGGTTTAACTCCAATCTCGATGGTAGAGGGAGCGGCGATGCTTGATCACATCAACCTTGGAAACACTTCCAACACGTATCGTCAGCTCACCTTTAGCTAGTCTCCGTTTATTCCGTAGCTTTTGTTTCGAGTTACTAACACTTAGCAACCGAACCGGTATCTAATACCCTGGTGCTACTAGGAGTACTAGTAAAGTACACATTAACATAATGTATATCCAATATACTTCTATCGACCTTGCCAGCCTTCTTATCTACCAAGTATCTGAAGGAAATATGCCCTAGAGGCAATAATAAAGTTATTATTTATTTCCTCATATCATGATAAATGTTTATTATTCATGCTAGAATTGTATTAACCGGAAACATAATACATGTGTGAATACATAGACAAACATACAGTCACTAGTATGCCTCTACTTGACTAGCTCATTAATCAAAGATGGTTATGTTTCCTAACCATAGACATGTGTTGTTATTTGATTAATGGGATCACATCATTAGGAGAATGATGTGATTGACATGACCCATTCCGTTAGCTTAGCACTTGATCGCTTAGTATATTGCTATTGCTTTCTTCATGACCTATACATGTTCCTCGTAACTATGAGATTATGCAACTCCGTTTACGGAGGAACACTTTGGGTGCTACCAAATGTCACAACGAATCGGGTGATTATAAAGGAGTACTACAGGTGTCTCCAAAGGTACATGTTGGGTTGGCGATTTCGAGATTAGGTTTTGTCACTCCGATTGTCTGGAGAGGTATCTCTAGGCCTTCTCGGTAATACACATCACATAAGCCTTGCAAGCATTGCAACTAATAAGTTAGTTGTGAGATGACGACACGGAACGAGTAAAGAGACTTGTCGGTAATGAGATTGAACTAGGTATTGGATACCGACGATCGAATCTCGGGTAAGTAACATACCGATGACAAAGGGAACAACGATGTCGTTATGCGGTTTGACCGATAAAGATCTTCAAGAATATGTAGGAACCAATATGGGCATCCAGGTTCCGCTATTGGTTATTGACCGAGAATAGTTCTAGGTCATGTCTACATAGTTCTCGAACCCGTAGGGTCCGCACGCTTAACGTTACGATGACAGCTTTATTATGAGTTTATAAGTTTTGATGTACCAAGTTTGTTTGGAGTCCCGGATGTGATCACGGACATGACGAGGAGTCTCGAAATGGTCGAGACATAAAGATTGATATATTGGAAGCCTATGTTTGGACTTGAAATAGTTCCGGTGAAATCGATTTTACCGAACACCGGGGTTACCGAAACCTCCCGGGGTTAATGGACCTTAGTGGGCCATGAGGGAGAAGAGGAGGGCGGCCAGGCAGGCCGACGCCCCTCCCCCTAGTCCGAATAGGACAAGGAAGGGGGGCGCCCCTCTCTCTTCCCTCCCCAAGTCCTAATCCAACTAGGAAGGGGGGAGTCCTACTCCCGTGGGAGTAGACTCCTCCGCCGCCTCCTCCTAGGACTGGCCGCACCCCCTTGCACCTTTATATACGGGGCAGGGGGCACCCCATGACACACAAGTTGATCTACGGATCGTTCCTTAGCCGCAGGCGGTGCCCCCTCCACCATATTCCACTTCGGTCATATCGTCGCGGAGCTTAGGCGAAGCCCTGCGCCGGTGGAGCATCATCATTGTCACCACGCCGTCGTGCTGACGGAACTCATCCCCGACACTTTGCTGGATCGGAGTCCGGGGATCGTCATCGAGCTGAACGTGTGCTGAACTCGGAGGTTCCGTGCGTTCGGTACTTGGATCGGTCGGATCATGAAGACGTACGACTACATCAACCGCGTTGTTATAACGCTTCCGCTTACGGTCTACGAGGGTACGTGGACATACACTCTCCCCTCTCGTTGCTATGCATCACCATGATCTTGCGTGTGCGTAGGAAATTTTTTGAAATTACTACGTTCCCCAACAGTGGCATCCGAGCCTGGTTTTATGCGTTGATGTCATATGCACGAGTAGACCACAAGTGAGTTGTGGGCGATATAAGTCATACCGCTTACCAGATGTCATACTTTGGTTCGGGCGGTATTGTGAGATGAAGCGCCCGGACCGACATTACGCCAGACGCTTACGCGAGACTGGTTTCACCGCTTGAGCACTCGTTGCTTAAAGGTGACCGGCGGGTGTCTTTCTCTCACTTTAGTTGAACTGAGTGTGGCTACGCCCGTCCTTGCGAAGGTTAAAACAGCACCAACTTGACAAACTATCGCTGTGGTTTTGATGCGTGGTAAGAACGGTTCTTGCTCAGCCCGTAGCAGCCACGTAAAACTTGCAACAACAAAGTAGAGGACGCCTAACTTGTTTTTGCAGGGCATGTTGTGATGTGATATGGTCAAGACGTGATGCTATATTTTATTGTATGAGATGATCATGTTTTGTAACCAAGTTATCGGCAATCGGCAGGAGCCATATGGTTGTCGCTTATTGTATGAAATGCAAAAGCCATGTAATTGCTTTACTTTATCACTAAGCGGTAGCGATAGTCATAGAAGCAATAGTTGGCGAGACGACAACGATGCTACGATGGAGATCAAGGTGTCGCGCCCGGTGGCGATGGTGATCATGACGGTGCTTGAGATGGAGATCACAAGCACAAGATGATGATGGCCATATCATATCACTTATATTGATTGCATGTGATATTTATCCTTTATGCATCTTATCTTGCTTTGATTGACGGTAGCATTATAAGATGATCTCTCACTAAAATTATCAAGAAGTGTTCTCCCGAGTATGCACCGCTATAAAGTTCTTCGTCTTTGAGACACCACGTGATGATCGGTGTGATAGGCTCTACGCTCAAATACAACAGGTGCAAAACAGTTGCGCACGCGAATACTCAGGTTAAACTTGACGAGCCTAGCATATAACAGATATGGCCTCGAACACGGAAACCGAAAGGTCGAGCGTGAATCATATAGTAGATATGATCAACATATTGATGTTCACCATTGAAACTACTCCATCTCACGTGACGATCGGACATGGTGTAGTTAATATGGATCACGTAATCACTTAGAAGATTAGAGGATGTCTATCTAAGTGGGAGTTCTAAAGTAATATGATTAATTGAACTTAAATTTATCATGAACTTAGTACCGATAGTATTTTGCTTGTCTATGTTTACTGTAGATAGATGGCTCGTGCTGTTGTTCCGCTGAATTTTAATGCGTTCCTTGAAAAAGCAAAGTTGAAAGATGATGGTAGCAATTACACGGACGGGTCCGTAACTGAGGATTATCCTCATTGCTGCACGTAAGAATTACGCCCCGAAGCACCGCTAGGTGCCAGAACCTGCTTTGATGCAACCGACGACGTTAAGAACGTCTGGCGAGCAAAGCTGATGACTACTCGATAGTTCGAGTGTGCCATGCTTTACGGCTTAGAACCGGTCTTCAACGACGTTTTGAACGTCATGGAGCATATGAGATGTTCCAGGAGTTGAAGTTAATATTTCAAGCAAATGCCCGGATTGAGAGATATGAAGTCTCCAATAAGTTCTATAGCTGCAAGATGGAGGAAAATAGTTACACAAGGAACACATACTCAAAATGTCCGGGTATAATAATCACTTGATTCAACTGGGAATTAATCTTCCGATGATAGTGTCATTGATGTAATTCTTCAATCACGCCACCAAGCTACAAGAGCTTCGTGATGAACTATAATATGCAAGGGATGGACAAGTCTATTCGAGCTCTTCGCAATGCTAAAAGCATGGAGGTAGAAATCAAAAAGGAGCATCAAGTGTTGATGGTTAACAAGACCACCAGTTTCAAGAAAAGGGAAGAAGAAGGAACTTCAAGAAGAACAGCAAACAAGTTGCTGCTCAAGAGAAGAAACCCAAGTCTGGACCTAAGCCTGAAACTGAGTGCTTCTACCGCAAGCGATCGACATTTGAAGCGGAACTGCCCCAAGTATTTGGCGGATAAGAAGGATGGCAAGGTGAACAAAGGTATATGTGATATACATGTTATTGATGTATACCTTACTAATACTCACAGAGTACACAGGTATTTGATACTGGTTACATTGCTAATATTTGCAACTCAAACAGGAACTACGGATTGCGAAGATTGGCTAAGGACGAGGTGACAATGCGGCGTGGGAAATGGTTCCAAAGTCGATGTGATCGCGGTCGGCACGCTACCTCTACATCTACCATCGGGATTAGTTTTAGACCTAAATAATTGTTATTTGGTGCCGCGTTAAGCATGAACATTATATCTGGATCTTGTTTGATGCGAGACGGTTATTCATTTAAGTCGAGAATAATGGTTGTTCTATTTATATGAATAATATCTTTTATGGTCATGCACCCTTGAAGAGTGGTCTATTTTTATTGAATCTCGATAGTAGTAATACACATATTCATAGTGTTGAAACCAAAAGATGCAGAGTTGATAATGATAGTGCAACTTATTTGTGGCACTGCCGTTTGGGTCATATCGGAGTAAAACGCATGAAGAAACTCCATACTGATGGGCTTTTGGAATCACTTGATTATGAATCACTTGGTACTTGCGAACCGTGCCTCATGGGCAAGATGACTAAAACGCCATTCTCCGGAACTATGGAGCGAGCAACTGATTTGTTGGAAATCATACATACTGATGTTTGTGGTCCAATGAATGTTGAGGCACGCGGCGGGTATCGTTATTTTCTCACCTTCACAGATGATTTGAGCAGATATGGGTATATCTACTTAATGAAACACAAATCTGAAACATTTGAAAAGTTCAAAGAATTTCAGAGTGAAGTGGAAAATCATCGTAACAAGAAAATAAAATTTCTACGATCTGATCATGGAGGAGAATATTTGAGTTACGAGTTTGGTTTACATTTGAAACAATGCGAATAGTTTCAAGCAACTCACGCCACCGGAACACCACAACGAAATGGTGTGTCCGAACGTCGTAATCGTACTTTACTAGATATGGTGCGATCTATGATGTCTCTTACTGATTTACCGCTATCGTTTTGGGGTTATGCTTTAGAGACGACCGCATTCACGTTAAATAGGGCACCATCAAAATCCGTTGAGACGACACCTCATGAACTATGGTTTGGCAAGAAACCAAAGTTGTCGTTTCTTAAAGTTTGGGGCTGCGATGCTTATGTGAAGAAACTTCAACCAGATAAGCTCGAACCCAAATCGGAGAAATGTGTCTTCATAGGATACCCAAAGGAGACTGTTGGGTACACCTTCTATCACAGATCTGAGGGCAAGATTTTCGTTGCTAAATTCGGATCCTTTCTAGAAAAAGAGTTTCTCTCAAAAGAAGTGAGTGGGAGGAATGTAGAACTTGATGAGATAATCAGATCTGCTCCCTTATTGGAAAGTAGTTCATCACAAGAACCGGTTCATGTGACAACTACACCAATTAGTGAGGAAACTAATGATATTGATCATGAAACTTCAGATCAAGTTTCTCTTGAACTTCGTGGGTCAACCAGAGTAAGATCCGCACTGAGTGGTACAGTAATCCTATTCGAAGTCATGTTACTTGACCATGGCGAACCTACAAACTATGAAGAAGCGATGGTGAGCCCAGATTCGCAAAATGGCTGGAAGCCATGAAATCTGAGATGGGATCCATGTATGAGAACAAAGTATGGACTTTGGTTGACTTGCCCGATGATCGGCAAGCCATTGAGAATAAATGGATCTTTAAGAAGAAGACCGACGCTGATGGTAATGTAATCTGTTTATAAAGCTCGACTTGTTGCGAAAGGTTTTCGACAAGTTCAAGGGGTTGACTATGATGAGACTTTCTCACCCGTAGCGATGCTTAAGTCTGTCCGAATCATGTTAGCAATTGCTGCATTTTATGATTATGAAATTTGGCAAATGGATGTAAAAACTGCATTCTTGAATGGATTTCTAGAAGAAGAGTTGTATATGATGCAACCAGAAGGTTTTGTTGATCCAAAAGGTGCTAACAAAGTGTGCAAGCTCCAGCGATCAATTTATGGTCTGGTGCAAGCCTCTCGGAGTTGGAATAAACGCTTTGATAGTGTGATCAAAGCATATGGTTTTATATGACTTTTGGAGAAGCCTGTATTTACAAGAAAGTGAGTGGGAGCTCAGAGCATTTCGATATTATATGTGGATGACATATTATTGATTGGAAATGATATAGAATTTCTGGATAGCATAAAATGATACTTGAATAAAAAAACTTCAATGAAAGACCTCGGTGAAGCTGCTTACATATTGGGCATCAAGATCTATAGAAATAGATCAAGACGCTTAATTGGACTTTCACAAAGCACATACCTTGATAAAGTTTTGAAAAGGTTCAAAATGGATCGAGCAAAGAAAGGATTTTGCCTGTGTTACAAGGTGTGAAATTGAGTCGACTCAATGCCCGACCACAGCAGAAGATAGAGAGAAATGAAAGATGTTCCTATGCTTCAGCCATAGGCTCTATCATGTATGCAATGTTGTGTACCAGACCTGACATATGTTTAGCAATAAGCTTGGCAGGAAGGTACCAAAGTAATCCAGAGTGGATCATCGGACAGCGGTCAAGAACATCCCGAAATACCCGAAAAGGACTAAGGATATGTTTCTCGATATGGAGGTGACAAAGAGCTAGTCGTAAATGGTTACGTCGATGCAAACTTTGACACTGATCCGGACGATTCTAAATCGCAAACCGGATACGTGTTTTTATTAAACGGTGGAGCTGTCAGTTGGTGCAGTTCTAAACAAAGCGTCGTGGCGGGATCTACATGTGAAGCGGAGTACATAGCTGCTTCGGAAGCAGCAAATGAAGGAGTCTGGATGAAAGAGTTCATTTTCGATCTAGGTGTCATACCTAGTGCATCGGGACCAATGAAGATCTTCGTGACAATATTGGTGCAATTGCCTTGGCAAAGGAATCCAGATTTCACAAGAGGACCAAGCATATCAAGAGACGCTTCAATTCCATTCGGGACCAAGTCCAAGTGGGAGACATAGAGATTTTCAAGATACATACGGATCTGAATATTGCAGACCCGTTGACTAAGCCTCTTCCACGAGCAAAACATGATCAGCACCAAGACTCCATGGGTGTTAGAATCATTCTTGTGTAATCTAGATTATTGACTCTAGTGCAAGTGGGAGATGAAGGAAATATGCCCTAGAGGCAATAATAAAGTTATTATTTATTTCCTCATATCATGATAAATGTTTATTATTCATGCTAGAATTGTATTAACCGGAAACATAATACATGTGTGAATACATAGACAAACATACAATCACTAGTATGCCTCTACTTGACTAGCTCATTAATGAAAGATGGTTATGTTTCCTAACCATAGACATGTGTTGTTATTTGATTAATGGGATCACATCATTAGGAGAATGATGTGATTGACATGACCCATTCCGTTAGCTTAGCACTTGATCGTTTAGTATATTGCTATTGCTTTCTTCATGACCTATACATGTTCCTGTAACTATGAGATTATGCAACTCCCGTTTACCGGAGGAACACTTTGGGTGCTACCAAACGTCACAACGAATCGGGTGATTATAAAAGAGTACTACAGGTGTCTCCAAAGGTACATGTTGGGTTGGCGTATTTCGAGATTAGGTTTTGTCACTCCGATTGTCGGAGAGGTATCTCTAGGCCTTCTCGGTAATACACATCACATAAGCCTTGCAAGCATTGCAACTAATAAGTTAGTTGTGAGATGACGTATTCGGAGCGAGTAAAGAGACTTGCGGTAACGAGATTGAACTAGGTATTGGATACCGACGATCGAATCTCGGGTGAGTAACATACCGATGACAAAGGGAACAACGTTGTGTCGTTATGCGGTTTGACCGATAAAGATCTTCGAAGAATATGTAGGAACCAATATGGGCATCCAGGTTCCGCTATTGGTTATTGACCGAGAATAGTTCTAGGTCATGTCTACATAGTTCTCGAACCCGTAGGGTCTGCACGCTTAACGTTACGATGACAGTTTATTATGAGTTTATAAGTTTTGATGTACCAAAGTTTGTTCGGAGTCCCGGATGTGATCACGGACATGACGAGAAGTCTCGAAATGGTCGAGACATAAAGATTGATATATTGGAAGCCTATGTTTGTGTTGGGGAACGTAGTAATTTCAAAAAAATTCCTACGTACACGCAAGATCATGGTGATGGCATAGCAACGAGAGGGGAGAGTGTATGTCCACGTACCCTCGTAGACCGTAAGAGGAAGCGTTATAACAACGCGGTTGATGTAGTCGTACGTCTTCACGATCCGACCGATCCAAGTACCGAACGTACGGCACCTCCGAGTTCAGCACACGTTCAGCTCGATGACGATCCCCGGCTCCGATCCAGCAAAGCGTCGGGATGAGTTCCGTCAAGACGACGGCGTGGTACGATGATGATGCTTCACCGGTATGAGGCTTCGCCTAAACTCTGCGACGATATGACCGAGGTGGAATATGGTGGAGGGGGCACCGCACACGGCTAAGGAACGATCACGTAGATCAACTTGTGTGTTATGGGGTGCCCCCTGCCCGTATATAAAGGAGCAAGGGGTGCGGCCGGCCCTAGGGGGCGTGCTGAGGAGTCCTACTCCCACCGAGTAGGACTCCCCCCCTTTCTAGTTGGATTAGGTCTTGGGGAAGGGGAAGGGGGGCCCCCCTCTCCTTGTCCTATTCGACTAGAGGGGGCGCGCCGCGGCCTGCCCCTGGCCGCCCTCCTCTTCTCCCTTATGGCCCATCAAGGCCCATTGACCCCGGGAGGGTTCCGTAACCCCGGTGTTCCGGTAAAATCCGTTTTCATCCGAACCTTTCAAGTCCAAACATAGGCTTCCAATATATCGATCTTTATGTCTCGACCATTTCGAGACTCCTCGTCATGTCCGTGATCACATCCGGGACTCAACAAACTTCGCACATCAAAACTTATAAACTCATAATAAACCGTCATCGTAACGTTAAGCGTGCAGACCCTACGGGTTCGAGAACTATGTAGACATGACCTAGAACTATTCTCGGTCAATAACCAATAGCGGAACCTGGATGCCCATATTGGTTCCTACATATTCTATGAAGGTCTTTATCGGTCAAACCGCATAACAACATAATGTTGTTCCTTTGTCATCGGTATGTTATTTGCCCGAGATTTGATCGCCGGTATCCAATACCTAGTTCAATCTCGCTATCGCAAGTCTCTTTACTCGTTCCGTAATACATCATCTCACAACTAACTTATTAGTTGCAATGCTTGCAAGGCTTATGTGATGTGTATTACCGAGAAGGCCTAGAGATACCTCTCCCACAATCGGAGTGACAAAACCTAATCTCAAATACGCCAACCCAACATGTACCTTTGGAGACACCTGTAGTACTCTTTTATAATCACCCAGTTACGCCAGTGACGCTTGGTAGCACCCAAAGTGTTCCTCCGTAAACGGAGTTGCATAATCTCATAGTTACAGGAACATGTATAAGTCATGAAGAAAGCAATAGCAATATACTAAACGATCAAGTGCTAGGCTAACGGAATGGGTCATGTCAATCACACCATTCTCCTAATGATATGATCCCATTAATCAAATGACAACACATGTCTATGGTTAGGAAACATAACCATCTTTGATTAATGAGCTAGTCAAGTAGAGGCATACTAGTGACTATATGTTTGTCTATGTATTCACACATGTATTATGTTTCCGGTTAATACAATTCTAGCATGAATAATAAACATTTATCATGATATAAGGAAATAAATAATAACTTTATTATTGCTCTAGGCATATTTCCTTCAGTTTGACTTCGAATAGTTCCGGTGAAATCGGATTTTACCGAACACCGGGGTTACCGAACCCTCCCGGGGTTAATGGACCTTAGTGGGCCATGAGGGAGAAGAGGAGGGCCGGCCAGGCAGGCCGCACGCCCTCCCCTAGTCCTAATAGGACATGGAAGGCGGCGCCTTCTCTTTCCCTCCCCAAGTCCTAATCCAACTAGGAAAGGGGGAGTCCTACTCCCTGGGAGTAGGACTCCTCCGGCGCCTCCTCCTAGGGTTGGCCGCACCCCCTTGCTCCTTTATATACGATCACCCCATGACACACAAGTTGATCTACGGATCGTTCCTTAGCCGTGTTTCATGATCAATATCATTAGCTTCGTCACTTATTGGTGTAGTTGTCACAGGAACCGGTTCTTGTGATGAACTATTTTCCAATAAGGGAACATATACAGTTATCTCATCAAGTTCTACTTTCCTCCCACTCACTTCTTTCGAGAGAAACTCTTTCTAGAAAGGATCCGAATTTAGCAACGAAAATCTTGCCCTCAGATCTGTGATAGAAGGTGTACCTAATAGTCTCCTTTGGGTATCCTATGAAGACACATTTCTCCGATTTAGGTTCGAGCTTATCTGGTTGAAGTTTCTTCACATAAGCATCGCAGCCCCAAACTTTAAGATACGACAACTTTGGTTTCTTGCTAAACCATAGTTCATAAGGTGTCATTTCAACGGATTTTGATGGTGCCCTATTTAACGTGAATGCGGCCGTCTCTAAAGCATAACCCCAAAACGATAGCGGTAAATCAGTAAGAGACATCATAGATCGCACCATATCTAGTAAAGTACGATTACGACGTTCGGACACACCATTTCGTTGTGGTGTTCCGGGTGGCGTGAGCTGCGAAACTATTCCGCATTGTTTCAAGTGCAGACCAAACTCGTAACTCAAATATTCTCCTCCACGATCAGATCGTAGAAATTTTATTTTATTGTTACGATGATTCTCCACTTCACTCTGAAATTCCTTGAACTTTTCAAATGTTTCAGACTTATGTTTCATTAAGTAGATATACCCATATCTACTCAAATCATCTGTGAAGGTGAGAAAATAACGATACCCGCCGCGTGCCTCAACATTCATTGGACCACAAACATCAGTATGCATGATTTCCAACAAATCCTTTGCTCGCTCCATAGTTCCGGAGAACGGTGTTTTAGTCATCTTGCCCATGAGGCACGGTTCGCAAGTACCAAGTGATTCATAATCAAGTGATTCCAAAAGTCCGTCAGTATGGAGTTTCTTCATGCGTTTTACACCGATATGACCTAAACGGCAGTGCCACAAATAAGTTGCATTATCATTATCAACTCTGCATCTTTTGGTTTCAACACTATGAATATGTGTATTACTACTATCGAGATTCAATAAAAATAGACCACTCTTCAAGGGTGCATGACCATAAAAGATATTATTCATATAAATAGAACAACCATTATTCTCTGACTTAAATGAATAACCGTCTCGCATCAAACAAGATCCAGATATAATGTTCATGCTTAACGCCGGCACCAAATAACAATTATTTAGGTCTAAAACTAATCCCGATGGTAGATGTAGAGGTAGCGTGCCGACCGCGATCACATCGACTTTGGAACCATTTCCCACGCGCATCGTCACCTCGTCCTTAGCCAATCTTCGCTTAATCCGTAGTTCCTGTTTCGAGTTGCAAATATTAGCAACAGAACCAGTATCAAATACCCGGTACTAACTGCGAGTATTAGTAAGGTACACATCAATAACATGTATATCACATATACCTTTGTTCACCTTGCCATCCTTCTTATCCGCCAAATACTTGGGGCAGTTCCGCTTCCGATGTCGATCGCTTGCGTAAGAAAAGCACTCAGATTTCAGGCTTAGGTCCAGACTTGGGTTTCTTCTCTTGAGCAGCAACTTGTTTGCTGTTCTTCTTGAAGTTCCCTTCTTCTTCCGTTTGCCCTTTTCTTGAAACTGGTGGTCTTGTTAACCATCAACACTTGATGCTCCTTTTTGATTTCTACCTCCATGCTTTTAGCATTGCGAAGAGCTCGAATAGACTTATCCATCCCTTGCATATTATAGTTCATCACGAAGCTCTTGTAGCTTGGTGGCGTGATTGAAGAATTCATCAATGACACTATCATCGTGAAGATTAACTCCCGGTTGAATCAAGTGATTATTATACCCGACATTTTGAGTATGTGTTCACCGACGTAACTATTTTCCTCCATCTTGCAGCTATAGAACTTATTGGAGACTTCATATCTCTCAATCCGGGCATTTGCTTGAAATATTAACTTCAACTCCAGGAACATCTCATATGCTCCATGACGCTCAAAACGCCGTTGAAGGCCCGGTTCTAAGCCGTAAAGCATGGCACACGAACTATTGAGTAGTCATCGCTTTGCTCGCCAGACGTTCTTAACGCCGCTGGTTACATCGGCAGCAGGCACGGCACCCAGCGGTGCTTCCAGGCGTAATTCTTCATGCAGCAATGAGGATAATCCTCGATTACGGACCCAGTCCGTAATTGCTACCATCATCTTTCAACTTTGCTTTCTCAAGGAACGCATTAAAATTCAACGGAACAACAAAGACGAGCCATCTATCTACAGAAACATAGACAAGCTAAATACTATCGATACTAAGTTCATGAGATAAATTTAAGTTCAATTAATCATATTACTAAAGAACTCCCACTTAGATAGACATCTCTCTAGTTATCTAAGTGATTACGTGATCCAAATCAACTAAACCATGTCCGATCATCACGTGAGATGGAGTAGTTTCAATGGTGAACATCACTATGTTGATCATATCTACTATATGATTCACGTTCGACCTTTCGGTCTCCGTGCTCCGATGCCATATCTGTATATGCTAGGCTCGTCAAGTTTGACCCGAGTATTCCGCGTGTGCAACTGTTTTGCACCCGTCGTATTTGAACGTAGAGCCTATCACACCCGATCATCACGTGGTGTCTCAGCACGAAGAACTTTCGCAACGGTGCATACTCAGGGAGAACACTTCTTGATATTTAGTGAGAGATCATCTTATAATGCTACCGTCAATCAAAGCAAAATAAGATGCATAAAGGATAAACATCACATGCAATCAATATAAGTGATATGATATGGCCATCATCATCTTGTGCTTGTGATCTCCATCTCCGAAGCACCGTCGCGATCACCATCGTCACCGGCGCGACACCTTGATCTCCATCGTAGCATCGTTGTCGTCTCGCCAACTATTGCTTCTACGACTATCGCTATCGCTTAGTGATAAAGTAAAGCAATTACATGGCGCTTGCATTTCATACAATAAAGCGACAACCATATGGCTCCGCCAGCCACCGATAACTCGGTTACAAAACATGATCATCTCATACAATAAAATATAGCATCACGCCTTGACCATATCACATCACAACATGCCCTGCAAAACAAGTTAGACGTCCTCTACTTTGTTGTTGCAAGTTTTACGTGGCTGCTACGGGCTGAGCAAGAACCGTTCTTACCTACGCATCAAAACCACAACGATAGTTTGTCAAGTTGGTGCTGTTTTAACCTTCGCAAGGACCGGGCGTAGCCACACTCAGTTCAACTAAAGTGAGAGAGACAGACACCCGCCGTCACCTTTAAGCAACGAGTGCTCAAGCGGTGAAACCAGTCTCGCGTAAGCGTCTGCGTAATGTCGGTCCGGCCGCTTCATCTCACAATACCGCTGAACCAAATTATGACATGCTGGTAAGCAGTATGACTTATATCGCCCACAACTCACTTGTGTTCTACTCATGCATATGACATCAACGCATAAAACCAGGCTCTGATACCACTGTTGGGGAACGTAGTAATTTCAAAAAAATTCCTATGTACATGCAAGATCATGGTGATGGCATAGCAACGAGAGGGGAGAATGTATGTCCACGTACCCTCGTGAGACCGTGGCGGAAGCGTTATAACAACGCGTTGATGTAGTCGACGCGTCTTCACGATCCGACCGATCCAAGTACCGAACGTCACGGCACCTCCGAGTTCAGCACACGTTCAGCTCGATGGCGATCCCCGGCTCCGATCCAGCAAAGCGTCGGGGATGAGTTCCGTCAACCGACGGCGTGGTGACGATGATGATGCTTCACGGCGCAGGCTTCGCCTAAACTCTGCGACGATATGACCGAGGTGGAATATGGTGGAGGGGGCACCGCACACGGCTAAGGAACGATCACGTGATCAACTTGTGTGTTATGGGGTGCCCCCTGCCTCAGATATAAAGGAGCAAGGGGGTGCGGCCGGCCCTAGGGAGGCGCGCCTGGAGGAGTCCTACTCCCACCGGGAGTAGGACTCCCCCCTCCTAGTTGGATTAGGTCTTGGGGAAGGGGGAAGAGGGAGGGGGCTCCCCCTCTCTTGTCCTATTCGGACTAGAGGGGGGGGCGCGCCTGCCCCGGCCGGCCCTCCTCTTCTCCTTATGGCCCATCAAGGCCCATTGACCCCGGGAGGTTCCGTAACCCCGGTGTTCCAGTAAAATCCGCTTTCATCCGGAACCTTCCAAGTCCAAACATAGGCTTCCGATATATCGATCTTTATGTCTCGACCATTTCGAGACTCCTCGTCATGTCCGTGATCACATCCGGACTCAACAAACTTCGCACATCAAAACTTATAAACTCATAATAAACTGTCATCGTAACGTTAAGCGTGCGGACCCTACGGGTTCGAGAACTATGTAGACATGACCTAGAACTATTCTCGGTCAATAACCAATAGCGGAACCTGGATGCCCATATTGGTTCCTACATATTCTACGAAGATCTTTATCGGTCAAACCGCATAACAACATACGTTGTTCCCTTTGTCATCGGTATGTTACTTGCCCGAGATTTGATCGTCGGTATCCAATACCTAGTTCAATCTCGCTACCGCAAGTCTCTTTACTCGTTCAGTAATACATCATCTCACAACTAACTTATTAGTTGCAATGCTTGCAAGGCTTATGTGATGTGTATTACCGAGAAGGCCTAGAGATACCTCTCCGACAATCGGAGTGACAAAACCTAATCTCAAATACGCCAACCCAACATGTACCTTTGGAGACACCTGTAGTACTATTTTATAATCACCCAGATTCGCTGTGGACGCTTTGGTAGCACCAAAGTGTTCCTCCGTAAACGGAGTTGCATAATCTCATAGTTACGGGAACATGTATAAGTCATGAAGAAAGCAATAGCAATATACTAAACGATCAAGTGCTAGGCTAACGGAATGGGTCATGTCAATCACACCATTCTCCTAATGATATGATCCCATTAATCAAATGACAACACATGTCTATGGTTAGGAAACATAACCATCTTTGATTAATGAGCTAGTCAAGTAGAGGCATACTAGTGACTATATGTTTGTCTATGTATTCACACATGTATTATGTTTCCGGTTAATACAATTCTAGCATGAATAATAAACATTTATCATGATATAAGGAAATAAATAATAACTTTATTATTGCCTCTAGGGCATATTTCCTTCAGTTTGGACTTCGGAATAGTTCCGGGTGAAATCGGGATTTTACCGGAACACCGGGGGGTTACCGGAACCCTCCCGGGGGTTAATGGACCTTAGTGGGCCATGAGGGAGAAGAGGAGGGCCGGCCAGGGCAGGCCGCGCGCCCCCTCCCCCCCTAGTCCGAATAGGACAAGGAAGGGGGGGCGGCGCCCCCTCTCTTCCCTCCCCAAGTCCTAATCCAACTAGGAAGGGGGAGTCCTACTCCGGTGGGAGTAGGACTCCTCCGCCGCCTCCTCCTAGGGCTGGCCGCACCCCTTGCTCCTTTATATACGGGGCAGGGGCACCCCATGACACACAAGTTGATCTACGGATCGTTCCTTAGCCGTGTCGGTGCCCCCTCCACCATATTCCACTTCGGTCATATCGTCATGAGCTTAGGCGAAGCCCTGCGCCGGTGGAGCATCATCATCGTCACCACGCCGTCGTGCTGACGGAACTCATCCCCGACACTTTGCTGGATCGAGTCCGGGGATCGTCATCGAGCTGAACGTGTGCTGAACTCGGAGGTGCCGTACGTTCGGTACTTGGATCGGTCGGATCGTGAAGACGTACGACTACATCAACCGCGTTGTTATAACGCTTCGCTTCACGGTCTCACGAGGCGTACGTGGACATACACTCCCCTCTTGCTATGCCATCACCATGATCTTGCGTAATGCGTAGGAAATTTTTGAAATTACTACGTTCCCCAACAGATATCTAGGGTAATTCTGCTCCGATGGCTGTTCCCTTATTACATAAGCACTTAGTCTCGGGTTTGGGTTCAACCTTGGGTTTCTTCACTTTGGAGCAGCAACTGATTTGCCGTTTCATGAAGTGTCCCTTCTTGCCCTTGCCCTTCTTGAAACTAGTGGTTTCACCAACCATCAACAATTGATGCTCCTTCTTGATTTCTACTTTCGCGGTGTCAAACATCGTGAATACCTCAAGGATCATCATATCTATCCCGACATGTTATAGTTCATCACGAAGCTCTAGCAGCTTGGTGGCAATGACTTTGGAGAAACATCACTATCTCATCCGGAAGATCAACTCCCACTGATTCAAGTGATTGTTGCACTCGAGACAATCTGAGCACAAGCTCAACGATTGAGCTTTTCTCCCTTAGTTTGCAGGCTAAGAAAATCATCGGAGGTCTTATACCTCTTGGCGTGGGCACGAGCCTGAAATCCCAATTTCAGCCCTCAAACATCTCATATGTTCCGCGACGTTTGAAAACGTCTTTGGTGCCTCAACTCTAAACCGTTTAACCGAACTATCACGTAGTTATCAAAACGTGTATGTCCGATGTTCGTAACATCCACAAACGACGTTTGGGGTTCAGCACACCGGCGCGTGCATTAAGGACATAAGCTTTCTCTGTCCGCATAATCGCCATCGCCAACTTTCAACTATATTTTCCTAGGAACATATCTAAACAAAGGAACTAAAGCGCGAGCTTACGACATAATTTGCAAAGATCTTTTGACTATGTTCAGGATAATTAAGTTCATCTCATGAACTCCCACTCAGATAGACATCCCTCTAGTCATCTAAGTGATTACATGATCCGAGTCAACTAGGTCGTGTCCGATCATCACGTGAGACGGACTAGTCATCATCGGTGAACATCTTCATGTTGATCGTATCTACTATACGACTCATGCTCGACCTTTCGGTCTCTTGTGTTCCGAGGCCATGTTTGTACATGCTAGGCTCGTCAAGTTAACCTAAGTGTTCTGCGTGTGTAAATCTGGCTTACACCCGTTGTATGTGAACGTAAGAATCTATCACACCCGATCATCACGTGGTGCTTCGAAACGATGAACTTTCGCAACGGTGCACAGTTAGGGGGAACACCTTCTTGAAATTTTAATGAGGGACATCTTATTTACTACCGTCGTTCTAAGCAAATAAGATGCATAAACATGATAAACATCACATGCAATCAGATAGTGACATGATATGGCCAATATCATTTTGCTCCTTTTGATCTCCATCTTCGGGGCTCCATGATCATCATCGTCACCGGCATGACACCATGACCTCCATCATCATGATATCATCGTGTCTTCATGAAGTTGTCTCGCCAACTATTACTTCTACTACTATGGCTACGGTTAGCAATAAAGTAAAGTAATTACATGGCGTTAATATAATGACACGCAGGTCATACAATAAATAAAGACAACTCCTTTGGCTCCTGCCGGTTGTCATACTCATCGACATGCAAGTCGTGATTCCTATTACAAGAACATGATCAATCTCATACATCACATATCATTCATCACATTCTTCTTGGCCATATCACATCACATAGCATACCCTGCAAAAACAAGTTAGACGTCCTCTAATTGTTGTTTGCATGTTTTACGTGGCTGCTATGGGTTTCTAGCAAGAACGTTTCTTACCTACGCAAAACCACAACGTGATATGCCAATTGCTATTTACCCTTCATAAGGACCCTTTTCATCGCATCCGATCCGACTAAAGTGGGAGAGACTGGCACCCGCTAGCCACCTTATGCACCAAGTGCATGTCAGTCCGTGGAACCTGTCTCACGTAAGAGTACGTGTAAGGTCGGTCCGGGCCGCTTCATCCCGCAATACCGTCGAAACAAGATTGGACTAGTAACGGCAAGCATATTGAACAAAATCAACGCCCACAACTACTTTGTGTTCTACTCGTGCAAAGAATCTACGCAATAGACCTAGCTCATGATGCCACTGTTGGGGAACGTAGCAGAAATTCAAAATTTTCCTACGTGTCACCAAGATCAATGTATGGAGAAACCAGCAACGAGGGGAAGGAGAGTGCATCTACATACCCTTGTAGATCGCTAAGCGGAAGCGTTCAAGTGAACGGGGTTGATGGAGTCGTACTCGTCGTGATTCAAATCACCGATGATCCTAGTATCGAACGGACGGCACCTCCGCGTTCAACACACGTACAGCCCGGTGACGTCTCCCATGCCTTGATCCAGCAAGGAGAGAGGGAGAGGTTGAGACTTCATCCAGCAGCAGCACAACGGCGTGGTGGTGGTGGAGGAGCGTGGCAATCCTGTAGGGCTTCGCCAAGCACCTGCGGGAGAGGAGGAGGTGTCACGGGAGGGAGGGAGGTGCCAGGGACTCAGTGCGGCTGCCCTCCCTCCCTCCACTATATATAGGGGCAAGGGAGAGGGGAGGCGCAGCCTTGGCCCTTCCTCCAAGGAAGGGTGCGGCAGGGGAGGAGTCCATCCTCCTAAGGCACCTAGGAGGTGCCTTCCCCTTTGGACTCTCCTTTCCCTTATCTCTTGGCACATGGGCCTCTGGGGGCGCACCAGCCCACCTGGGCTGGTCCCTCCCACACTTGGCCCATGCAGCCCTCCGAGGATGGTGGCCCCACTTGGTGGACCCGGGACCCTCCCGTGGGCCCGTACATTACCGATAAAACCCAAACTTTTCCGGTGACCAAAACAGGACTTCCCATATATAATTCTTTACCTCCGGATCATTCCGAACTCCTCGTGACGTCCGGGATCTCATCTCGACTCAACAACATTCGGTAACCACATACAAACTTCCTTTATAACCCTAGCGTCATCGAACCTTAAGTGTGTAGACCCTACGGGTTCGGGAACCATGCGACATGACCGAGGCGTTCTCCGGTCAAGAACCAACAGCGGATCTGGATACCCATGTTGACTCCCACATGTTTCACGATGATCTCATCGGATGAACCACGATGTCAAGGACTCAATCAATCCCGTATACAATTCCCTTTGTCTAGCGGTATTGTACTTGCCCGAGATTCGATCGTCGGTATCCGATACCTTGTTCAATCTCGTTACCGGAAAGTCTCTTTACTTGTTCCGTAACACATCATCCCGTGATCAACTCCTTGATCACATTGTGCACATTATGATGATGTCCTACCGAGTGGGCCCAGAGATACCTCTCCGTCACACGGAGTGACAAATCCAGCCTCAATTCGTGCCAACCCAATGACACTTTCGGAGATACCTGTAATGCACCTTTATAGCCACCCGATTCGTTGTGGCGTTTGGTACACCAAAAGAATTCCTACGGTATCCGGAGTTGCACAATCTCATGGTCTAGGGAAATGATACTTGACATTTTAGAAAAGCTTTAGCATACTGAACTACACGATCTGTGCTAGGCTTAGGATTGGGTCTTGTCCATCACATCATTCTCCTAATGATGTGATCCGTTATCAATGACATCCAATGTCCATGGTCGAAAACTGTAACCATCTATTGATTAACGAGCTAGTCAACTAGAGGCTTACTAGGGACATGGTGTTGTCTATATACCCACACATGTATCTGAGTTTCCTATCAATACAATTATAGCATGGATAATAAACGATTATCATGAACAAGGAAATATAATAATAACTAATTTATTATTGCCTCTAGGGCATATTTCCAACACACAGGTGTGCTTCACAAACGTAAGCTAGTTTATTTAAGCGGAGCACAATTGTTCTTCACCTCGCGGGAGCATTAGTTTCATTTGGGAGCACGAGTTGGTACAACAAGATTATATCAGACACGTTGTTGTGATAATCTCGTTAAAATAAATGAATAATTAGGTGCTGCATAAACAACTAAAACTAACAAAATAAACAATATTCTTGGTTTATACTTTAAAAATGTTTTAAAAAATATGAAGCATATAAAAAAATATTGTATAAAAGAGGAAAAACCTAACTCTAAAGAAGGAGAAAAAAATAGATTGCAGTTCAAAGAGTGACATTTCTAAAATAAAGTGAAGGATCGACTATATTTTCTTAGTCCTACACATGTACCGTGTTCATGAGAGTAGAAGACTTACTGCAAAAGATTTAGCTTATGACTTGCAGCATCGGCACCCCGTTGTGTCGCGATTCTGACTTGCAACATCACTGGTCTTCCTCATTCCAGTTTCAGACTTCAGATTGAACAATAAGTTGTGTTCTGATTTGCTACTTCCCTTTCTGAATTAAAGTATCATGTTATCTGTGAATTTTTTACGTCTGCATTTTGATGTTCCGTTGTTCTGCTATTTGTAAATCCGAAGGTGTCTTCAGATATCATTGTGTTCAGTGAAATGTACTAACAATTATACATTTGACACCATGTTTCTAAGTGAGGTTTGATGAGAATCAAAGAACAGATACATGGACACACCAAGCATAGTATTGCTAAGTTACACAAATGATGTAGATACCATCATATCTAGGACAAGCTAAATGTTCTGCTTTAAAAACTCAACAATGGCAAAAAGGGTTCTAAACAAAAAGTATTACATGAAGTGTATACTCCCTCCGATCACAACAAGGTCTGAGTCAGTTACCTGCCGGATTTCAATGTTAGTACCGTTTAGTTATAATCCCTCCGATCACAAATATAAGATGTTTTGGCTATTTCAATATGGACCATGTATGGACTGAAATGAGTGAGCAAACAAACTAAAATGCGTCTATATACATTCAAATCAGAAAAAGAAGAGTTAGAACATCTTATTATAATGTGAACGGAGGGAGTATATTTTAGATACATCATGTCTTCGAGAAGCTTTGTTTAGTTCAACAAAAATTGTAGATATGTCGTGTCATTCGCATAGTCATACATAAGGTCAGTTTCAGACTTCAGATTGAACAATGAATAATATTCTCGTTTGCTACTTCCCTTGGTGAAATTATCATGTTATCTGTGAATGTTTTATGGCTTCATTTTATGTTGTGTTGTTGTGCTATTATGCTATTGTAATTCTGGACGGTGCGTGATTCTGAATCTACCTGATGTGGTTTCTAAGCAACATAATTACGTTACATTGTACAAAATATAATGGCTGCACATTGAGGAAATGCAGAAACAAATTACATTTGACATCATGTTTCTACAAGTGAGGTTTGTTCAGCGGGAGAATCAAAGAATCAATTGCTACTTACACAGCCGCACCAGGCATAGTATTGCTAAGTTACATGTATGATGCACATACCCTCATGCCTAGGACAAGCTAAATCTTCTGAACAGCTAACATCCATGACAAAAAGTGCCTCACAATGGGCGATCGCCGACTTAGCATCACATGTCCCCAAAACCTTCTGCTTCAGAAGAAACTTATAGCATTTGGAACTTGGAACTTATCAATTCAGGCATCAGGCATCTATGTCATGCCTTGAGCATCAATCTTGGTCACAATCAGCTTGATCGCTATCAAATTCATAGACAAATGCAGACTGTTACTTGCGCTGCTGCATTATGCAAATTTTGAACAAATGGAGCATGTTGCTTCTTTCTATACTTAGTCATGGTTGGCAGATAGTGATTGAAATATATTGCATTGAGAGAAAGGAAGCGGCTTATATGTATGTGCTCAATGCCATGCCATGCAACAAGAATTCCACATGGAAGAAACCAAGATATACTAGCATGTTCCCTGCACATAGGCAAAATTGCTTTGCTGAATATGTAATGTCTAACAACACAAGTATCGTACTATGATCCAACACGAGTTTTCCAACAACTCGTGACATGACCATCCCATTATTAAAAAAATGAATTACTAGATTTTATGGAACGATAACTAGAATGAGTCTGATCTGAACATATTCGAAAAGCAAAGACTGGAAGCAAATCAGAAGGATATGTTATATTGTGCATACTACATGGTGTGGTTCTTGCCTACAGCACCCAGAAGGTTGCTTAAAGTTAGCTCCAGAATCTTCAATAATAATCACTTCAACTAAAATATTGATGGGTGTAAACAAATCCAAGGCTGCTCATATATTATACTCCCTCTGTCCCAAAATAAGTGTCTCAAATTTAGTAGAACTTTGTACAAAAGTTAGTGTAAAGTTGAGACACTTATTTTGGGATGGAGTGATACATTATAGGATTCTTGGCAAAAGGATCAGGTCACTGGCTCCAAAATCAGTGGTGGAGCTAGGATTTGAAAACAGGGTGGTCCACCTCTAAATTTAATATAGCATGTGAATGATGTAATTAATTAACCAGTAGCACATAGAAATAGATTAATATGTTCTTACAAACATACTAAAATTCTCAATTAAGTGTCAGTTTTGCATAAAAGAAGTCTACATAATACATACCTTGAGAAATTTAAAGAAGCATGTCTCCGAAAAAGAGCTGCAATGTCTCAGGTCCTCTTCACTCTTCAATAACTCTGCAATAATAATTTGCTTATTTTTTAATCATAAGTTCATGACTAGTAAATTTAAATTTGTGTCATGTAGACAATTTGCATGTTTCTGAATATGAAACTAAATTATATACTATAATTTCAATTTGTATCATGTAGACAATTTGCATCTTTCTGAATATGGAACTACATTATATTCAGAAATTTCCAATTGTAGCTTCGGTGTCCAATATATCCAGGTAATTATGCAACTTTCCTGTGCAATGGACAAGCGAAAGAAAAAAAACATTGTTGTTTTGAGCATCCTCATACAACCATATACAAGGATTCAGCCAGACCTGCTTGCAAGTCCAAATGGTCGCTGGTGGCGTAGACATGGGCACGGCCATGGCCGGTGGTGGCCATGCCAAAGAAACGCGGTGCAAGCAACCAGTTTGCAAGAACAGATAGCGAGGATTAAAAGGGCAACGGCGGTCCGGTCAGCGACTCAGCGTTGATAGGAGGAAGAAGGGTCCTGCTTGCGGCTCTGAATCCGTTGTTCGCATGAAGGATGAGAGGTACAGGAGCAAGCCTTGGTCACAAATACAGCAAGGGAACCGGGGAAGATGAAGGCACACTTCTCGTCGGGCGGTGCTCTGCCGAAGCCGAGGAAGACCGGTGCGGGAGCTCGATTCACTGCGGCACTGCACTGAATCGTCCATGGAAAGCGTGAGAGAGACGATGAGTGTAGCGACCTGACCCAAAATCGGTCAAATCTCTGTGTCTGTACCATCCCAAGATCATGCTGGTACTCACAGTACATCGATGAAATAATCAAAGTTCAATCACACCTGAATTTATTACACGGTTCTCATATAGAGTCTTTATTACAATAGAATAAATTCGGCCAAAGGCCAACTCATGAGAAATAAACTACTAATGCTGCGGAAGCGTAGACGAAAAAATAGCGAGTCCATCCGACTCCAAAGGGCAATCGCCAAGCGCGGAGCGTAGCCTCACTCCTGATCGGAATAAATCTCTGCAACATAAGACGTTGCAGCCGTGTAGGTCAGCTTTTTGAATAAGCTGGCAAGTCATGAAGAGAATAACAATAATAAAAATTACTAACTTTATATGCATTTTGGCTGTGGGGCTCTAAGTTTCATCATTTTGCGAAAAGCCAATTTTTCCCTACTACAGTGGACTTGTTTGCAAATACTACATAATTGTTGGTAGTTATTGAGATGGTTCCGCCAACCAATGTCTCATTCCCGAATTATTAAGTCATAACCCCTCAAATTAATTCATTAGTTTTAGTGTTGAGATTTCCGAATACTTCCAAGTTCCAGAGGCTCAAATTGTCCGTAACCGGGGACACGGCTAATCGATTAGATCTTTAACTCTGCAGAGGTTTATGACTTTACCCGCAAGAATCATTCCTCCTTTTAAGTCTTCGCACTTCATGGTGTTTGAAGACGGACGAATGAAACAGGTCTTCCAAAGAGTTCTTCAGCTCTGCGGTACCCATCCAATCCTACCGTTCTTCTACATCTCGTAGTACCGTCCAGCCAGCGTCACTACTAGGGTTGACCCAGCCAGAGCCCATAATGGCTTGCGGCTGCACAGGTAAGCTTCCGGTCAATGGGGCATCCATCCGTCTCTTCGTGGCTGGGTGAAGCTTTCCGCAAGATGTCATGGCACTTCTCCATGCATCCCGGCCAACCACTGGGTTCTCCAGGGTGCCCGTCAACCGTCCTCCACCCAGTAGTGAATTTCGAAGTCCATCTTGATCATTGTAGTTCATGGGGTTGTCATCATCATTGACTCTCACATCTTACTTATGAATTTCACTCAACCAAACCCGTCTACGAGCATAGCAAAATAAACTACTTCGTCCCGGGGTCATGGTAACAAGGGAATTGGTTCATCCTACCACATGATACTACTCAAGATTGTAACTTCAAAATTTCAACTACTGCATGCATGGTGGGGTGGTATAATTTCTAATGCACAAAATCATAGGTATTGAAATAACATGATCAAGACTTGCCTTGCTGATGATCCTCGTAAGCTAAAGACTCGTAGTAGCAAGCTTCGCACTCCGGAAACTCTACCGAGACAAACAATAATCACAATAAGCATATAGCATAAGATCACTTAACATAGCATCATAGTAACATAACACACCAAACACACAAATCAAAACCCAAAGGAAAACTCAAAGAAAACCACTCAAAGTTTTCCTACTTCAAGCAACAACTAAAAAATAGTTTTACATAACAAAAAAAATTTCAACATAACCTAATCATGAGTTTATGTTAACTTAACAGAAAAGAATGCTTTAAGCAACTAGGAGCAAAAAGAATCAATTTAAAATCTATTATGAAACTCCTATTAGGCCTAATTCAATTTCTATTAACAAAAATAAAATAAAAGTTTTATTTATTATAAATAAAAGTTCATCCCATAAAGTGACAGAAACTATCCTAGAATAATCAATCACATGTGAAAAATAAATTTATTTACTAATTAAAATAATAGGAAAACAGTAGCTAGTTAATTAATTAGGATTAACAAGATTCTGCTTAAAACTATTTTTTATTAATCCTAAAATACCCAAATTAATTCCTATGGTTAGGTAATGTCAAAATAAAGTTGGGACAAAAGAATCATATAAAATAATTTTCCTAACTCATGTTATAACAGATTTACTATTCTGACTAAAACTAAATTAAAGCAATTTTAAATAATTTTAACATAGCTAAATATATTTTCTACAGAAACTATAGAAAATTTGCAAACCAACAAAAAAAGAATCACTCAAAAATATTGAGTAGAATAAAAGATATGAATTTTTCAAATCTGGAACTATTCTGTTAAAACAGAAAAACGAAAATAAAGAAAAACGACTAAATGGGCCTAACTAGCGCACTGCGCGTAATATAACTAAATGGGCCCTAGGGTTTAAACGAAACGGGCCGGTACTAAATAAAAAAAACCCTACTTAAAATAAACCACAACGAACCGGGCCGAACCGGTTTTTTTTATAAAAGAACATACCCCTTCGGGGGTGTTCTAATCCTAGCCGTGGATGTGAGATCGGACGGCCGGGGTGGAGTCCGGTGGCTTACCGAAGCTCGACGGCGGCGGCGGCGGCGGCGAGTGTGTTGGCCTCTCCGTCGTCGGGAGGTCGGCGGGTACTCGGCGGTGCGGACGGGCTCGGGGTGGTCTCGTGGAGTCGACGAGGCTCGGGGTGGGCTAGCGGCACGGCGAGGGAAATGGCGGCGGTAGGCTCGGGCTCAAGGCGCGTGAGAGGAGGAGGGTTCCACGAGGGGCGAGGGAGAATGGGGTGCGGGGAGGGGTATAAATAGGGGTCCTCGGCTTGGACGAGGGAAAGGCGGCGAGAGATCCCGTGAATCCGGATCTCACGGGATCCCAGGCGAGCGCGGCGGTCGTTCGTGGGCGAGGGTTGAAGGAGGTGGGGCCCGCTTTGGCGAGAGAGAGGAGGCGCGGCGCGGTCGGGCGACCGAGCCAAGAGGTTTCGGGCGAGGGCGTCGGTTGGCTGGGCCGGCTTGGCTGGCGCCTGGTGGGCCGGCTGGGCCGCCTGGCGCTGCGGGTGCCTCGGCGCTGGCTGGGCCAGTGGCCTGGCTGGCGCCTGAGGGTTTTCCCTTTTTTTAAAAATTTTATTTTTTTGAAAAACAAAAACAGGGATAATATATAAACTATAAATATTTTATATAGGACATATATATACCAAAATGATCAGGGGAATATTCCCTATCATTTGAACATTTTTCCAGGGGCAAAATCCAAAGTTTATAAAAATTCATTTTTTCCAATATTCAAATAAAACCCAAATTTGAATTCAAAACTTTTGGCATTGTTTCCTCTGATATTTTTGGAGTGTCATGTTTGCTCCTCTCATACTTTTGCTCAAGTATTTATCAGGCCTAGTTTTTGAAATGATTCCCACTTGCCAAGTTTGAATTCAAATTCCAAAACTCAAAACTTCAGGAACTTCAAATGGCACTCAAATTCAAACAGAATGCATAGATGCTTAGCTATAATTGTAAAACATTCCAAATAGGAAATTTGGGATGTTACAAACCTACCCACCTTAAGATGAATCTCGCCCTCGAGATTCGGGTTGGCTAGCAAATAGGTGCGGGTGGTCTCGAAGAAGGTCTTCTTCGCGCTCCCAGGTGGCTTCTTCTTCGGAGTGGTGACTCCACTGCACCTTGCAAAACTTGATGACCTTGCTGCGGGTGACTCTGCTCGCAGTCTCGAGTATTCGGACGGGTTTCTCCTTATAAGTCAGATCACTGTCAAGTTGTATGGCCTCTAGGGGCACTGTGTCTCTCAACGGAATATCGGCCATGTCGGCATGACACTTCTTCAGCTGAGAAACATGGAAGACATCATGAACTCCGGACAATCCTTCCGGCAATTCCAACTTGTAAGCAACTTCTCCACGACGTTCAAGGATTTTGTAGGGCCAATGAATCGGGTGCTAACTTTCCTTGACACCAAACCTCTTGATTCCACGAAGGAGACACACGAAGATATGCTCGGTCTCCCGCCGTAAGTTACTTCCTTGCGTTCTTGTCGGCATAACTTTTCTGTCTCGATTGTGCTATCTTGAGTCTATCCCGAATCAGCTTGACTTTCTCTTCGAATCTCGATAAGATCGGAACCGAAAAGTGATCGATCTCCAACACCATCCCACAAAGAATGGTGTTCTGCACCTCCTTCCGTATAGAGCTTCGAAGGGGCCATCTTCGATCGGATTGATAACTGTTGTTGTATGAGAACTCGCGTATGGCAAATTATCATCCCAGCTAGACCCATAGTCTAGCACACAAGCTCTCAACATGTCCTCCGTAATCTGGTTGACTCTCTCGATCTGTCCACATGCTCATGGATGAAAAGCTGTCTTGAATTCCAGCCTCGCACCCAAAGTTTCATGCAATCGCTTCCAAAACTTTGAGGTAAACTGTGTTCCTCTATCGACACGATACTCCTCGGAACTCCATGCGGACATACGATCCTGTTCATGTATATCTTGGCCAACTTAGCACTGGTATAGGTAGTCTTCACGGAATGAAGTGAGCTACCTTGGTCAAACGATCAACCACTACCCAGATAGAATCATAACCTGAACGGGTCTGGGTAATCCCGTGATAAAATCCATTCCAAGTTTGTCCCATTTCCAATCGGAATCGGCAAAGGTTGAAGTAACCCTGCTGGCTTCGATGTTCGCCTTTACTCGTTGACAAACATCGATATCGCTACGTACTCGGCAATATCTTTCTTCATACCGTCCACGAAACTTTCCTTCAAATCCGGTACATCTTGGTGTTACCGGGTGAATCGAGTACGGTGAATCGTGAGCCTCTGAAGAATTAGCTTCCGAGTTCGGGATCATTGGGCACATAAATACGATCCTCGAACCATATAGCTCCGTGTTCATCCTTACGGAATCCTTTAGCTTTTCCTTCATTCATCTTTTGCTTTATCTCATCAATTTCCTTGTCCGACTTCTGGGCTTCACGAATCCTTTCGCCAAAGTGGACTGAACTTCGAGTTGCAACGAATCCTCTCGGAACTATCTCCAGTCGGAGATCTCTGAGGTCATCGACTAACTTCTGGGGTAATCCTCCTGCTGTAAGAGTATTCACATAACTCTTACGGCTCAAAGCATCTGCTACAACATTAGCTTTACCTGGGTGGTAATGCAATCTCATGTCATAGTCCTTGATTAACTCTAGCCATCTTCTCTGCCTGAGGTTCAACTCTTTCTGCGTGAAAATATACTTCAAACTCTTGTGATCTGTGTAGACATCACAACGGTTTCCGATGAGGAAATGTCTCCAGGTCTTGAGTGCATGCACTACGGCTGCTAACTCCAAATCATGTGTGGCATAATTCATCTCGTGAGGTCGTAGCTGTCTGGAGGCATAAGCTACAACTTTTCCTTCCTGCATTAGTACTCCTCCGAGTCCTTGACGAGAAGCGTCACAATAAACCTGGTATTCCTTGTGTATGTCCGCGAAATCAAGATCTTGGGCTGTAACCAAACGCTTTCTTCAATTCCTGAAAACTGGCTTCACAATCCTCGGTCCAAACATACTTGGCTTCCTTCTTCAACAGCTCAGTCATGGGCTTGGCAATCTTCGAGAAATTCTCAATGAACCTCCGATAATATCCTGCGAGTCCGAGAAAACTGCGGATCTCCTTGACTGAGGTGGGTGATCGCCAATCGGTGATGATTCAACCTTGGCGGGATCAACTGCTATTCCTTCTCCTGAAATAACATGTCCGAGAAACCCAACTTCCTTCAGCCAAAATTCACATTTGCTGAACTTGGCATACAAGCGATGTTCTCAAGTTTCTCGAACTAGACGCAAATGTTCCTTATGCTCTTCCTCGCTCTTGGAGAAAATCAGTATATCATCGATGAACACCACGACAAACTTGTCCAGATATTCCATAAATACCTTGTTCATCAAATTCATGAAGTATGCAGGAGCATTAGTCAATCCAAATGACATGACGGTATACTCATATAAACCATACCTGGTAGTGAATGCTGTTTTGGGTATATCCTTTTCACGGATCTTCAATCGATGATACCACGATCAAGATCGATCTTGGAGAATACCTTGGCTCCTACTAGCTGATCAAACAGATCATTAATCATCGGCAGAGGGTACTTGTTCTTGATGGTCACTTTGTTCAACGCACGATAATCCACAACCATCCTCAAGGTTCCATCCTTCTTCTCTACCAAAAGAACTGGGGCTCCCCAAGGTGATGAGCTTGGCCGAATATATCCTTTCTCCAATAACTCATTAATTTGATCCTTGATCTCTTTCAACTCGTTCGGTGGCATCCGATAAGGTCTCTTGGATATTGGGGCTGTGCCGGGCAATAACTCAATCAAAAACTCAATGTCCCTGTCCGGTGGCATTCCTGGTAATTCCTCCGGAAACACATCGGAAAATCTTGCACCATCGGCACCTCCTCCCGAACAACCCCGTGAGGGAATTCACTGATTCTTCATCTGCTACGCTGGATACATACTTGATCCTCTTCGCTCCGGGGTGGTGAGCGAATAGACTTCTGAGCACAGATCTATGTTTCCTTCAAACTTTGTCAACCAATCCATGCCTAGGATTACATCCAAGGTCCAGGTTTCCACCACTATGAGGTTTGCGGAAATTTATGGTTCCCGATGTTGAGGGTTGCATGACAGCCTAAGCCTCGCCATCATTTCTCCTCTGCGAACCGACTCAAAGGGGTTTCTAAGGGTTTTAGTGGGCAACCCGTACTTTTCCACAACTACCCTTGATATGAATGAATGCGTTGCACCAGAATCAAAGAGTACCAAAACTGAACGTGAATTCAATAAAAAACTTACCAACCACAGTGTCTGGCTGATCATAGACGTCCTCCACGTCAATGTGGTTCACCTGAGCACGAGGGAAAGGGTTGGGCTTCTTCGCTGAGCTTCCATTGCCGTTTCCATTCCTCTGCTTGGCCTCCGGGCAGTCGGTGGCATAGTGCCCTGTCTTCTGGCACTTGAAGCAGGTGATGTGGCTCAGATCCTTCGGAGCCGGGGCAGGACGGTGCTGGTTCCCATTATCGTTTCCATTGCCATTGCCATTGCCTGACCTATTGTCCTGGCTGCGGTTGTTCCCATTGCCTCCATGGTTATGTCCTCCATGGTTCTGATGGATATGCCCTCCTGAGTATGGGGCATAACGGGGCTTCTGCTGAGCTCCTGAGTTGTGCTTCCCCTGGCTGTACTTCCGCTTGCGGCTTTCAATCTGCTGCTGCTTGCCTTCAAGTACGATGGCCTTGTCTACCAGCTGCTGGTAGTTGGCGAAAGTAGCCACCATAAGCTGCATTCCCAGCTCGTCATTGAGTCCCTCGAGAAACTTCTCCTGCTTTGCGGCATCTGTGGCCACATCATCCGGGGCATAACGAGCTAGCTTGCTGAACTCATCCACGTACTGCGCCACAGTACGGTTTCCCTGGCGTAAGTTGCGGAACTCACGCTTCTTGCACTCATGGCTCCAAATGAAACATGAGCGGTGCGGAAGGCCTCGCTGGAACTGATCCCGGTGATGGTGCCGATGGGATAAGTGGCGGTGTAATTTTCCCACCAAGAAGCTGCAGGTCCATCAAGTTGATGTGCGCAAAGCGCACCTTCTCTCGCATCGGTGCTCCCACAGTGATTAACTCTCTTCCGATCTTGCGGAGCCAATCGTCGGCCACTATCGGCTCGGTCTGCTAGAGAACACCGGCGGATTCAGCCTCGAGAATCGAGTCAAGTTGTCAGCGGGGGTGGTGGTGGTGGCGGTGGATTGTTGTTGTTGTTGTTCGATTCGGATGAGCATCCGCATGATGGCATTCTGCTGCGAGCAGCTGGGTGAGCTCCGCGGAAGTTGAGACCGGGTCACGTCTCGGAGGCATCTGGTGTTTTTGGAGTGGATGAGAAAATTAGAATAGGACAATGGTCTAATGAGAAATAACACTACCCATATGAATGCACAATCATAAACACACCAATTATTTATTCATTCCACTCAAACATGGTTCAATCTCGATTACAAAAGCTCACGACTAAATCGAAAATAACGACCTAACTGATCGACGAAAAAGTAAAAATAACATGGTGGTCGACTAAAAAGTCTTCATCAATAATCCTTGCGTCCTCTGGTGCGATGTCCTCTGTTGTGGCGCCTCCTCTTGCGGCTTCCTCCAGTGGAACTCCCTTCATAATCCTGATCATTGCTCACGAGAGGTCCATCATCTCCACTCGGAAAAAGGTCCTCTCCCAAGTCCATCTTTTCCTCAATTGCGGCAAGCTTCATCTTCAGGTCGTCGACTCTCTCCATGAAGTCCGCGACTTCTTCCTCATGGTTAAGGAAGTCTGCGTGTGCCTTCTCCTCCAGTTCCAGTTCACGAAACAACAGCCTCCGGTGTACCTTCGAGTTACGGCGAGTCTGGATCTCCCGTTTCCTGAGGAGACACTCCAAGTCCTGGACATAAGAGAGAATGGAGTCGTCCTCCACGGTACGGATGATATCTCCATTCCTTGCTCTGCGAGAAACCATGGCGAGGTCTGATGGATCGAGCTCGGCCCTGTACTCCTCTCGGAGATGTCCAAGGGCACGATAGATCGCCATGTCCTTCCGATGATCCAGTTGAAGTCGGTGAACTCAAAGTCAATAGGCTCGTGTGTCCTCCGAAGATTCTCCTCGAATATGCACTTCAATCTCAGTGGCGGGTATCCGTTGGAAGTGCATTGGTTGGCTTCCGGTGATCAAGGGCGAGCAATCTTCAGCTTCTTCACCATCTGGACCAGCTTCTGCCGAAGGGCATCGCCTCATCGGGCCGGCAAAACTCCGTAGCAAACGGGTGAACTCGACGGCCATCTAGAATGTTGAAAATCGGAGAGGAGTCGAATTGAACAGGAGAATTACGGAATGATAAGGATATAAAGTAAATAGTCTCTTCTATGGCTTTCGATCCTAGGGGTTACGATCCTACGGTCAGCGTGCTCGATACCATCTCAGAGCGACCGACCCAAAATCGGTCAAATCTCGTGTTCATACATCCCAAGATCATGCTAGTACTCACAAGACATCGATGAAATAATCAAAGTTCAAACACACCTGAATTTATTACACGGTTCTCATATAGAGTCTTTATTACAATAGAATAAATTCGCCAAAGGCCAACTCATGAGAAATAAACTACTAATGCTGCGAAGCGTGAGCGAAAAAATAGCGAGTCCATCCGACTCAAAGGGCAATCGCCAAGCGCGGAGCGTAGCCTCACTCTGATCGAATAAATCTACGCAACATAAGACGTTGCAGCCGTGTAGGTCAGCTTTTGAATAAGTGGCGAGTCATGAAGAGAATAACAATAATAAAATTACTAACATTATATGCATTTTGGCTGTGGGGCTCTAAGTTTCATCATTTTGCGAAAAGCCAATTTTTCCCTACTACAAGGGACTTGTTTGCAAATACTACATAATTGTTGGTAGTTATTGAGATGGTTCCGCCAACCAATGTCTCATTCCCAATTATTAAGTCATAACCCTCAAATTAATTCATTAGTTTTAGTGTTGAGATTTCCGAATACTTCCAAGTTCCAGAGGCTCAAATTGTCCGTAACCGGGGACACGGCTAATCGATTAGATCTTTAACTCTGCAGAGGTTTGCGCACTTTACCCGCAAGAATCATTTCCTCCTTTTAAGTCTTCGCACTTCATGGTGTTTGAAGACGGACGAATGAAACAGGTCTTCCAAAGAGTTCTTCCGCTACTGCCGTACCCATCCAATCTTACCGTTCTTCTACATCTCGTAGTACCGTCCAGCCAGCGTCACTACTAGGGTTGACCCAGCCAGAGCCCATAATGGCTTGCGGCTGCACAGGTAAGCTTCCGGTCAATGGGGCATCCATCCGTCTCTTCATGGCTGGGTGAAGCTTTCCGCAAGATGTCATGGCACTTCTCCATGCATCCCGGCCAACCACTGGGTTCTCCAGGGTGCCCGTCAACCGTCCTCCACCCAGTAGTGAATTTCGAAGTCCATCTTGATCATTGTAGTTCATGGGGTTGTCATCATCATTGACTCTCACATCTTACTTATGAATTTCACTCAACCAAACCCGTTTACGAGCATAGCAAAATAAACTACTTCGTCCCGGGGTCATGGTAACAAGGGAATTGGTTCATCCTACCACATGATACTACTCAAGATTGTAACTTCAAAATTTCAACTACTGCATGCATGGTGGGGTGGTATAATTTCTAATGCACAAAATCATAGGTATTGAAATAACATGATCAAGACTTGCCTTGCCGATGATCCTCGTAAGCTAAAGACTCAGAGTAGCAAGCTTAGACTCCGAAACTCTACCGAGACAAACAATAATCACAATAAGCATATAGCATAAGATCACTTAACATAGCATCATAGTAACATAACACACCAAACACACAAATCAAAACCCAAAGGAAAACTCAAAGAAAACCACTCAAAGTTTTCCTACTTCAAGCAACAACTAAAAAATAGTTTTACATAACAAAAAAAATTTCAACATAACCTAATCATGAGTTTATGTTAACTTAACAGAAAAGAATGCTTTAAGCAACTAGGAGCAAAAAGAATCAATTTAAAATCTATTATGAAACTCCTATTAGGCCTAATTCAATTTCTATTAACAAAAATAAAATAAAAGTTTTATTTATTATAAATAAAAGTTCATCCCATAAAGTGACAGAAACTATCCTAGAATAATCAATCACATGTGAAAAATAAATTTATTTACTAATTAAAATAATAGGAAAACAGTAGCTAGTTAATTAATTAGGATTAACAAGATTCTGCTTAAAACTATTTTTTATTAATCCTAAAATACCCAAATTAATTCCTATGGTTAGGTAATGTCAAAATAAAGTTGGGACAAAAAGAATCATATAAAATAATTTTCCTAACTCATGTTATAACAGATTTACTATTCTGACTAAAACTAAATTAAAGCAATTTTAAATAATTTTAACATAGCTAAATATATTTTCTACAGAAACTATAGAAAATTTGCAAACCAACAAAAAAAGAATCACTCAAAATTATTGAGTAGAATAAAAGATATGAATTTTTCAAATCTGGAACTATTCTGTTAAAACAGAAAAACGAAAATAAAGAAAAACGACTAAATGGGCCTAACTAGCGCACTGCGCGTAATATAACTAAATGGGCCCTAGGGTTTAAACGAAACGGGCCGGTACTAAATAAAAAAACCCTACTTAAAATAAACCGCAACGAACCGGGACAAACCGGTTTTTTTTTATAAAAGAACATACCCCTTCGGGGGTGTTCCAATCCTAGCCGTGGATGTGAGATCGGACGGCCGGGGTGGAGTCCGGTGGCTTACCGGAGCTCGACGGTGGCGGCGGCGGCAGCGGCGAGTGTGTTGGCCTCTCCGGTCGTCGGGGAGGTCGGCGGGGTACTCCGGCGGGTGCGGACGGGCTCGGGGGGTGGTCTGGTGGAGTCGACGAGGCTCGGGGTGGGATAGGGCGACGGCGGCGAGGGAAATGGCGGCGGCGGTAGGCTCGGGCTCCGGAAGCGTGAGGAGGAGGAGGGTTCCATGCGGGGCGAGGGAGAATGGGGTGCGGGGAGGGTATAAATAGGGGTCCTCGGCTTGGACGAGGGAAAGGGCGGGCGAGAGATCCGCGAATCCGGATCTCACGGGATCCCAAGGCGCGGCGGCGGTTCGCGGGCGAGGTTGAAGGAGGTGGGGCCCGCCTGGCAGAGAGAGAGGGCGCGCGGCGTGGTCGGGCGACCGAGCCAAGAGGTTTCGGCGAGGGGCGTCGGTTGGCGCTGGGCAGCTTGGCTGGCGCTGGTGGGCCGGGGCCGCTGGCGCTCCATGGGTGCCTCGGCTGGCTGGGCGATGGGTTGGCTGGCGCATGAGGGTTTTCCTTTTAAAAAATTTTATTTTTTGAAAAACAAAACAGGGATAATATGTAAACTATAAATATTTTATATAGGACATATATATACCAAAATGATCAGGGAATATTCCTATCATTTGAACATTTTTCCAGGGCAAAATCCAAAGTTTATAAAATTCATTTTTCCAATATTCAAATAAAACCCAAATTTGAATTCAAAACTTTTGGCATTGTTTCCTCTGATATTTTTGGAGTGTCATGTTTGCTCCTCTCATACTTTTGCTCAAGTATTTATCAGGCCTAGTTTTTGAAATGATTCCCACTTGCCAAGTTTGAATTCAAATTCCAAAACTCAAAACTTCAGGAACTTCAAATGGCACTCAAATTCAAACAGAATGCATAGATGCTTAGCTATAATTGTAAAACATTCCAAATAGGAAATTTGGGATGTTACAATGAGCTCGTTGGGTGGGGCAGGCCGCAGTGGCTCCTGGCGTTGGCTATGGGAGACGGCGACTCGCCGAGGCAAACGACTGGCGGCAGATCGAAACGCGTAGAAGTGGAGCAGGGAATCGACCCGATGACGCCCCTCTTGTCATACAATTGAGTAGGCTGTCACTGGGCCTTTCTTTTCTCCAGCCCATGACTGAATACCCTATGACATACGGCCCGACCCAAAATTCCAGGGTGGGCCGCGGCCCACCCTGGACACCCTGTAGCTCCGCCCCTGTCCAAAATCATACCAGATGTAGAATGGTAGTACATCGACAACTCAAAGTAGTTAAGTATGTACCACCCTAATTTATGCCAAGCATGCACAAAGCCCTAACAATCGTTATGAAGCCAAATCCTGTGAGGCACTTCCTGTTCTTTTAAAGGTTAACATTTGCAGTTTCTTTCTAGTTAAATTGATCTAAAAGGAAAATAAGGGTATTTGAACTACAAACAAGGATCAGTTAAGCGTATAGGGGCCTCTTTGATTCGCAGGATTTCCAAAACGTAGGAATAGACTGGCATGCCATTGTGATACTACAGGATTGTAATGATGTTTGATTGTGCATAGGAAAAGCGTAGGATTATTTCAAAGAGGTTGGAGTGGATGGAAAATTTCCTATGAAATCTAGTGCAAATGAATCCTTAGAAAAAATTTCTATGGCTTACAATCTTACGAATCAAACAACCCACGTAGGAAAAATTCCCAAGGATTAGAATCCTCCAAAATTCCATTGAGAACCCTTTGAACCGCAGAAGCCCGTACATGTTTTATCAAGCTAGGTTCTTCAACGTAGTCACATAAACATTCTTTAGTGAGAAAAGGGCAACTTTCTCTAGGTTGTAAATAACATCTGTGTTGTAGTATGACTATCTATGAAAGAATACATCAATGTTAAATTCAATGATTTTACCTTCTCCACACCATGTTGGCTACTTGTCACGTTCCTCACTTGATGCATGCTTTCATAAGACTCAATATTACTCCACCGCTAAGACATGTAGTAACAATAGCAAGGGAAGCTTCAGTTGGTATATGATAACCTGCCACAAATCAGCATCATCAGCATGGTCTGTTAATGGTGATAGATCATAGTGTGGAATGCCATGAGTATAACACTTATGATTGCTCACCACAAAAGTCAAAGATCATCTTCGCCCCTATGAAGCCCAAAACGATACCAACAACGGGCTGGAGAGCACATTGCCAATAGCAATAAGTGACAAGAATAGATAATAGAGAAATACATAAGGATGCAAGCGGGGTGGGCTAGCGGACAATGCCATAGTATAAATTTAGTGTTAATTTTAACCAAGTGACGAGCTAATTTTAAACTAATTGATGAGTTTCACGGGACGAAGCGGGTTGCCGCTTGCACCCCTACAAATATGAATATGTTCACACCCTTGACCATCCATGAACCAATACATGCGCATGGGGGTTAAAGAAAATGGCAGCAAGAAGGCAATCACCAGCCAGTTATCACTACCTGGGTAGATCTCGGTGAAAATTTGAATGGTTGGTTTATTGAAACTTAAGTGCAAAAACTATAAATGATAAAAATGCACAACTACTGGATATTCTTTATGTGTTTAAAGTAAATATTTCAAGAAACTTTAAAAGGCAAGGGATATTATGTATTCAATAATAATCACTAAATATTTCAAGAAACTTTAGAAGAGCAAGGGACATTCACCTGCAGATACTCCAACTCAGACATGCTCTCAGAAATGAGTACGTAGAGTGACCTCAGGCCTACAGGGTAATTCCGTCATGTTATTATGTTAACACTTCAAAGTGTATTAGGAATACACAAATTTGCGCTATGTATGAACATTCTGCATCAACACCTATGGTATCCAAGGTGCTTTTTCATGCATCACTTATCTTTCGTTGTATAATACTCCCCCCGTCTCAAAATATAAGACGTTTTTTTACAATATAGGGAGTACATGTGATTACTAATTGCTCAACAACATAAAAATGATGAAATTACTTGGTCATACATATCAGTTTCTTATAATTAGAGAAGACAAACGTGAACATCGAAGACTGCTACGAAGCTAGGGTTAGTGTTACTAATAGGCAATAGTTCAGATATTTAGAAAATACACATTGAGCTATTAACTTCACATTATACAAATTTACAAATGAAAAATCAATGGAAGAAATAAGTCAACTTTGCAGCGTTGCAATTCCGGCTTTGCAACGGCGACCGGTCCCTCGACTTGCAGCTGAGAAACATGATTGGTAATGACCCTCACACATTTCCAAATAAGTCAAACAATCAAAACAATAACAAGTATAACCCTAACATCCAAATATACTTGCAAATTCTTTACTACTAGTTGAAGTCAATCCATTGCTTTAATCTTCACGTATAGTCCTTGGATGCAACATAAATTTGTTATCATCACTGTGTGCCCATCCCTATCGCCAAGATTCCAATCATTCACTCTGCTGCGCCATATCTCGATCTGCTTTCTTCTAGCATTGAGAAAACACCACTATGGTCGAGAATGGTTGGGATTCCTATCCAACCAAATGTATTAGCCACCCTATTGACCATGTGTAGCAACAATTTGATTATCAGGCCTGCCAAAACATATTTGATTATCTGAGATATCTATCCGGGTTTCTTTGGTTCAAAGGAACTTTATAGCAATTCCAAGAGATTCTCTGAATTTTAATGCTCATTTGGTTAGTAAGATTGTAAACTATAGGAACTTGCCCTATGGTATATGTTGCATGTAAGGAAAATTTCCATCGAACAAATCGCATGTGGTGCGACCAAAATTCCTATTCAACGTTGTTGTGTTTTCACTTCCTCCAGAATTCAACGGGGCATGTGATCTGAATCCTATGTATTTTTGCCCTTACTCTTTTAGCATCCTGCAAATCAAAGAGGCCCCATATTTTAGTTTTGAATATTTGAGTCATAGGACTTGAGGACTAAACAGTTCCATCCTGTCGATTGGTTCATGCAATGGTTGAGATCAAAGGGATTAACCAGAAGTCCACTGAACACTTTAATATAATCAAATCATGAAAATTGGCTTACCGGGCTGAGCATAAACTAATATAAAATGCATGACAAATTTTAAGGGTTGAGTTTATTTTGTTTCAGATTGTATCTCCAATTCCACGCAACATAAACTTTGGATACGCTTTGCACATATGAACGTGGTAGTTGTACTTGTGGATAAAATGGAGATCGACAAAATTACTAAATAACACTCAGTGAGTTAACATAAATTATACGATATACAATAACATATTCATGTACAGTGAAAAAGTATACTCTCTCAGTCCCTGCAGCCAAAGATGCAACATCAATTAGTAAACCAACAAACTAAGGCACAAAAACACTAGCTTCCAACAAGAGGTTAGTCTTCCCGCGTTGTGATCCCATATGCCTAGGTCATATCAAGCTTCTTTGGGCTTGCGCCGTCGGGGAGCCTCCAGTCGAAGTGATAGAGAAAGCTCGCGAGAGCAATCTCGATGTACGACACACCAAACATCATACCAGGGCACATCCTCCGACCGGCGCCACCAAGGAGGAACCTGAAGTCAGTACCACCGTAGTCCACCTTCTCAATCCTGAACCTCTCAGGCTTGAACTCACTCGTGTCGGTCCAGCTTTTCTCGTCCCTGCCGATGGCCCACATGTTTGCCAACACGGTGGTGCCCTCCTGAGGGCACGTCGTAGCCCATTATTTTGCTCGGCTTTGTGCATAGCCTCGGGAGGAGCAATGGCACGGGAGGGTGCGATCTGAAGGTCTCCTTGATGAACATTTTTCTAATACACGAACATGTTTCAGAAAATCATGATTTTTTTTATAATTTGCAAAAATTGTTCAAATTCACGGACATTTTTTTAATACACAAACACTTTTTTGAATCCGCAGACATTCTATGATTTCTTCTCAAAATTCACAATTTTCTAAAATTTCGAAACATTTTTCAAATCCCGAATTTTTTAAGTAAGAAATAAAAATAGAAACAATTAAATGAAAAATACAGGCGAAGGTCCCTGCAGGCATCCACCCATAACAGGATAGTGAGATCTCCCCAAGTCCGGCGAGTGTGATGGCATGCACAATCCGTAAGAGGAGAGCACACGTGCTGGTCGACGGGCCGCGGTAACTAGTTACCCGGGACAGGCAAGCGCATGATGGGGCGGAGCAGGAGGCCGGCCTTCCGCCGCGCGGTGATGCCAAACGCCTCGGCCATGTCGAGCGACCCGTCGGGGCCGGGCGCTTCCCAGTCGAAGTGTAGCAGCAAGCTGGCGAGCGCGAGCTCCACGTTGGCGAGCCCGAACGCCATTCCGGGGCACATCCTCCTCCCGGCACCAAACGGCAGGAACTCGAAGTCCACGCCCCTGAAGTCCACCTCCGCTTTGCCGTCGCCGGCGGCCTCGAAGCGCTCCGGGCGGAACTCCTCAGGCTTATCAGGCCAGTACCGCTCGTCGCGGCCCAGCGCCCAGGCGTTGACCAGCACCTGCGTGCCCTTGGGCACGTCGTAGCCGAGCACCCTGCACTGCACGCCGGCTCCTCTCGGCACTCCCGGGGGAGCAGCAGCGGCAGCGGCGTGTGCAGCCGTAGTGTCTCCCGGATGACGAGGTGCAGGTACGGGACGAGCTCGCCGAGCTGCTGCTCGACCACCTTGCCGCCGGCCTCGAAGGCTCGCCGCACCTCCGCTGTCGCTCGACGCATCACCTTTGGGTTCCTGACCAGTTCCGCCATTATCCACTCCAGCGTTGTCGTCGACGTCTCACTGCCGGCACCAAACATGTCCTGCATGCACCCACACACACACACACACACACACACACACACAAAAGATGAGTACGATGTCGAGTGAGATGTTTTTATAAAGGCATTTTTACTGAAATTTATTTTTCCTACTAATACTAATGAATTAAGGTTTGGAGATTAATTCCTGTCCATTTAGAATAGGCAAAAAAAAGAAGTAAGATTGCTTACAAATACGACGGCTTTGATGCAGTCCATGTCGAGTGGAAACAGGAGGCCACCGTCCTTCTGTATCCTGAGGAGCACGTCGATAAGGTCCTCGGCGTCGCCGGCACCGGCGCCCATCCTCTCCTGGTGCTCGGCGATAATGCCGTCGAGGATCCCGAACACGGTGTCACGGCACTCCTCGGCGCGGCGGACGGCGCCGCTAGCCCAGGCGGCCAGCCGCGACGACGGCCACAGGTCGGCCGGGTTGAACGCCAATCACGACGCGCAGCGTGCTGTCGGCCACGAGCGCGGACAGCCGCGCGCGCATGTCGGCCATGTCCCCGGCGGATGCGACGGCCCGGATCATGGCGGAGACCTCCTCCTCCCGGATGGCGCGGAAGGAGAGGACGCGGCGCGTCGTGAGGAGCTCAGTGACGGCGATGCGGCGCATCTGGCGCCAGTAGTCGCCGTAGGGCGCGAAGACGATGTCCCGGCCGCCCTTGGTGAGCACGCGCACGGTGGAGCTCAGCGGCCGCGGCATCGTGGGTCTTCATCACCTCGCGCGCCGCCTCCCGGGACGAGACCACCAGCGTGGGCACCTCGCCGAGCCGGAGCAGCATGACCGGCCACCCGTGCCGCCGCGCCAGGTCGCGCATGGCCCGGTGCGGGAGCGCCCCGACGATGTGGTGCATGCTGCCGATCACCGGCAGCGTCCACGGCCCCGGCGGCAGCCGCAGCTTGTCTTTGCCGCCCCTGCGTCGGCGCCAGGCGAGCAGGACGACGAGCAGCGACCCGATGGCCAGTACGAGGTAGACGACTTGCTCCATTTTCTTGCCGCGAATGACCAATCAGTATGTACTGTATGTGAGTGGCTGGCTTCAAATATAGACGCGCGGTGAGAATCATTCGTAAGTACTCCCTCCGTCCGGAAATACTTGTCATCAAAATGAATAAATGGGGATGTATCTAGATGTATTTTAGTTTTAGATACATCTCTTTTTGTTCATTTTAGTTCTAGATACATCCCTTTTTGTTCATTTTGATGACAAGTATTTTTGGACGGAGGGAGTACACTTTTGGCCCGGCATCGAGCTGCGGTGAGAATCAAACAACGTGTAAGCTCAGCTACGTATGGAGTACACTACAGACACAGATGCTGCTGAGGAATGGACAAAAGACTCATTTGTTATCCTCGCCGGCGCCCGGCACATTTGTTTCCACAATCCCTTTTTTTTCTTTAAAAAAACCTCGTACTTTTTTTTTCTTTTCATATGGTCACTGTCAACTCAAATCTATGAAATCAAATACTAAGAGGCCCAACAATCGTCTGATTTTCTTTAGCAGGGCCTGTGTTCTTAGTCTAATGGCCGGATCCTAATCGCGCAATTACCATAATCTAGTGTATTCCTAAAAAAAAAAGCATAATCTAGTGTACCTGTATTGACGGTGGCCGGGGGTACCTGATAAATATTTTCACTGTAATAGCAACGGAATACGATGAGGAGTGCAAAGTCTATTAGAAGACCGTCCCTAGTTGTGGATGTCTGCACGCACTGTATGACCAGACAAGAATCACATTAAGGTGAGTAAATATTGATTGGCGCCATTGGTCTACATATCTTTGCTTATGGAGTATATTATAGCAATGAAAAAGAAGATAAACATTCTCAGACCTCAGACGATCTGTCTCTCTGCATAAACAACTTTGAGCAGTTCTCAACTTCTGTGTCCATATATTCTCTGCATATATATAGTAAAGTACCTTTTGCTAGCTCCTCAACTTTGAATACTAGTAAATGTGATGGGGATAAGCAAGAAGATAATCCTGGTGTACTAATGGAACAACATAGTAGTACAGTAATCCGTAAAAAAAATCATGCCCAGAGTCCAGAGAAGATAGTGCAGATGAGGTAGAGGCTGAGATGTTAATCTGTATCTGGACAACCTTTAGTAAGAAAACAAGTTATGTATCAATAAACTGTTCTCAACTATCCACATCCCAAATCTGCTAATAAATCCTTTTTAGCTGACTCCATTCAGCCAGTGAGTTCATGTCCTGGTAGGTTTCAACCTCTAGCAGTCCAGTTGGCTTCAGACAGAATTCTCGGTTTGATAACTTGGTATAGAAGTTGCCCATTGCGAAGCAACGTTTGTTTAAGTAGTTATCTTGATTTATGTAAACCAAACGATCAGTTAACAAGAGCACACACATATGTATGTCTTGGTCAAATCGGTCTTTTAATGTGAAGATTGCATATCATCTACACTTATCCATACCACCAAACAAACAAGCAGTTATGTCTTCCCCTGAATTTCAGAACATAAAGAAAAAGCAACCAGGAACATATAATTAGACTCCAATGCGGTGTAAGCGCCGCAGTTTCTTCACTCACAATTAGCTGATGAAGATCATTTCACCGGCAAGACTAGCCCACCATATTGTGGCACTCTTCATCACGAGATGTCTTCTAAAGACCCAAGCTACCGCTATATTATGCTAAGTTATACGAACAAGTATTACCTCAAATTTTAGAGGTTCTCCTGTCCTGCAACTGCATCTCTAGCGCGACAACTTGTTCCTTGAGACGATCGATTATCGTTTCCAACTCAACCTTTTCCGCTTCTCGTGCTTCAGACGCCTCTCTAATCATTTCCGTTGTCCCGACTTCCCGTCCTGGTTGGAGAATCACTTGGCCTGCATTGGTGGCTCTTGAATCTCTGACCTGGGCATCTTTCACCCGCTCGAATGGTCGAAGATAGTAGAGTGTTTTAGTAGAAATTACTCTCTTGACCAGTACATTATTTCCATTTACTAGACCATCAGAAGATGCATCATCATTGTTTCCTACAAAAAAAAAAGAGAGGAAAAGTATGCATTAGCAATAGCTTGCTGTGACGATTCATCAATTCTTCTACAATAGATATGAGTCTGAGAAATTTTCATGTGCAATTTCATTACCTTCCGAAACACTTGAGCTTTCTGTATCCACCTTCGCTCTCTGATCTTTCTGTTCTGTGACATTGTGTGTCTGCATTTCATCATCAGTGGATCCTTCTAAGACATGAACACTAGTGACATGAGTTACTTTATTAACTGCTCCTTGACTGGGAGGTGTATCACATTGGACATTATTAGCAAGCTCATAACCATCAGCTTTCGTCGTTCTTGGGCTACTAACTGCAGCATGAAGTTGTTTCATCCTTTCAGCATTAGCAACAGCAACAGCACATGCCGACGAGTAAGGCTTCCACCATTGCGCGTATTCAACCGTCATGCCCGGATCACGTCGCGGAACCAAGAACGAAACGTCTTCAGGCCGCATCCTGTAAGTCGCCCACGCGGTCTTTCGGCATGAATTGGCACGGGCGATAGTCCCGGGCACGTCCTGATCGAAGCCCAGCTGCCTTGCGACGCGGTGCGGACAGTAGTGCTCGATGCATTGCGTGCCGACGAGCTCGCAAGGTAGCAGACACTGCGCAAAGGACTGCAGCTCCTTGCTTGTTGCTACATCATGGCAGAGCACCCAGCAGCCATCTTTGCCTTGTGGCAGAGCAAAGCTACTGCCTCCATAAGGCCTCCATTCGAACTCCTCCGGGGACACGAGCACGGCGTGGATGTACCCAGGATCAAGCGGGTTTCTGATGTTGTGCCACTTGGCAGCCCTCGGTATGCTGCCGGGATCACCATCGTGGGAGTTGATGGTAGGGCGAAGCTCCGGGAAGCGCTCCCAGACCCATAGCTGGAGGATGTGCAGTGGCGCACTGGCCACGAACGGCTGATGGCTGGTGCCCAAGCTTAAGTGGTGACTGAGTGCGGAGAGGTCATTGTAGATGTTGGCAAGAACGGCGGGTGCGAGGGCCGAGCACCTGCCGCGCGCCAGTCCGGCGGCGAGGGGGAACACGTCCGGTGTGACCACGTCGAATGGCTGCGCCGGAAGCACGTATCTGGTCAACCACATGGCCAGAAACGCGCCGTGCTCGAGCAATGTGGCCGCCTCGGTCTCTCCTCTGCCGGCGGCAACGACCTCCCCTGTCGGCCGCTCGACGAATTGCTTAACCCACGGGGCAAACGAGGGTTTCTTGTTGGTGCATCTGTTGAGCGCGATCCGGGCGGCTTCGAGCGCGTCCACGTCCCCGCGGAGCTCGTCCGGGAGCCGCGACCACACAGGCCTGCCCAGCAGGGGCAGGCCCCCGAGCACGGCCATGTCCTCCAGCGTCACCGTGGCCTCGCCCCACGGGAAGAGGAACGTGTTGGTCTCGCCGGACCAGAAACCCGCAAGCTGGAGCAGCAGGCCCTCGTCCCGCCGCACCCAGCCGGTGGTCGCGAGGACGGCGTCCAAGATCCCAAGCTTCCGCCAGAGGCGCTCATGCCGCGGCCGAAGCCTGGCCACCCACCGCCTCCACAGCTTCGAGGAGCCGGGCCAGGCCGTCCAATCGACAGGGAGCTCGTGGCCAAGAACAGGGCCGGCATTGCGGGGCGGGGACGGCAGAGCGGGGAGGCGAGCGCCCCCCGCGCGGGGGAGGAGGAAGTGGGCCGATCGGGCCGTGGGGCGGGAGGGATCGGCGCCGGAGACGATCGCGGTGGTGGATTCCTGTACCAGGAGGCCGCGGAGCTCGTCGTCGCTGGACATTGCGGTGCCGGTGGCGCTCTGGGCGGGCTGGGGTTTTCTCTTTTCTGGGAGCAAGGTGAGCGTGAGCAGGGAAAGTGCTCCGTAGAATTGGGGATGAGGGGAGGCAGTGATAAAATAAAATGGATGCATATATCTATCTATATAATCCCGGGAAGTAAATTAGTCTGTACTCCTCCTACTTTCCTACGCGCCGGAGTAGAGATGTCAGAGATGTTGCCATGCTGATGTATGTATAGCAAGGTGGGCGGTGCTGGACAAGGCGGAGGCGCTGATGGGTGGCAGACGACGACCTCAGCTTTGACTGGTGCAAAGCTTAGGGAACTCCAACGGGATCACTAAACATTACGCACATGTTTGGACTGAATTATTTCGACACTTTTAGCCGTTCGGTTATCAAAACTGTCCAGACAACTAAAGATGCCCGAAATTCCGTAAATCCTGATCAAACCGCCGCAGACGGCTTCTGGCGTGCAGGTGGAGCTTGACCGGATTTTTTATTTGACGCGTTTTGCGTCAATTTATTGGGGGCGCCGCACACGCATTGACCTGATTTAAAAGGCGGCCAGGCGTGTGTTGCATCCATCCTGGTTTTCAGAACGTTCTGAAAGGTTTCAGCCAGGTTTTTCGGTTTTGGAACCTTCTAGAAGGTTCCTGAATTTTTTTTTCGTTTTCGTTTTTTCCTGTTTCATTTTTCTTTTCCCTCCTTTTTCGTTTTTATTTTTTATTTTCCTTTCCTTTTTCTTTTTCCTTTTTTGTTTCACCTTTTCTTTTCTTTTATCTACTCTTTCTACTTTATTTTAATTTTCCAAGTTATTTTTCTTTTTCAACTAATATAAAGGATTTTAAAATGTATGCATTTTTTGATTTCGTACATTTAAAAGAAATGGACCTGGTTTGAAATTTTGTTCAGAAATTCCAGAAAAGTTAGGATTACAAATATTTGTTCGCTTCTTATAAAATTTGTTCCAAATATTTCTATATAGAATTTGAAATTTTAAAATTTTCATGTTTTTAGAAAATCAGAAAATGTTTCCGCTTTCAAAATTGGTTCACAAATTTAAAAATGTTCATATTTTAAAATTTTGTTTACAAATTTAAAAATATTCAGGAATTTCAGAAAAAAAACCTTTCAAATTTTTCTCAACAATTAAAAAATGTTAATGTTTTGAAAATGTTTGGAATTTCAAAAAATGTTCCCACTTTCAAAATTTGTTCACAAACTTAGAAAATGCTCATATTCCCGAACAATATTTAAAAGTGTGCCCACTTTAAATTTTGTGCACAAAGAAACATGAAATTTTGTCGCAAATTCAAAAATGTTCCAGCTTTCTAAATTTTGAAAACATGTTTGTGAAAATGTTCATGTTTTCAAAATTTATTCACAAATTCAAAAAATGTACGTGTTTTGGATAATTTGTTCATAATTTCGGAAAAATTTCCTATTTTGTAGAAAATGTTTGCATCTTTTTAAAAATTGTCAATTTCGAAAATTTTAATCATTTTTAATTTGTTCCCTTTTCATTTCTTTTGAGTATCCCAAAAAATGTTTGCATGTTCACAAAATGTTTGGGTTTTTTAATTTTGATCGCAATTTTGAAAATTCGTGTTTCAAGATATATTTACCTTTAAAAAAAGAAAATCACGTTCAAAATTTCAACAAAGTTTAAATCTGTTACTGCTTATAGTTCATATTGTACGAGCTACCATTTGAGATGTAGATGTGTTGGAATTAGCTAGCGACAACGTTCAGTAGCATGGGGTACTTGGTTTGAACCTTCATTGTGAGCTTTAGTTTTTGCGATTGTTGAAGTTTTTGGCGCTGTCGTCTGTATCTTTATGTGTTGCACTGCACATCTAGCACAGGTGTTATCGTGTCGCAGCTGCTAGCACAACATGTGTATGACTACCATGGGAGATGGGTATGAGACCCACATGAGTTGCCATTGTGGTAATCCAATTTATGTGATCGGAGATCCCATGAAGACTTAGGAAAACAAGTCAGTAGCGAACTGAGGAGAGTAACTTTACTAACCAACTCCGCTAGAAATGCAATACTCTGAAAAAATGTATGATAGGTTGACTAATGTCTTAATGTGTTTCCAAAGCTTATATAAGTAAGATGTTGTCCTGCAGAGCGGTCTTTGGAGGAACATACCTATATGAGCCCGACTGTTGGTCACAGTCTATGAGATTGGGGTGATCTCTAGTAAGATCATGAATACGTCAGGAGTATGACTAATATACTCCACCCAAGGGGTCAGCCTTCGGCAGTCTAGTACAAGTAAGACATGTGTTGAAACTTCTTTACGCCAAACTGACAATTCAAGGCATATAGTCCATTGTTCAGTTGCGAAGGAGTATATAATTACTTGCTTTAGGTGGAGCTCAATCTTAACAGGTCTTCACTGAAATACTGGTATATTAAAACAGCGTCTGGAACAAAGGACAATCTGGGCCCTTGAGATCTAGTGGGGGATTGTTAAAATATTAAGGTGGGCCTAGGGCCCATCTAACAATTTCAAAATTTCCAAGGGCCCATGTGGGTTAAATGGCAATGATGTGGTGGGAAGTTTAGTCCCACTAGTAAATGCGCACATGCAACACACATTAATATTTAGGCAATATATTAATTCCACATGGATATTAGGTGTGCTATTAATTGCGTGTTAATTCAGTGATTAGTGCAATATTTGGTTTGATATTAATTACACGTTAAACACGTTGAACGCTCGCCATTGGAGCATTTTAGGTCGCTAAATTGACTTAGTGTGATGGCCGAGATCAGTTGGATCTGCCCCTTTGGTTATTTTTATATTGGTATAGATACTGCTAGTTGGAGAGGAGTTGGGCCTCCTTATATGGGTTTGTCTTTCACATGCTATTGAAACTGGAGAAGAGAAGTGGTTCCCGCACGCTCCTCCTCTGTTGCCCGCCTTGCCATGCCACGTCTAGTCACGATGCACCGTGGGTTGCGGGAATGAGCCGACCTGAGCTCACACCTATGCGCTCACACCTACACTGTCGATGGGAGAGCGGGTCTCCAAAACCCCGCTTCTCTGAATCCTGTACGAGAGAGGGGTGATTAGGTTTTGGGGGAGCATCCGCTGCACGACTGCTCGCTGTTGTTCGTCCACATCTGCTGCCTCATCTACATCTGCGTCATCTTCATCGTCACCATGTCCACCGACACCGAGAGAGCCGCTGCCGAGAAACTTGAAGCCCACAAGAAGGCCACCGAGGATGCCGCTGTTGGAAATATGCCCTAGAGGCAATAATAAATTAGTTATTATTATTATATTTCCTTGTTCATGATAATCGTTTATTATCCATGCTATAATTGTATTGATAGGAAACTCAGATACATGTGTGGGTACATAGACAACACCATGTCCCTAGTAAGCCTCTAGTTGACTAGCTCGTTGATCAATAGACCTTGTAGACATTTAAGACAGCACCTAAAACAGTTCAATTTCAGCTGTCTTAAACGACTTACAAAAATGAACAGAGGGAGTACTAGAAACTCCTAGCAGAAATATATCTGTACAGGGAGAGTATAAAATATCATTTGTATATGTTTATATATTTATATGTAATTAGCATTATCCAGTTTTTTATTGCAAATAAAAATTGTGTTAGTCCGACTTTTTATATGTTCCACTTTGTTCACTAGAGATAAAAAAATGATGGATTCTAATGATGTTTTAGAAATATCATCTCACATAGACTTCAATTATTGCCGAAAAAGACTTCCGCCCTGTTTTATATATAAAGCGATGATCATCGATCAACCACAAACCACTGCATACAACACACCCACACACACCCGGGGCAGGATACGGAGGTGCTGGAGAACAGCTACAAACTCCAAGCGAAACCTAGCACACTATAGGTTGGAAGATGAATTATCGCTAGATTTTGAAGAAGCCCTCAACATGACACCACAAAGAGGAGCAGCCGAACATCGACGGATCGGGGCCTCCAAAGCGGCGTCTTTAAGAAGATCACGACGTCGTAGCGCCGCCACCGCCCGATCCAAAGAATCAGGGTCTTCACCCGGAGCGTCCCGGAGCATCAAGAACAGCCACGATAGAGCCTTCAGGAAGGTTACGACGCCCACAGACGCCGCCGCCGTCAGTCGGCCGAAGGCAAACAAAGTTTTCACCTTGGTAAGCACTATCCACCAGCGGAACAGGGTATGCGCAACCAAAATAGGCCGGCCACCCCCACTACCGAACGTCAAAAGCTAGCCGCTACGTCGCCCTCACGGCCATGGCCGCTAGCCAGCACCCGAGCCGCGCGCCCCGCCCACGGGCAACGCAGCTCCCACCACCTAGGCCGCCGTCCCGACGTCCAGGACCACATCCACCCAGCACCACAGCCCATAGCTACCACCGACCGGTGAGGGGGCAGAAGGCCCCTCCTTCCACCCCCAAAGCGAGCCCCTTGACGAGATCAGGGATGAGCCGGCCAGATCTGGGGGGGGGGCACTACCGTTAGCGACGACAAGCCAGCATGCACACCGGGGACCAGGGCCATCGTCGTGCACGACGGCAAGGCCGAGATGCACCCCTACCTCCCTCCCCGGAGCACCCCAGCCCCCACCGGCGGGCCACACACTCGCCACCAGTCGCTGAGCACGGACCCATGAGCAGCAGGGGGAGAAGGGCGCACCACCACCATTGTGCCGCCCCCTCTAGTAGCCAACATGGCCACGACGGAGGAGGCCGCTCGGCGCCCGAGCTACCCACGGCCCGCGCCGCTCGGAGGGCTAGATCCAGCGGAGCCGTGACCGCATCCGGCCCCCAAGCGCGCACCCCCGCACGCCACCACCATGCCGCCGCCCACAGATCGCCTCCGGCTCCCACCGCTACCCTGCCTAGCGCAACACCTGCCCACCACCTTGGCCCGCGTCGAGCCTGCTGAGCGAGATCTCCGCGCCACCGACCAGGCTTCGCCTGGCCACGCCCTCTAGAGGCGGCGAGGCAGAGGAGGAGAAGGAGGGCGACCCTGCTGCCGGCGGCTAGGGTTTCCTACCGCTCGCGCGCGGGGTGACCCAGGAGGAAGGAGGGGAGAGGGGACTCTTGACTTCAAGTATTATGCAATGGTGTCTGTGTTATATTGTCTCTACCTGTGAAATTTAACATACATTTTCTTTATTTAATTTCAGTAGAATATTTCTGAAGCCCGTGGCAACGCACGGGCATTCTACTAGTGATCTAGTATTTATCAATAGTCATGCTAGTATAAAAAACATCAAAAATAACAAAAAAAAAATCCAGGTACGTAGATCTTCAAATTATTATTGACCATAGTGTCCTTAGTCTTTTGTCGTCACATACCATGGTCCTTACTACCAACAACTGTATGGAAAGATTTCTACCAAAACCCACTAACATTTGCTAAAGATGTACATATCGGCCGCGCCCGCCAGTGCGGCGACGACGACGGCAACCTCCTCGGCCGCGCCCATGCCGGCGCGCTCGCCGCCTCCTTTTCCCTTGCCGGCGCGCTCATCCTCTCCTACGCCGCGATTGCCGACCTAACCTCCTCCCGCCTCCTCCTTCACCGCCCCCTCCGTCTTCCTCTGGAAGACTGGAACTCACCCTCCTGCGCATTCTCCGCGGCCTCCCTCCCATCCTAAGCTCTGCGCGCTTACAACCCCATGCTCCGCTCCGCCGTGAGCCAGGACGATCCCACCTTCCCCTTCGTCCTCCACGCCGCACGCAGCCAAGGGTCTCAAGCAGTCAAGCTCCACGCGGCCGGGCTCTGAAGCGGCCACCTCACGGACGTGGTCGCGGCCTCGCGGGCAACACGCTGCGTCTCTATCTATGCGGCCACCTCACGGACGTGACGCGCGCGGGGTGTTTGATGAAATGCCCGTTCTGGATGCTGTCTCGTGGAACTCCCTGCTAGTCTCGGCGTTCTTGGCCAACACAACAGGATGCTAGATGATGCTTGGCACTTGGCAGGAATTGCTTAGTACTCCCTGTGAATGTGGCAAGCTTGGTCTCTGTGATGGAGAACGGGCAGCGGGGTTATGCCTGCTTCTGCCAGCCTAATAGCTGTGTACAGAGTGGCTACATGCTTTTCTTGTCGGGGATCGGATGGTTAGCTGATGGTGCACCTATATGATGGTATGTAATCTTCCACTAGGAATGGATTCTACTCCATATAGCAGCATAATATTACAAGTTCACCCAACATGATAATTGTTACCACTCTAATAGCAAAGGAATACGATGAGGAGTGCAATTGCTTTTAGAAGACTCTAGCAGTGGATGTTTGCACTGGCAAGAATCACATTAAGATGAGTAAATTTTTATTGTCGCCTACACATCTTCGCTTATGGAGTCTGGCCTAGCAATGAAAGACAAGGTAAGCATTCTCAGACAACCTATCTCTCTACATAAATAACTTTGAGCAGTTCTGAAGTTTTGTTCAACTGTCTGTGTCCATACAGTCATTGCATAGTCGATGTATTCTCTGCATAGTAAAGTACATTTTGCTAGCTCCTGAACTTTTAATAGAAATGCGCTGGGGATAAGCAAGAAGATAATGCTGATGTGCTAACAGAACAATTTTTGTAATCTGTAAATATATCATGTTCAGAGATGATAGTACACATGAGGTAGAGGCTGAGATGTTAATTTTTATATGGGGAACCTTTAGATAGAAAATAAGCTATGTATCAGTAAACTGTTTTCAAATATCCACACCCCAAATCTGTTGAATCCTTATTAGCCGGCTCGATTCATCCAATGAGCTCATGTCCTAGTAGGTTGAAACCTCTATGACAGAATTCTCGGTTTGACTACTTGGTACAGAAGTTGGCAATTGGTACATCAACTGTGAACCACCGTTTGTTTAAATCACAGCTAACTGAGGTAGTCAACTTGTTTTATGTAAGTCAAAGGATCAGTTAACAAGAGCACACACATATGTATGTCCTCGTCAAATCAGTTGTTTAATGTGAAGATTGCATATCGTTTGTCTATACCACCAAACAAACTAGCAGTTGTGTACTCCCCTGAATTTGACAACATAAAGAAAAAGCAACCAGGATCATATAATCAGAGTTTATAGTAGGATGTAATAGCTATAGTTTCTGCACTCACAATTAGCTGATGAGGATTATTTCACCGGCAAGACTAGCCCACCATATTACAGTACTCTTCATAAAGAGATGTCTTCTAAAGACCCAAGCTACCGCTATACTATGTTAAGTTATACCTCAAATGTCATAGGTTCTCCTGTCCCGCAACTGCACCTCTAGCGCCACGACTTGTTTCTTAAGATGATCAATTATTGTTTCCAACTCAACCTTTTCTGCTTCTCGAGCTTCAGACGCCTCTCTAATCATTTCTGCTGTTCCGACTTCCCGTTCTGGTTGGAAAATTACTTGACCTGCATTTGTGGCTCTTGAATCTCTGACCTGAGCATCTTTCACCCGCTTGAATGGTCTAAGATAGTAGAGTGTTTTAGTAGAAATTACTCTCTTGACCAGTTCATTATTTCCATATACTAGACCATTATAAGATGCATCATTGTTTCCTACAAAAAGGAAGAGGAAAAGTATGCATTAACCTTTATACAGTCTTTAAGCGACACCTTTTGTAGATATGAGGATGAGATGTTTTCATGTGATATTTCATTACCTTCGAGAAGAGTTGAGTTTTCTCTGTCCACCTTTGCTCTCTGATCTCCCTCTTCCATTACATTGCGTGTCTGAATTTCATCAATGTATCCATCTAAGACATCAACATTAGTGACATGAGTTACATTAACTGGTCCTTGTCTGAGAGTGATATCACTATTGTTTTGGCCCATGATATCCTTTGACTCATCTCTTCTTATGGTGACCAGATGCCGTTCTTCATTTGGCTGGTCTGAGTTGGAGGTTGCCATCGTCAACTTGGACAATTCCATATAAATTCCACTCGCCTCGCTATCCTTTCTGAATATTTTATCCAACTCATTACCACTGACGGCCAAGATGTCTGGAAGATTTGAACATACGTCCACTCCAATTGCAGCTCTAATGCCTTTGTTGCTTCTAGCGCTCGCTGCACCCTCGACTTCCCCATGTTCTGAACTGAGATTCTTCTCATCATACGGAATAACTGAGCTTGGTGCTTGCTCTTCAAAATTCTCATTCTTGGAGACCGGCCCACACGATGGTTTATCAACTTCACTCACCAAAACTGCCTCTGCATCAGACGAAGCTTTCACAGCAACTCTGCGTGAAATTGCCCTACGTCTGCCTTTTCCTGCCCATCTTGGCACCAAATCCTTCACGGTTTCTGAATTTTGCTTTGTCTTGTCATCTTTCAAAATATGTGTCTCTGTATCCTGCCTTTGTGCCTTTCGAATGACACTATTCGGACTCTCCGCCAGCGGAATCTTGTCCTCTGTATCATCTTGCAGAGTCATCCCAGCCTCCAAGTGACGCTTTTTGCCACAATCTACACCACTGAGACCTTCAGCTTTCATCTTTCTTGGACCAACGGCAGCAACATGAAGTTGTTTCATCTTTGCAGCATTAGCAACAGCAACAGCACATGCCGACGAGTAAGGCTTCCACCATTGTGCGTATTGAACTGTCATGCCCGGATCGTGTAGCGGAGCGAAGAACGACATGTTTTCAGGCTGCATCTTGTATGTTGCCCACGCCATCTTTCGACTTGAGTTGGCACGGGCAACAGTCCCAGGTACGTCCTGATCGAAGCCGAGCTGCCTTGCGACGCGGTGCGGACAGTACTGCTCGACGCATTGCATGCCGACAAGTTCGCAAGGTCGGAGGCATTGCGCAAAGGATTGCAATCCCTTGCTTGTTGCTACTTCATGGCAGTGCACCCAGCGGCCACTTCTGCCTTGTGGCAGAGCAAAGCTACTGCCTCCGTAAGGTCTCCATTTGAACTCCTCCGGGGACATGAACACAGCGTGGATGTAGCCAGGATCAAGCGGGTTTCTGATGTTGTGCCACTTGGCAGCACTCGGCATGCCGGGATCACCACCGTGGGAGTTGATCGCAGGGCGAAGCTCCGGGAACCGCTCCCAGACCCATAGCTGGAGGATGTGCAGTGGCGCACCTGCCACGAATGGCTGATGGCTCTTGCTCAAGTTTAAGTAGTGCTTGAGGGCGGAGAGGTCGTTGTAAATGTTGGCAAGAACGGCTGGCGCGAGGGCCGAGCACCTGCCGCGCGCCAGTCCGGCGGCGAGGGGCAGCACGTCCTTTCTGACCACGTCGAATGGCTGCGCCGGAAGCACGTATCTGGTCAACCACATGGCCAGAAACGCCCCGTGCTCGAGCAATGTGGCCGCCTCAGTCTCTCCTCTGCCGGCGGCAGCGACCTCCCCCGTCGGCCGCTCGACGAATAGCTTAACCCACGGGGCAAACGCGGCTTTTCTGTTCGTGCATCTGCTCAGCGCGATTCGGACGGCTTCCAGCGCGTCCACGTCCCCGCGGAGCTCGTCCGGCAGCCGCGACCACACCGGCCTGCCCAGCAGGGGCAGGCCCCCGAGCACGGCCATGTCCTCCAGCGTCACCGTGGCCTCACCCCACGGGAAGACGAACGTGTTGGTCTCGCTGGACCAGAAACCCGCGAGCTGGAGCAGCAGGCCATTGTCCCGCCGCACCCTGCCGGTGGTCGCAAGAACGCCGTCCAAGATCCCAACTTTCCGCCAGAGGCGCTCGTGCCGGGGCCGAAGCTTGGTCACCCACCGCCCCCACAGCTCCGAGGAGCCGGGCCAGCCCGTCCCCTCCACCGGGAGCTCGTCGGCAAGAACAGGGCAGGCATTGCATGGCGGGGATGGCGGAGCGGGGAGGGGAGCAGCCCCCGATCGGGGGAGGAGGAAGTGGGCCGATCGGGCGGTGGGGCTGGAGGGATCGGCGCCGGAGATGATCGCGGTGGTGGCTTCCTGGACCAGGAGGTCACGGAGCTCGTCGTCGCTGGACATCGCGGTGGGGCTCTGGGTCGGAGCTGAGCAAGGTAGAGTGTGAGTAAGTAGGCAGTAATAAAATAAAATGAATGCATATCCATGCAATCCCGGGAAGTAAATTAGGCTGTACTCCTACTTTCCTACCCGCCGGAGTAGAGATGTCAGAGATGTTGCCATGCTGATGTAGAGCAAGGTGGGTGGTGCTGGACAAGGGGGGGCTCTCATGTGATGGTGCCAGACGGCCTCAGGTTTGGCTAACATGTTCTTTTCAAGTGTGTTTTCTTTTGTACTCCCTCTATTTTTATATACAAGGTCAGAAATCCATATTACAGGTACCAAGGTACTCCCTCCGTTCCTAAATAATTGTCTTTTTAGCCATCTCAAATGGACTACAACATACGGATGTACGTAGACGTAGACATGTTTTAGAGTGTAGATTCACTCATTTTGCTCCGTATGTAGTCACTTGTTGAAATCTCTAGAAAGACAATTATTTAGGAACGGAGGGAGTAGAAATTAATGCTTACTTAAACCAATGTTGCAAGCTTGTCTTTTCTCCTCGCTAGACGTGTTAATTAATGTGTATTTTTCTCTTCAACGCACAACAAGACAACCCTCTCACTCCTTGTTGGTTGATTAATGTGGTACATGAAAACCAAGCTTCTCACCCCCACATGCATGCAACGGGTATTAATGTCCTCGGTCTCTAATACGAGGCAAACCTCATCAATTTTACCTCGATTGATGTTAGTGGCCTTGTATAGTTGCAAATTGTAATTTTGATAGTGGCCTTGTATACAAAAATGGAGGCAGCATGTAGGATTCATGCATGTATGTAGTTGCTTAGCTAGACCAATACCCGTGCATGTGGATCAAAGAAAATAATGTGTTAATAGGTGATTGTTATTTTATTTATGTTGGTGTGCACGCTGGTAACCTCATTCCATGTGTGGTGTGTGCACGTCCATGTGTAACTTATTGAGGGACGATTAATCATCAATGCTGTTGATATTTTATTAAGAATGAGTACAATATATAAGCGTGAATAGATCGTAAATCACATTGGTGTTTAACATTTATACTAAAATATAGCCTTTGATCTTGCATAGTATGAAGCAGAGCAAGCTCTATAAAATTAGTGTGCAAATTTTCAAATTGGACTTGTCTGGTTTTTCTGTGAGCTTACTATTTATGATTTTTCTACCAAGGTAACTTTACACCTCAAAATGACTATTATATTGTTGCGCTTTTGTTGTTGTGCAGTTACCATATCTTTTTAGTTTAGTTAATATGTTTTCCTGTTTTAGGTGTGTTTGCTTCTATTTTTAATCGGATCTTGTTTTTATTTATGTATATCTATGGATATTGGGTGTGTGTAAATTATTATACATGTGAGTACTATACGATATATGTGTAAAATATACTACAGTGCAAAAAATGCACTATTATCTACTTATTCTTGCATGTTATAAAAAAGTGCAATGTATGTGCAAATTGTGTGCAATAACGTTCATTATGTATTTATGTTCTTTATTTATTAAGGTTAATAAAAATGTCACCAATTCATTCTTCCTAAGAAAACTTAAAAAAAAGCCTTTCTTTTAGTTTTTGTATAGGGGTGGGGGAAGAAGGTTGGAGGAAGATGGCAGTTGGTCCTTTGGATCTTTGTAACATCTCAATTTTCAATTTGGATGTTATACATAGATCATCATACGCATATCATATTTATTCTTGCATTTTGGTTAAGATCCTAGAAATCTTAAGCAACTCAAGGACCCACGGAGAGAGTTGGAGGTTTCACAATATTCATATTTGAATTCTTTTCTAATTTGAAGAAATGATCAATTTGGTTTTATTATTTTTCTCTCCAATTATTTTTGATATTAAAATAAATGAGCAAAGATAATATGAGTTATTCAAATTCAGAGAAATATTGAGAAATAATTTTAAAATCAAATTATGATTTTCTGGTATTTTATTTGCTATTTTATTTGAATTAGAAAAATATGCATTTTTAAATTGCATTTTTAGGCCAAAAAAATGTTCACTTTGTTCTAAACATTCTATTTAGATGGTGAAAATTTGTTTTGGCATTTTTATTTTTTTTATTTTTTATTAGGATTTTTCTTCGGCGGAATATATTTTAAAAAAAGCCGCGTCGCCCGACTGGGCCAACGGCCCAGTCGAGTGGGCCAAGCCCAGCGCGCCGCCGCCTCCCGCTCCGGCTCGGGACCAGAGTCCCGAGCATCGCAGCTGCCGCCCCGAGTCCGGGAGGGACACGCCTCCCGAGGCCCTCCCCAAGCCAAGCCTCCGCCTCCCAATAAATAGCGCCGCCGCTCTCCGCTCGCTCGTTCTTGCTGCCGCCGTCGCCTCGCCACCAGCCGCCACCAACCGCCCGCCTTGCTGTCGCCGCGGTCGTAACCGCTGAGCCGCCACCCCGCCCGCCGTCGCAGTCGTCGACTCGTTGCCGTTGGTTTTTTTTTCCGGTTTGGTATAAAAACCGTTCGGTTTTTTATAAACCCTAGTTCTTTTTTTTTACTTAATCGGTTTTTCTCGGTTTAGGCTAATCTGTGAACGTTAGTTCGTTTAAACGAACATATTCGTTCGTTAGCCTCTGTTAGCGGACGTTCGCGTCGTAGTTTTTTCTTTTTATTTTATTTTCGGTCAGGGACTTATATGCGATTATTTTTTCGCGATTCAGCCTCTGATCTTTAAACTAGTATAACTTTTTACACATTTATCCAAATTAGATGAAATCAGCGACAGAATCTTCGTCTCGAAGCCCTCTTTTCAGTTAATCAACTTGAACATGATTTTGATACTGTAAAATTTAACTTTAGTTCAGATTAGTAAACGATCTTGTTTCGTTCGTATTTTGAGTTTCGTTGCTTCGTTTGAGTTGATTCTTTTTGCACATCGTAGCTAATCACATGTACCTACTGTTAAGATCTAATTCACATGTTAATATTGTTGTTAGGTTTCGACTCTTGTTAGTTTAAGCCGTTTGCTTGTTTCTTATTTGATTTGGATTTTTTCTCGAGTTTTCTCGTGTTTTGTTTGAGTGATTGCTTATGTATGCTATTGTTTGTCTACGCTAGATTCCCGGAGTGCGAAGCTTGTTATCACGAATCTCTAGAGTTTGCAGATCGTCAGCAAGGCAAGTTACACTTTGATCATACTCTTTTATACCCAGTTTTTACTATGCATTAGTTCTGCCCCATAAATCATTGCATTGGTAGGATTGGGACATGTGGTTTTTGGTGTAGTGCTTGAGGTAGGAACCTAATACTTATTTATCACCCCGGGAATATACGTTATGCTTATTTTTTGCTTAGCCATGCTCGTAGATGGGGTTTGGATCGTGATTCACACATGGAAGTTTGAGCGTTATTTTAATTAAGGTTTACATTAAGGTGGCAGCTTAAATATACCTCTGGGTGGATTGAGGCACCTGGGGAATCCAGTGTTGTCTGTTTTTTTGGAAATCCCGAGTTTACCGTGTGATTATCCTATGGACCGCCACCCAGGCTCAAAGGGATCATAAGATTATTCATGCTAGAAACTTCCGTGTGCAGCCACATGCCATTATGGGCTCTGGCATAGTTGAGTAAGTCGTGTGATCTCTTACAGTGGTAGACTACCAGATGTAGGGGATGTAGGTGGTACTGTCTACACATCGTAAGGTGCTAACGCTTCTGAAAGACTGTGTCACGATCATCCGTTTCTCAAACATCATGTAGTGCAAGAAATTCAACGGAGGAGATCGAGTCTTGTGGAAAAAAGTGTGCAAACCTCTGCAGAGTGTATAAACTAATCATGGTTAGTCGTGTCCCCGGTTATGGACATCTTGAGTATGTGGTACTTGAATCTATTGATGTGATCTCAACACGTTACTCTAATTAATTATGATGTTGGGTTAATGATGATATTTTTAATTGGGATTTGAGTTGGGGTTACCTTCTCAAATGATGGGCAACATGGGAGTAGTTAATAAAATTTATTCCTTTGTTATAGGGAAAAACTAGCTTTATGCAAAATCATGAAACTTACAGCCTCCACCAGCCAAATATTGCATGTAGATATAGTTCTTGCATTGTCATTGTTTTACAGTGTAACTATGCCAGCATACTCCATGTGCTGACCCGTTTCGGGCTGCAACATCTTATGTTGTAGGCTACTCAAACGACGAATAAGGTGCGACAGGTCGTTGTTTTGCACTCAGCTATGCCGTTGGAGTTGATGGACTCATTTACCTTCGAAGCCTTCCGCTGTTATCTAGTTTAGATGGCCTTCAGCCATGATTTATTTACATAATCATACTCTTTATGATGACTCGATGTAATAAGTGTGTGATTGAAACTCTGTTATAAATCCTCGAGTACTGTGTGTGTCAGCATTACCGATCCAGGGATGACACTGATGCACAGAGACTTGACCGTTTGAGGTCTGGTCGCTACAATCTTGGTCAGGCGGTGGTTAGCGATTTGACTGAACGGAAACAAATCCAGGCTCTTGTTTAATAGTTGTCCCCTTATCATTAGCTTTTTCGATTGTGCTAATGTTTCAAATACTTTACTTTTTGTTGTTGATTATTTTTTTGGCCATGGCAGTTTCTTTTATTTCTATGCGTGTGATGACAGTTTGATATTGCACTTGTGTGGCACTGCTTAATTTTGCTATCTGAAAGTTATATTAATGTATTGGCTCACAAAAAAGTGTTTATTCTTGTACCTTGTGATAATGTTTCTAGCTCATGTACTATTATTCTAGCTTAGTCAAGAAAATATTATTTTATTATGTCTTTGTTTATTGATGCTTAGTCGGCTTATCTTTTGGCAATTGGATTTCACTTCTATGTGTGCATGTGACGGGGGTATTTGATGTTGGACCATGTGACACTACTTAATTTTGTGTTAGGAATTAAAACATAATTCAATTTTGGATGGTTCTACTCGAATCATAATTAGTATCAACACAACGGTATTATATTCTTGCTCTTGCATTTGTGGAATAGTGCAAGTTTTATGAAATCTGTTGCAAATTTTAGTCATCATTTGCTTCGTTTTTCCTTGGGTTTCTTTCTTCTTTTAGGGTAATATCAGTACTCTTAATTGATTGTACCTTAGAATATTATATATTTTCATTATGTCTTCTCTTACTGATGCTTAGTATATTTCTGTTGTTGTTGAGTTTTCTCCTATATTTCCGCATGCGACAAAATATTATGTTTGTTCATTTATTGTTGTGGTAATACCACTTCTAGAATTCTTTTCCTCTCAAAGTGGTTTTTTCTCATCTTTGTCGTTTGCGCTTCCTCTTTTAGAGTAACCTCGTGATCCTATCTTCCTTAGATTGGAATCTATTCTTTCTTTTCGCCTTCTGTTCATCTCATGGTCGATTTTTTAAATTCTTCCTTTCCAATTCTAGATTGTTCAGTTCACTAAACTATTTTAAATGGATATATCTTTTTTTAGGATTATATATCTTTTCTTTGTGGAATTATCTACATTGCAACTGGTATCAAACAAAAGAACGTTGCGGCTGACTCCTGCCCTGCGTTTGCTCAAAAGCAAAAAAAAAAAAAAAAGATTCCAGCCCTGCGGACGGCCGACCGATAAAAATCCAAGCTCGGCGGCAGCCATCGATCGACACGGCTGCGCATAACGCCACATCGCCTCCCCGCCACTGCCATAGCTCTCGATCGTCAAAGCGGGTCAGGCGCACATACTCGCGGCGGCTGACGACGACTGTAGCGCCGACCACTGGTATCAAACAAACATACAACTACTGGAGTAGGACAGTCATTTTTCAACGTCTTGGTCCACGATCACGGCGGAAATCGACGTCTGCTATCCAGTCAAGGTCTTCTGAAAAAAAAAAAACTATCCAGTCAAGGATACCGAGCGTCCGGGCGTATGCTAATCTCCAAGTCATCAACGATCGCACCCGTCACTGTCGTACGTCCACCTGGTTCCTTTGTACATTTGTCAAGTGGGGGCAGCGGCAGAAAGGACGGGCCAAATCGTTGAAGTTTTGAACTTGCGTAAATTTGACGAGGAGCCGGTCTAGAGTTAAAGGCCTATATTCTAGAACAGCAAGCAGTCAACCATGTAATATAGGCCTTTTTTCTGCGGGGTTAATTCCTTGTCTTTTACTTTTATTCCTTTTTTTTGAAAAGAATGTTAAACCCCGGCCTGTGCATCATCGATGCATACAACCATTTTTGTTGATTATTCAACAAGGGTCAGACCAAAACGTACATCAACAAGGGCTATGGGTCAAGGGTGTACAGATGTACACCCAAATTTTGCTGCACAAATTCCTATATATAGATAAATGGCAAAAAATACTAAGAGTAACATACTTTGAGAGGCTACACAGCAGCTCTCCTGTGAAAAACAGACCAATATTAACTCATCGGCTACTAACCACACCTAAACAACCAGTAGCCCAAGAGCAGCAACGAGCCACCTCTGCCTTCATGCACGAGAGATACTAAGAGCATCTATAGCGGACTTGGTAAATCCAACCTCTTAAACGCCTGCGGCCGCGACCGGGCCCATCCGCGGACAATGACTGGTCACGCCCATACATGGTGCTATGCAGTCGAGTCTCTCATATTTCATCGCCTAAATCCATACAAACCATGCAAAAATAAATCCTACATACTACGCACATGCTAGCTAACTATGCCTCGTCGTCGGAGATGTCTACGATATCGACGGCGAGTGGAAAGTAGCGGCGGCGGCGGCGGACCGGGGGGGATGTGGATGTGGATATGTAGGGTTTCGATACCGGCGGTCGGCCTAAATAGTCGGGTTAGGGCACTACACTGCCCGTCGGAGCAACGCTACATGGTGACGGAGGAGACGAGCTTCGGACTGTCTGGTTTCAGAATGTTTTCATGTGATGGACGCGCCCGGATGTTTGAGGCGGGTTTCGGATCTCCGGTTGTAGATGCTTTAAGCACAGTCCAAATACCCCTAAAAAAGCTCAGTCCAAAGTTCCAATCTGGAATTTCATTCGTTGACCGGTACATGTGTAGCTTATGTTTGAATTTGGAGATATATAGCTTTGTACGTGACCATATTAGTGAAGAGGAAGACTGTTGATTTAGAAACAACAAATGAACTATCTTCAAATTGATTTCATTGGTAAAAAAATGAATGAATTATCTTTCTTTTGAGAATCTAATGAATTTGATGGAAATATGCCCTAGAGGCAATAATAAAGTTATTATTTATTTCCTTATATCATGATAAATTTTTATTATTCATGCTAGAATTGTATTAACCGGAAACTTAGTACATGTGTGAATACATAGACAAAACCTATAGTCCCTAGTATGCCTCTACTTGACTTGCTCGTTAATCAAAGATGGTTATGTTTCCTAACCATAGACATGTGTTGTCATTTGATGAACGGGATCACTTCATTAGGAGAATGATGAGATGGACATGGCCCATCCGTTAGCTTAGCATTATGATCGTGTTAGTTTCATTGCTACTGCTTTCTTCATGACTTATACAAATTCCTCAGACTATGAGATTATGCAACTCCCGAATACCAGAGGAACACTTTGTGTGCTACCAAACGTCACAACGTAACTGGGTGATTATAAAGGTGCTCTACAGGTGTCTCCGATGGTGTTTGTTGAGTTGGCATAGATCGAGATTAGGATTTGTCACTCCGATTGTCGGAGAGGTATCTCTGGGCCCTCTCGGTAATGCACATCACTATAAACCTTGCAAGCAATGTGACTAATGAGTTAGTTACGGGATGATGCATTACGGAACGAGTAAAGAGACTTGGCGGTAACGAGATTGAACTAGGTATTGAGATACCGACAATCGATTCTCTGGCAAGTAACATACCGATTACAAAGGGAACAACGTATGTTGTTATGCTGTTTGACCGATAAAGATCTTCGTAGAATATGTGGGAGCCAATATGAGCATCCAGGTTCCGCTATTGATTATTGGCCGGAGACGTGTCTCGGTCATGTCTACATAGTTCTCGAACCCGTAGGGTCCGCACGCTTAACATTCGGTGACGATCGGTATTATGAGTTTATGTATTTTGATGTACCGAAGGTTGTTCGAAGTCCCGGATGAGATCAGGGACATGACAAGGAGTCTTGAAATGTTCGAGACGTAAAGACCGATATATTGGAAGGCTATATTCGGCGGAAAGGTTCTGAGTGGTTTGGGTATTTATCGGAGTACCGGAGAGTTACGGGAATTCGCCGGGGAGTATATGGGCCTTATTGGGTTTTAAGGGAGAGAGAGAGGCTTCCTAGGGCAGCCCACCCCCCCCCCCCCAAGGCCTAGTCCGAATTGGACTAGGGGGAGGGGCGCGCCCCTCCTTCCTTCTCTTCTCTCTTCCCCTTCCTTCTCTCCTACTCCTACTACTTGGAAGGGGGGATCCTACTCCCGGTGGGAGTAGGACTCCCCAGGGCACGCCATAGTAGAGGGCCGGCCCTCCCCCTCCTCCACTCCTTTATATACGGGAAGGGGGGCACCCCATAGACACACAAGTTGATCATTGATCTCTTAGCCGTGTGCGGTGCCCCCCCCCTCCAACATAATCCACCTCAGTCATATCGTCGTGGTGCTTAGGCGAAGCCCTATGCCGGTAGCTTCATCATCACCGTTATCACGCTGTCGTGCTGACGAAACTCTCCCTCGAAGCTCTACTGGATCGTGAGTTCGTGGGACGTCGCCGAGCTGAAAGTGTGCAGATCGCGGAGGTGCCCTACGTTCGGTACTAGGATTGGTTGATCGTGAAGACGTACGACTACATCAACCGCGTTGTCATAACACTTCCACTTATGGTCTACGAGGGTACGTGGACAACACTCTCCCCTCTCGTTGGTATGCATCACCATGATCTTGCGTGTGCGTAGGAATTTTTCTAAAATTACTACGTTCCCCAACAGTGGTATCAAAGCCAGGTTTATGCGTAGATGTTATATGCACGAGTAGAACACAAATGAGTTGTGGACGATAATAGTCATACTGCTTACCAGCATGTCATACTTTGATTCGGCAGTATTGTTGGATGAAGCGGCCCAGACCGACATTACGCGTATGCTTACGTGAGACTGGTTCTATCGACGTGCTTCGCACACAGATGGCTGGCGGGTGTCAGTTTCTCCAACTTTAGTTGAATCGAGTGTGGCTACGCCCGGTTCTTGTGAAGGTTAAAACAACACACACTTGACGAAATATCATTGTGGTTTTGATGCGTAGGTAAGAACGGTTCTTGCTCAGCCCATAGCAGCCACGTAAAACTTGCAACAACAAAGTAAAGGACGTCTAACTTGTTTTTGCACGGCATGCTGTGATGTGATATGGTCAAGATATGATGCTATATTTTATTGTATGAGATGATCATGAAGAATACTCAGGTTTAAACTTGACGAGCCTAGCATATGCAGATATGGCCTCGGAACACTGGAGACTGAAAGGTCGAGTGTGAATCATATAGTAGATATGATCAACATAGTGATGTTCACCATTGAAAACTACTCCATCTCACGTGATGATTGGACATGGTTTAGTTGATTTGGATCATGTGATCACTTAGATGATTAGAGGGATGTCTAAGTAATATGATTAATTGAACTTTAATTTATCATGAACTTAGTCCTGATAGTATTTTGCAAATTATGTTGTAGATCAACAGCTCGCGTTATAGCTTCCCTATGTTTTTTATATGTTCCTAGAGAAACCTAAGTTGAAAAATGATAGTAGCAATGATGCGGACTTGGTTCGTGATCTGAGGTTTATCCTCATTGCTGCACAGAAGAATTATGTCCTTGATGCACCGCTAGGTGACAGACCTATTGCAGGAGCAGAAGCAGACGTTATGAACGTTTGGCTAGCTCAATATGATGACTACTTGATATTTTAGTGCATCATGCTTTACGGCTTAGAACCGGGACTTCAAAAACGTTTTTGAAACATCACGGAGCATATGAGATGTTCCAAGAGCTGAAATTGGTATTTCAGACTCATGCCGTGTCAAGAGGTATGAGACCTCTGACAAATACTTTGCCTAAAAGATGGAGGAGAATTGCTCAACTAGTGAGCAAGTGCTTAGATTGTCTGGGTACTACAATCGCTTGAATCAAGTGGGAGTTAATCTTACAGATAAAATAGTGATTGACAAAGTTCTCTAGTCACCATCACCAAGTTACTGGAATTTCTTGATGAACTATAGTATGCAAGGGATGGCGAAAACGATTCCCCAGCTCTTCGTGATGCTGAAATCAACGAAGGTAGAATCAAGAAAGAACATCAAGTGTTGATGATTGACAAGACCACTAGTTTCAAGAAAAGGGCAAAGGAAAAGAAAGGGAACTTCAAGTAGAATGGCAAGCAAGTTGTTACTCCCGTGAAGAAGCCCAAAGTTGGACCAAAACCTGAAACTGAGTGCTTCTACTGCAAAGGAAATGGTCACTGGAAGCGGAAATGCCATGAATATTTGGTGGATAAGAAGGATGGCAAAGTGAACAAGGGTATATTTGATATAGAGGTTATTGATGTGTACCTTACTAGTGTTTATAGTAGCCCCTGGGTATTTGATACTTGTTCGGTTGCTAATATTAGTAACTCGAAACAGGAGGTACAGAATAAACATAGACTAGTTGAGGGTGTAGTGACGATGAGTATTGGAAGTGGTTCCAAGATTAATATGATCATCATCGCACACTCCTTATACTTTCGGTATTAGTGTTGAACCTAAATAAATGTTATTTGGCGTTTGCGTTGAGCATGAATATGATTTGATCATGTTTATTGCAATAAAGTTATTCATTTAAAATCAAAGAATAATTGTTGTTTTGTTTATATGAATAAAACCTTCGAAGGTAATACACCGAATGAAAATATTTGTTGGATCTCGATCGTGGTAATACACATATTCATAATATTGATGCCAAAAGATGCAAAGTTGATAATGATAGTGCAACTTATTTGTGGCACTGCCGTTTGGGTCATATCGGTGAAAAGCGCATGAAGAAACTCCATAAAGATGGAATTTTTGAATCACTTTATTATGAATCATTTGATGTTTGCGAACCGTACCTTATGGGCAAGATGACTGAAACTCCGTTCTCTGGAACAATGGAACGAGCTAGTGACTTATTGGAAATAATACATACCGATGTATGCAGTCCAATGAGTGTTGATGCTCGTGGAGGGTATCATTATTTTCTGACCTTCACAAGATGATTTGAGCAGATATGAGTATATCTACTTAATGAAACATAAGTCTAAAACATTTGAAAAGTTCAAAGAATTTCATAATGAAGTGGAGAATCATCGTAATAAGAAAATAAAGTTTCTACGATTTGATCGTAGAGGAGAATATTTGAGTTATGAGTTTGGCCTTCATTTTAATCAATGTGGAATAGTTTTACAGCTCACGCCAACCTGGAACACCACAACGTAATGGTGTGTCTGAACGTCGTAACCACACTTTATTGGATATGGTGCGATCAATGATGTCTCTTACCGATTTACCAATATCATTTTGGGGTTATGCATTAGAGACAACTGCATTCACTTTAAACATGGCACCATCAAAATCCGTTGAGACAATGCCTTATAAACTATGGTTTGGCAAGAAACCAAAGTTGTCGTTTCTTAAAGTTTGGAGCTGCGATGCTTATGTGAAAAAGTATTTCAACCTGATAAGCTCAAACCCAAATCGGAGAAGTGTGTCTTCATAGGATACCCAAAGGAAACTGTTGGGTACACCTTCTATCACAGATCCGAAGTCAAGATATTCGTTGCTAAGAATGGATCCTTTCTATAGAAGGAGTTTCTCTCGAAAGAAGTGAGTGGGAGGAAAGTAGAACTTGATGAGGTAATTCTACCTTCTCACAAATTGGAAAGTAGTTCAGCACAGAAATCAGTTCCAGTGATTCCTACACCAATTAGCGAGGAAGCTAATGATGATGATCATGAAACTTCAGATCGAGTTACTACAGAACCTCATAGGCCTTCCAGAGTATGGTCCGCACCAGAATGTTATGGTAATCCTATTCTGGAAGTCATGTTACTAGACCATGATGAACCTACGAACTATGAGGAAGCGATGATGAGCCCAGATTCCACGAAATGGCTTGAGGCCATGAAATCTGAGATGGGATCCATGTATGAGAACAAAGTTTGGACTTTGGTGGACTTGCCGATGATCGGCATGCCATGGAAAATAAATGGATTTTCAAGAGGAAGACGGACGATGATAGTAGTGTTACTATCTATAAAGCTCGACTTGTCGCAAAATGTCTTCGACAAGTTCAAGGAGTTGACTACGATGAGACTTTCTCACTCGTAGCGATGCTTAAAGTCTGTTCGAATCATGTTAGCAATTGCTGCATTTTATGATTATGAAATTTCGCAAATGGATGTCAAAACTGCATTCCTGAATGGATTTCTTGAAGAAGAGTTGTATATGATGCAACCGGAAGATTTTGTCGATCCAAAGGGTGCTAACAAAGTGTGCAAGCTCCAGCGATCCATTTATGGACTGGTGCAAGCCTCTCGGAGTTGGAATAAACGCTTTGATAGTGTGATCAAAGCATATGGGTTTATACAGACTTTTGGAGAAGTCTGTATTTACAAGAAAGTGAGTGGGAGCTCTATAGCATTTCTAATATTATATGTGGATGACATATTGTTGATTGGAAATGATATAGAATTTCTGGATAGCATAAAGGGATACTTGAATAAGAGTTTTTCAATGAAAGACCTAGGTGAAGCTGCTTACATATTGGGCATCAAGATCTATAGAGATAGATGAAGACGCTTGATAAGATTTTTCAATGAGTAAATACCTTGACAAGTTTTTGAAAGAGTTCAAAATGGATCAGTCAAAGAATGAGTTCTTGTCTGTATTACAAGGTGTAAAGTTGAGTAAGACTCAGCCCGACCATGGCAGAAGATAGAAAGAGAATGAAAGCCATTCCCTATGCCACAGTCATAGGTTCTTTAGAGTATGTTGTGTTGTGTGCCAGACCTATTGTGTACCTTGCCATGAGTTTGGCAAGGGGGTACAATAGTGATCTAAGAGTAGATCGCTGGATAGCGGTTAAAATTATCCTTAGTGAGGACTAAGGAAATGTTTCTCGGTGATGGGGTGATAAAGAGTTTGTTGTAAAGAGTTACGTCAATACAAGCTTTTACACCGATCCAGATGACTCTAAGTCTCAATCTGGATACATATTGAAAGTGGGAGCAATTAGCTAGAGTAGCACCGTGTAGAGCATTGAAGACATAGAATATTTGCAAACTACATACGGCTCTGAATATGACACACCCGTTGATGAAACTTCTCTCACAAGCAAGACATGATCACACCTTAGTACTCTTTGGGTGTTAATCACATAGCGATGTGAACTAGATTATTGACTCTAGTAAGCCCTTCGGGTGTTGGTCACATGACGATGTGAACTATGGGTGTTAATCACATACAAATGTGAACTATCGGTGTTAAATCACATGGCGATGTGAACTAAATTATTGACTCTAGTGCAAGTGGGAGACTGAAGGAAATATGCCCTAGAGGCAACAATAAAGTTATTATTTATTTCATTATATCATGATAAATGTTTCTTATTCATGCTAGAATTGTATTAACCGGAAACTTAGTACATGTGTGAATACATAGAGAAAACCTATAGTCCCTAGTATGCCTCTACTTGACTAGCTCGTTAATCAAAGATGGTTATGTTTCCTAACCATAAACATGTGTTGTCATTTGATGAACGGGATCACTTCATTAGGAGAATGATGTGATGGACATGACCCGTCCGTTAGCTTAGCATTATGATCGTGTTAGTTTCATTGCTACTGCTTTATTCATGACTTATACAAATTCCTCAGACTATGAGATTATGCAACTCCCGAATACCAGAGGAACACTTTGTGTGCTACCAAACGTCACAACGTAACTGGGTGATTATAAAGGTTCTCTACATGTGTCTCCGATGGTGTTTGTTGAGTTGGCATAGATCGAGATTAGGATTCGTCACTCCGATTGTCGGAGAGGTATCTCTGGGCCCTCTCGGTAATGCACATCACTATAAGCCTTGCAAGAAATGTGATTAATGAGTTAATTATGAAAAATCATTCGTAAACGCGTGATATAGTGCAAAAAGTCACTTTGGAGGGCGAGCTGCAGTGATCCCTACAATTTTTAGTACTGCCAAATTAGTGTTTTGAAGTTTAAAAAATCTAAAACAAATTCAACATGTTTGTATGAATGTATATTACACATGTGCAAATTTTGATGTTGAAATAAATAACCATGTGATCTACACAAATATAAAATAAAAACAATGATTTTTTAAAGATGAACGATGCATGTTTTAGCCACTATTTAGAAATGACCATTTTGTCATTTTTGTATAGCCCACTTTACTTATTTCATCACCAAAATTTACACATGTGTAATATACATCCATACGATCATGTAGAATTATTTTGGAATTTATTTAACTTCAAATGTGAGTTTTAAACTATTTAAAATAAAGTTTCCAATACACCTGGCTTCCAAATATCCACTCTCGATATACTGTTGCTATCGCGCGATATAGCTTCGCTATGACGGATTTTAAGGGTTGCGCTATTTTTCTATAGCACACTATTTTTTTCATTGATGCTCTATATCATAGGACAGCTAAACCACATGCGCTGGTTAGTTCACTATCTTAGCATAACAGAGGAAAATATCAATTTTTAGTTCCTCAAGCACAGAAAATTGTCACAACAAAACAGGTGCAAGCATATGTGGCCCCTGAACGTGTTGTAAAGAAGAAAATTAGCTTTGAGAAGGGAATCCACAATTACAACAATCCATGAACAAGCATATGTGGAGAAGAAGGAAAATCAAGGGTACACACCCATAAGAAAAGGCAAGGCTTTTTGAGAAGAAGACCCAAAGGCCTCCCAACACATAGGCACCAAGGGAGAGAAGCCTAGTGGAATATAATAGACATTGGAAATAATGAAGATCTAAAACCCGAGTATGAAAAAAAACTATTACTACTACAGAAAAGTTACTATAGTGGAACTATAAATGAATACATGAGGAAATTCCAAATGAGAATATAAACAATAGAAATGTAATGCAAATGAGGGAATTAGAGAATATCACACACAATCAATACACATTTGTGAAAATCACTATTTCTTAATCATTCATTATTGTTCCTAAATCACCGGTAGTTTTTTTAATTCTAAATTTTGGGGAAAACTGATGAACTAGCATTTTCTTTTCTATGATTTTCCAATTACATTGATATCAATATTCCGTAAAATACCTTTTTTCCTTGTTTTGGTGGGGGAAATCATTTATTAAGAAATGTGTTTTACCTTGATTTTCTGAGTTATGTTGTTCTGACTGCCACGTGTGCAGCACCACATCATCGGTCATACTCCCTCAATTTGGGTTTATAAGGCACACACATATTTTGAAAAAAATATTGACCGCAAATTTGATCAATAAAGCACTCCTACCATGACCACATCATCGGTCATACTCCCTCAATTTGGGTTTATAAGCCAAACTTTGTGAAGTTTGACCAACTATAGAGAAAAATATATGAACATTTACAATACCAAATGTTTATAATATGGAAATAAATTCCATTATGAATGTAATGATATTGTGGTTGTTTATAAGTTTTTCTATAAACTTGGTCAATGCTCATAAATTTTGACTTAAGACAAAACTAATATGTGATGTAAAATATATGAACATTTACAATACCAAATATATGTGATATAATACTAAAATTCATGATGAATCTAATGGTATTTGCTTTACCATTGTAGATGCTGATAAAATTTCCTATAAACATGGTCAAAGTTTACAAATTTTAATTTATGCCAAAACTAACATGCTATGTACGTACCCATGGATTTTTTTGGATGCCAATCAAATCGCACAATTTTTGTGGCATATAATCAATATTTTGTTGATCAAATTAAGCATCGGTGTTGTTCTTAAAATACGTGAATGTGTTATAAATGCAACATGCTATTTATTGCAAAAAAACATATCTGCTCATGACTGTGTCCATGCTACCTCTTGAGCATGTGTTGGATTTCCCTTGAAGAGTAAAGGGTGACGCAGCAAAGTAGTGTAAGTATTTCCCTCAGTTTTTGAGAACCAAGGATCAATCCAGTAGGAGACTCCTCACAAGTCCCACGCGCCTACACAAACAAACAAGAACCTCGCAACCAACGTGATAAAGGGGTTGTCAATCCCTTCACGACCACTTGCAAAAGTGAGATCTGATAGAGATAATATGATAAGATAAATATTTTTTTGGTATTTTTATGATATAGATTGAAAAGTAAAGATTGCAAAATAAAGTAGATTGGAAACTTATATGATAGAGAATAGACCCGGGGGCCATAGGTTCACTAGTGGCTTCTCTCAAGATAGCATAAGTATTACGGTGGGTGAACAAATTACTGTCGAGCTATTGATAGAAAAGTGCATAGTTATGAAAATATCTAGGCATGATAATGTATATAGGCATCACGTCCACAACAAGTAGATCGAAACGATTCTGCCTCTACTACTATTACTCCACACATCGACCGACTCTTGCCTGCATCTAGAGTATTAAGTTCATAAGAACAGAGTAACACATTAAGCAAGATGACATGATGTAGAGGGATAAACTCAAGCAATATGATATAAACCCCATCTTTTTATCCTCGATGGCAACAATACAATACATGCCTTGCTGCCCCTACTGTCACTGGGAAAGGGCACCGCAAGATTGAACCCAAAGCTAAGCACTTCTCGCATTGCAAGAAAGATCAATCTAGTAGGCCAAACCAAACTGATAATTCGAAGAAACTTGCAAAGATAACCAATCATGCATAAAAGAATTCAGAGGAGATTCAAATACTTCTCATAGATAAACTTGATCATAAACCCACAATTCATCGGATCTCGACAAACACACCGCAAAAAGAGTTACATCGAATGGATCTCCAAGAAGATCGAGGAGAACTTTGTATTGAGATTCAAAGAGAGAGAAGAAGCCATCTAGCTAATAACTATGGATCCGAAGGTCTGTGGTAAACTACTCACAACTCATCGGAGAGGCCTTGGTGATGATGTAGAGGCCCTCTGTGGTTGATTCCCCCTCCGGCGGAGCGCCGACGAAGGCTCCAAGATGGGATCTCGCGGATACAGAATATTGCGGCGGTGGAAATAGTTTTTCGTGGTGCTCCTGGATGTTCTCGGGGTATGTAGATATATATAGGAGGAAGAAGTAGGTCGGTGGAGCCACGAGGGGGCCACGAGGCAGGGGGCGCACCCCCCCTGGGGCGCGCCGGGCACCCTCGTGGCCGCCTCGTTTGCTGCTTGACGTCCACTCCAAGTTTCCTGGATTCCGTTTGTTCAAAAAAGATCGCCCCCGAAGGTTTCATTCTGTTTGGACTCCGTTTGATATCCCTTTTTCTGCGAAACACTGAAATAGGCAAAAAAATAGCAATTCGGGTTGGTCCTCCGGTTAGTAGGTTAGTCCCAAAAATGATATGAAAGTGTATAGTAAAGCCCATAAACATCCAAAATAGGTAATATAATAGCATGGAACAATAAAAAATTATAGATACGTTGGAGACGTATCAAGCATCCCCAAGCTTAATTCCTACTCGTCCTCGGGTAGGTAAATGATAAAAGGAGAATTTTTGATGTGGAATGCTACCTAGCATATTCCTTAATGTAATTTTCTTTATTGTGGCATGAATGTTCAGATCCAAATGATTCAAAATAAAAGTTCATATTGACATAAGAAATAGTAATACTTCAAGCATACTAACAAAGTAATCATGTCTTCTCAAAATAGCATGGCTAAAGAAAGTTTATCCCTACAAAATCATATAGTTAGGCTATGCTTCATTTTCATCACACAAAATATTCCCATCAAGAACAACCCTGGTTTCAGCCAAGTAAGTGGTTCATACTTTTTAACGTGCTTCAGCCTTTTTTAACTCTCATGCAATACATGAGCGTGAGCCATGGATATAGAACTATAGGTGGAATAGAATATGATGATGGAGGTTGTGTGGAGAAGACAAAAAGGATAAAGTCTCACATTGACTAGGCTAATCAACGGGCTATGGGGATGCCCATCAATTGATGTCAACATGAGGAGTAGGGATTGCCATGCAATGGATGCACTAGAGCTATAAATGTATGAAAGCTCAACAAAAGAAACTAAGTGGGTGTGCATCCAACTTGCTTGCTCACGAAGACCTAGGGCATTTTGAGGAAGCCCATCGTTGGAATATACAAGCCAAGTTCTATAACGAAAAATTCCCACTAGTATATGAAAGTGACAACATAAGAGACTCTCTATATGAAGAACATGGTGCTACTTTGAAGCACAAGTGTGGAAAAGGATAGTAACATTGCCCCCCCTTTTTTTTGGCACTTTTTTGGCCTTTTTTTATTGGCCTTTTTTTGGCATTTCATTTTTTTATTGGGGACAATGTTCTAATAATGATGATCATCACACTTCTATTTATTTACAACTCATGAATTACAACTCGAAACTAGAACAAGATATGACTCTATATGAATGCCTCCTGCGGTGTACCGGGATGGGCAATGACTCAAGAGTGACATGTATGAAAAATTATGCATGGTGGCTTTGCCACAAATATGATGTCAACTACATGATCATGCAAGGCAATATGACAATGATGATACGTGTCATGATGAACGGAATGGTGGAAAGTTGCATGGCAATATATCTCGGAATGACTATGGAAATGCCATAATAGGTAGGTATGGTGGCTGTTTTGAGGAAGATATAAGGAGGTTTATGTGTGATAGAGCGTATCCTATCATGGGGTTTGGATGCACCGGCAAAGTTTGCACCAACTCTCAAGGTGAGAAAGGGCAATGCGCGGTACCGAAGAGGCTAGCAATGATGGAAGGGTAAGAGTGCGTATAATCCATGGACTCACATTAGTCATAAGGAACTCGTATACTTATTGCAGAAGTTTTATTAGCCCTCGAAGCAAAGTACTACTACGCATGCTCCTAGGGGGGAGGTTGGTAGGAGTTAACCATCACGCACCCCCGACCTCCACACATAAGGAAGGCAATCAAAAGAGCACCCTATGCAATAAACTTGTTACACAACTTTTACCATACATGCATGCTACGGGACTTGCCAACTTCAACACAAGTATTCCTCAATTTCATAATTACCCAACCAGCATGACTCTAATATTACCACCTTTATATCTCAAAACAATTAGCAAGCATCAAATTTATCATAGCATCCAATTCACTTCCTATGATAGTTTTTATTATACCCAACTTGGATGCTCATCATTCTAGGACCAATTTTATAACCCTAGCAAATACCATGTTGTTCTAAAATACTCTCAAAATAATATAAGTGAAGCATGAGAGATCAACAATTTCTACAAAATAAAACCATCACCGTGCTCTAAAAAGATATAAGTGAAGTACTAAAGCAAAACTGTCTAGCTCAAAAGATATAAGTGAAGCACATAGAGTATTCTAATAAATTCCGAATCATGTGTGTCTCTCACAAAAGGTGTGTACAGCAAGGATGATTGTGTTAAACTAAAAGCAAAGACTCATATCATACAAGACGGTCCAAGCAAAACACATATCATGTGGTAAATAAAAATATAGCTCCAAGTAAAGTTACCGGTAGACAAAGACGAAAGAGGGGATGCCTTCCGGGGCATCCCCAAGCTTAGGATTTTGGTTGTCCTTGAGTTATATTGGGGTGCCATGGGCATACCCAAGCTTAGTTTCTTTCCAGTCCTTATTCCATAGTCCATCAAATCTTTACCCAAAACTTGAAAACTTCACAACACAAAACTCAACAGGAAATCTCATGAGCTCCGTTAGTGCAAGAAAGAAAAACCACCACTTAAGGTACTGTAATGAACTCATTATTTATTTATATTGGTGTTAAACCTACTGTATTTCAACTTCTCTATGGTTCATACCCCCAGATACTAGCCATAGATGCATCAAAATAAGCAAACAACACACGAAAAACAGAATCTGTCAAAAACAGTACAGTCTGTAGCAATCTGTAACTTTAGAATACTTATGGAACCCTAAAAATCCTACCAAAATAGGAAGTCCTAGGTAATTTGTCTATTGATCTACGGAAAAAAGAATCAACTCAAAACCACGTTTCTGTGATTTATTAGATTTTTTCTCGTGAGCGCAAAAGTTTCTGTTTTTCAGCAGAATCAAATTAACTTTCACCCAAGATGATCCTATAGGTTCTACTTGGCACAAACACTAATTAAAACATAAAAGCATATCTAACCAGAGGCTAGATGAATTATTTATTACTAAACAGGAGCAAAAAGCAAGGAACAAAAATAAAATTGGGTTGCCTCCCAACAAGCGCTATCGTTTAATGCCCCTAGCTAGGCATAAAAGCGAGGATAGATCTAAGTATTGCCATAATAATAAGATAGATCACGAAAACTCATCTCATATTCTCTACGTTCAGAAGAAAGTTTTCTTTGTGGCAAGCAAAAGTAATCAAAAGGGCCAAATTTAATGGGACAAAAGTCCCCAAGATCAATCTCGGGAGGTATGGGTTCCTCCCTTGGCCCTTCATATTGCACAACCAATTCGTCATTATAAGCATTCTTTTGACAAAACTTCATGAGTCTATACTCAAGAGAATATCCTAACTCATTATTTTGAATAGAAAAATCATTATTAAGTTCAGAAATTCTATCAACTAGAACAGTGTTAGGAATCTTTTTTCTAAGGTTTTCATTAAAAGCAACATAGTCCAAAGATTGGAAACGCATTATTTCCTCTTGGTCGAAGAGGATCGCCTCTATGGGAGGACGGCCAACGTCCACCCTATAGTGCGCAAAAATTTCTTTGGCTTCTTTTATTATAAATCTAAACTCATGAGCCAAGAAATAGTAGCTGCACGCTTAACAGAAGAATGCTCAATATTGGAAAATTCTAGGAAAACCCTTTGAATGCAAGGATGCATATGCATAAATTGTCTTTCAAGTTCAACTATAAGCATGGCGATAGCATCCGCAAGACTACTAGTTCTATGAAGAATAGATCCACCCATAGAGGGTAAAGCACTAGCACAAGTAAAGAAATCTTGAATAACTCCTTTTCCAATAATATTACCACTACCGATACGAAACCTTTTAGTATGTAAGATGGGTGGTTCTTCAACAGGATCATCAAAAACATCAAAATCTTCCATGTTATTGCTATTGTTCTTATCAACCATAACCTCCTTGATTTCAGACATAGCGGTAGTAAATACGAGGAGCAAGCAGAAAAGAGGCGAACGGCAAAGAGAGGGCGAATAAAACGGCAAGGGTGAAGTGGGGGAGAGGAAAACGAGAGGCAAATGGCAAATAATGTAATGCGAGGGAGATGAGTTTGTGATGAGTACTTGGTATGTCTTGACTTGAGCGAAGATCTCCCCGGCAACAGCGCCAGAAATCCTTCTTGCTACCTCTTGAGCATGCGTTGGTTTTTCCCTTGAAGAGGAAAGGGTGATGCAGCAAAGTAGCGTAAGCATTTCCCTCAGTTTTTGAGAACCAAGGTATCAATCCAGTAGGAGACTCCTCACAAGTCCCACGCGCCTACACAAACAAACAAGAACCTCGCAACTAACGTGATAAAGGGGTTGTCAATCCCTTCACGACCACTTGCAAAAGTGAGGTCTGATAGAGATAATATGATAAGATAAATATTTTTGGTATTATTATGATATAGATTGAAAAGTAAAGATTGCAAAATAATGCAGATTGGAAACTTATATGATAGAGAATAGACCCGGGGGCCATAGGTTTCACTAGTGGCTTCTCTCGAGATAGCATAAGTATTATGGTGGGTGAACAAATTACTGTCGAGCAATTGATAGAAAAGTGCATAGTTATGAGAATATCTAGGCATGATCATGTATATAGGCATCACGTCCACAACAAGTAGATCGAAACGATTCTGCATCTACTACTATTACTCCACACATCGATCAACTCCTGCCTGCATCTAGAGTATTAAGTTCATAAGAACAGAGTAACGCATTAAGCAAGATGACATGATGTAGAGGGATAAACTCAAGCAATATGATATAAACCCCATATTTTTATCCTCGATGGCAACAATACAATACGTGCCATGCTGCCCCTGCTGTCACTGGGAAAGGACACCACAAGATTGAACCCAAAGCTAAGCACTTCTCTCATTGCAAGATAGATCAATCTAGTAGGCCAAACCAAACTGAGAATTCGAATAGACTTGCAAAGATAACTAATCATACATAAAAGAATTCAGAGGAGATTCAAATACTTCTCATAGATAAACTTGATCATAAACCCACAATTCATCGGATCTCGACAAACACACCGCAAAAAGAGTTACATCGAATAGATCTCCAAGAAGATCGAGGAGAACTTTGTATTGAGATTCAAAGAGAGAGAAGAAGCCATCTAGCTAATAACTATGGACCCGAAGTTCTATGGTAAACTACTCACAACTCATCGGAGAGGCCTTGGTGATGATGTAGAGGCCCTCCATGGTCGATTCCACCTCCGGCGGAGCACCGACGAAGGCTCCAAGATGGGATCTCACGGATACAGAAGGTTGCAGCGGTGGAAATAGTTTTTTGTGGTGCTCCTGGATGTTCTCAGGGTACGTAGATATATATAGGAGGAAGAAGTAGGTCGGTGGAGCCACGAGGGGGGCACGAGGCAGGGGGTGCCCCCCCTGGGGCGCACCGGGCACCCTCGTGGCCGCCTCGTTTGCTACTTGACGTCCACTCCAAGTTTCCTGGATTCCGTTTGTTCAATAAAGATCGCCCCGAAGGTTTCATTCCGTTTGGACTCCGTTTGATATTCTTTTTCTGCTAAACACTGAAATAGGCAAAAAAACAGCAATTCGGGTTGGGCCTCTGGTTAGTAGGTTAGTCCCAAAAATGATATAAAAGTGTAGAGTAAAGCCCATAAACATCCAAAATAGGTAATATAATAGCATGGAATAATAAAAAAATATAGATATGTTGGAGACGTATCAGTCCACTGTCGGGCTCGTCTACTCTCGCAACGACGCTGTCCTCCGCTGCATTGCCTCCTATGTACAGCGCCGCTATGCCCTGATGACCCAAAAGTGTAGAGGATTTATCGTAGTTCTTTCGATAAGTAAGTGTGTCGAACCCAACGAAGAGCAGAAGGAAATGACAAACAGTTTCCAGTAAGGTATTCTCTGCAAGCACTGAAATTGTAGGTAACATATAGTTTTGTGATAAGATAATTTGTAATGGGTAACAAGCAATGAAAGTAAATAAGGTGCAGCAAGGTGGCCCAATCATTTTTATAGCAAAGGACAAGCATGGACAAGTTCTTATATGAGAAAAGCGCTCCCGAGGACACATGAGAATTATCGTCAAGCTAGTTTTCATCACGCTCATATGATTCGCGTTCGTTACTTTGGTAATTTCATATGTGGGTGGACCGTTGCTTGGGTACTGCCCTTTCTTGGACAAGCATCCCACTTATGATTAACCCCTATTGCAAGCATCCGCAACTACAAAAGAAGTATTAAGGTAAACTAACCATAGCATGAAACATGTGGATCCAAATCAGCCCCTTACGAAGCAACGCATAAACTAGGGTTTAAGCTTCTGTCACTCTAGCAACCCATCATCTACTTATTACTTCCCAATTCCTTCCTATAGGCCCAAACAATGGTGAAGTGTCATGTAGTCGACGTTCACATAACACCACAAGAGGATAGACAACATACATCTTATCAAAATATCGAACAAATACCAAATTCACATGACTACTTATAGCAAGACTTCTCCCATGTCCTCAGGAACAAACGTACTACTCACAAATCATATTCATGTTAATGATTAGAGGGGTATTGATATGCATTAAGGATCTGAACATATGATCTTCCACCAAATAAACCAACTAGCATCAACTACAAGGAGTAATCAACACTACTAGCAACCCACAGGTACCAATCTGAGGTTTTGGTACAAAGATTGGATACAAGAGATGAACTAGGGTTTGAGAGGAGATGGTGATGGTGAAGATGTTGATGGAGATTGACCCCCTCCCAATGAGAGGATCGTTGGTGATGACGATGGTGATGATTTCCCCCTCCCAGAGGGAAGTTTCCCCGGCAGAATAGCTCCCGCGGAGCCCTAGATTGGTTCCGCCAAGGTTCCGCCTTGTGGCGGTGGAGTTTGTCCCGTAAGCTTGCTTATGATTTTTTTCCAGGGTGAAAGACTTCATATAGCAGAAGATGGGCACCGGAGGCCTGTTAGGGGGCCCACGAGGCAGGGGGCGCGCCCCCACCCTCGTGGACAGGGTGTGGGCCCCCTGATGCTGATTCCTTCGCCAATATTTTTTATTAATTCCAAAATTGACTTTCGTGGAGTTTCAGGACTTTTGGAGCTGTGCAGAATAGATCTCTAATATTTGCTCCTTTTCTAACCCAGAATCCCAGCTGCCGGCATTCTCCCTCTTCATGTAAACCTTGTAAAATAAGAGAGAATAGCCATAAGTATTGTGACATAACGTGTAATAACAGTCCATAATGCAATAAATATCAATATGAAAGCATGATGCAAAATGGACGTATCAACTCCCCCAAGCTTAGACCTCGCTTGTCCTCAAGCGGAAGCCGATATCGAAAAATATGTCCACATGTTTAGAGATAGAGGTGTCGATAAAATAAAATACGGACATGAGGGCATCAGGATCATTCTTATAACAGCATATATATATATATATATATATATATATATATATATATATATATATATATATATATATATATATATATATATATATATATATATATATATATATATATATAGTCATACGATTACTTATGTTAAAGTAACAATCCATTCACAATGTCAAGTATGATTCAAAAACTTCATTGAGAACTAACAAACTATAATATCAGTCATTGAAGCAATTGCAATTTATCATAACATAGGAAAGAGTCAACATAAGAGCTTTTCAGCAAGTCCACATACTCAACTATCATTTAGTGTTTCACAATTGCTGACACTCACGCAATACTTATGGTTATGGAGTTTTAATCGAACACAGAGAAAGATAGGGGCTTATAGTGTTGCCTCCCAACGTTTTACCTCAAGGGTAATGTCAACAATAATAGTTCATGCTAACTTACATCCAATTGGATATATATATATCAGGATCTTTCCAACACAAAAGGTGCTTGCCAAAGGATAAAATATAAAAAGGGAAGGTGAAGATCACCATGACTCTTGCATAATATATAAGACAGAAATAAAAGATAGGCCCTTCGCAAAGGGAAGCAGAGGTTGTCATGTGCTTTTATGGTTGAATGCACAAAATCTTAATGCAAAAGAACATCACTTTATATTGCCACTTGTGATAAAGACCTTTATTATGCAGTCCGTCGCTTTTATTACTTCCATATCACAAGATTGTATAAAGCTTATTTTCTCCATACTAATAAGTCATACATATTTAGAGAGCACTTTTTATTGCATACAACATGACAACTTACTTGAAGTATCTTACTCAATCCATAGGTAGATATAGTGGACTCTCATGGCAAAACTGGTTTAAGGGTATTTAGGAAGCACAAGTAATTTTTACTTAGTGCAAGGAATTTGGCTAGCATGAGAGGGAAAGGCAAGCTCAACATGTTGGACGACCCATGACAATATACTTTAACTAAGATGTGAGAAAACATAACCCATTACGTTGTCTTCCTTGTCCAACATCAACTCTTTAGCATGTCATACTTTAATGAGTGCTCACAATCATAAAAGATGTCCAAGATAGTATATTTATATGTGAGAATCTCTCTTTCTTTATTACTTCCTATTAATTGCAACGATGACCAAGACTAGTTTTGCCAACTCTCAACAACTTTTATGCCTCATACTCTATATGTGTGAAGTCATCACTATCCATAAGATCAACATGGTCTCTTTTATTTCTTTTTAGTCTTTCTATTTTCTCAAGATCAAAGCAAGATAGCAAAGCCCCTGACTCAACACTAATCTTTATTATATATCTCACAGACTCGATTACAGAAAGGGACCATAAGGCAAAACTCAAAACTAAATCGTACCAAAACTTTATTCTACTAGATTGAGATATTACTAAAAGGATTGAACTAAGTAAAACGGTAAAGATAGGAGTGTGATGGTGATACGATACCGGGGCACCTCCCCCAAGCTTGGCAGATGCCAAGGGGAGTGCCCATACCCATGTGATTATGTCTCCTTTGCTGGTGAAGAGGGTGGTGTTGTTGATGATGTAGGCTTGTCCTCCATCTTCCAAGGCATAGGCTCCCCATCATAGAAAGATGATCGAGTCTCCGGGATCCTTAAATCTGCAGCCAAACTCATCCTCTTGAATCTATATTCATACTCACAGTTTTGGTTTTGCAGGTTGATATGTGGGTGGACCGGTGCTTGGGTGCTGCCCTTCCTTCAACAAGCCTCCCACTTATGATTAACCCCTCTCGTAAGCATCCGCAACTATGAAATAATAATTAAGGTAAACCTAACCATAGCATGAAACATATGGATCCAAATCAGCCCCTTACGAAGCAACACATAAACTAGGGTTTAAACTTCTGTCACTCTAGCAACCCATCATCTGCTTATTACTTCCCAATGCCTTCCCCTTGGCCCAAACAATGGTGATGTGTCATGTAGTCGACATTCACATAGCACTACTGGAGGAAAGACAACATACATATCATCAAAATACCAAACGAATACCAAATTCACATGATTACTTATAACAAGACTTCTCCCATGTCCTCAGTAACAAACATAACTACTCACAAAGCATAGTCATGATCAAGATCAGAGGGGTATTAATTATCATGAAGGATCTGAAAATATAATCTTCCATCGGATAAACCAACTAGCATCAACGACAAGGAGTAATCAAGACTACTAGCAACCCAAAGGTACCAATCTTAGGTTTTGGGACCAAGATCAAATACAAGAGATGAAATAGGGTTTGAGAGAAGATGGTGCTGGTGAAGATGTTGATGGATATTGACCCCCTCTCGGTGAGAAGATCTATGGTGATGATGATGGCGATGATTTCCCCTCCAGGAGGGATGTTTCCCTAGCAGAACAGCCCTGCCGGAGCCCTAGATTGGTTCCGCCCAAGTTCCGCCTCGAGACGGCGACGCTTCGTCCCGAAAGCTTCTGTATGATTTCTTCCAGACTAAAAGACACCATATAGCAGAAGATGGGCACCGGAGGCCTGCCAGGGGGCCCACAAGGTTGGAGGGCGTGCCAGGGGGTGGGGCGCGCCCTCCACCCTTGTGGCTGGCTGGTCGCCCCCCTCTGGTACTTTCTTCACCCAATATTTTTTATGTATTCCAAAAATAATCTCTGTGAAGTTTCAGGAGTTTTGGAGTTGTGCAGAATAGGTCTCTAATATTTGCTCCTTTTCCGGTCTAGAATTCCAGCTGCCGACATTCTCCCTCTTCATGTAAACCTTATAAAATAAGAGAGAATAGCCATAACTATTGTGATATAATGTGTAATAACCCACGGGAATGGCAATTATGATAATTGTCAAAAACTAACAATGGCAAAAGTGAAATGTCAAAATCTAGAGTGGCATAAGGAAAATTGGCAAAATCTAGAGTGGCAAAAACAAAATTTTCCCTAAATTTATTGTAAAACATCCAAGAATTATAATATAACAACATGGAACAATCAAAAATTATAGATACATTGGAGACATATCAGGAAACCCGAGGACAAGACCACATCTACTCCATCACCACCACCTTCTTCTTCATCACCAAAAGAAAATTGAGTTTTAGGTATGGGCACTCCCCTTGGCTTTCGCCAAGCTTGGGGGAGGTGCCCCGGTATCGCATCATCCCTACTATCTTTTGCCTTTACTTATTTCAGTCCAATATTTTGCTTTAAATGAATAAAAGTTTAGTTCGATCCTTTCTTTCCGAGAGTTTTCTTAGTGATCTATCCTTGTAATCGTGTGCAAGATATATAATAAAGTTTAGTTTGAGTTTTTGCTTTCTTTACTTTCATGTTGCAATAAGAAGAAAGGAAATAAATGAATTAAGAAGAGCATATGATAATCTTATGGTAAGTGATGACACCACAAAAGGAAAAGTATAGGTAGAAAATATTATTAGAGATTAACAAACATATCATTGGTCAATGATGCAACTCATGAAAGAATTAATAAGGGAAGAGAATATTCACATATAAATACACTATCCTAGAAATATTTTGTGATTGTGAGCCCCCATCAAAATATAATATGCCAAAATTGTTGACGTTGGGCAAAGAATACAACGTAATGATTTATGTTCGTTCATATTCACATAGAAGTTATACTGTCATAGATCCTTCAACATGTGGTGCTTGCCCCTTTCTTTGCTAGCCAAAAATTCCGCACTAAGTAGAGATACTACTTGTGCATCCAAAAAACCTTAAAACCAAATCTTACTTTCAAGAGTCCACCATACCTACCTAAGGATTGAGTAAGATCCTTCAAGTAAGTTGTCATCGGTGCAAAAAGGCAATAAAAATTGCTTCTAAATGTGTGAGATCATTTAGTGTAAGAGAAAATTGAGCGTTGCATGAAGTTGTGATGGTGAAGAATAAAATAAACATACTGCATAAGAAAGGTTGCTATCACAAGGGGCAATGCAATGTGACGTTCTTTTGCACTAAGGGGTTGAGCATACAAACAAATAAGCGCATGGCAACATCTGCTTCCCTCTATGAAGGGCCTATCTTTTACTTTTATGCAGGAGTGGAAGTTTTTCTCTTTATTCCTTTTTATTTTTCTCCTTTGGCAAGCATCATGTGGTGAGGAAAGATCTAGGCACATATGTCCAGTTGAATATGAGTGGCATGCACTAGTGCAGAACCGGGCAATAGCACCGGTTCGTAAGGCCCTTTAGTGCCGGTTCCACAACCGGCACTAAAGTGTGGTCACTAAAGGGCCCCCCCCCCTTTAGTACCGGTTCAGCATGAACCGGTGTTAAAGGCCAACCACGTGGCACGAGGCAGCTCCGGGGGCAGGGAGCCCTTTAGTACCGGTTGGTAACACCAACCGGTACTAAATGTTTGTGGGTTTTTGTTTTATTTTTTTATTTTTCAATTAAATTTGTGTTATCAATTTAATTTAGGATTGTTTTACGTTATAGTGAGTTGTAGTGGTCATCATCATCATCATCATCATCATCGCATATTAATAAATAAATAAACTTTAGCTAGCTAAAAATCATCATAGTCGTCATTAGTTACCACTATTTAATCATCATAGTCATTACCGCTAGCTATCTAATCACCAACATAATCATCGAGTTCACTTTGTAATGTAGCAAAGATATCATCGAGTTCAACATAATCATCACCAACATCAAGTTCAGGACAATACGGACATGCATGAGAGAGGACAAGTACTAATTAATTAAGAGCATGAACTAGCTAGTCCTGCTACTCCCTCTCGTAGAATAGCATAGAACATGTATAGCTCTCCGATTCATCATATCGAGCATGCAGATGAATCTGTCTCCTAATCTTGGGTTGCGCTTCTCCTTGTTGCTCCCTAGTACTTCTCTGCGATCGTTTATAATTTTGCTCCAATCTTTCACTATTAAGCATTCTTCGCTTTCAGAAATCCTGAATGCACTCATGTGTAATGTAGGAAATCTTGGTCGTAAGCTAACTATTGACATGCGACCTTTTGTCTCGATCCACTGAGGCACAACTGTCATCGGAAGTCCCTGTTGATGAAAGAACATCGTATAGTAATTAATATACTAAGAAATGAAAGTTAAGCTTCAAAAATAATGTATGCAAAGATGCACTAATTAAGGACAAATAGTTAAAATCTTACCATCTTTTGATTATAGATGTGACCGTAGTTCAATACGATCACCATTGGTCGCACGTTTTGAGTACTAACATTTCTAAGTTCAGGAATTTTTTTTGTCTTGACAGTATTAAGATCCTCAATCCATTGAACATAATGACTTATCTCCTCGCAGTTTAGTTGAGCCCCGGGGCAGTAGTAGGTCCTGTCTACCAAGCGCCGGACATGTTTGCTTGAACCGAAATAAGCTGACAATACAAATTAGTTGTCAACTATTTTTGAATAAACTGTATCAAAGACATAAACATATGCATGCATGGTTGAGAAAAACTCACATAATGGTAGAACTGGAGGCGTTTGCACATCGACCAGATGTCTATATTACCTTCAATATCATCTTCCGGACGAATATCAAAGGTGATAACCATATCAGGCTCAAATGCATAAGCCTTGCATAGTGCTTGCCAAGTTTTGCATTCAAAATGGGTGTGTGTGTCTCCATTATATAATTTGACGTTGAAAGTATACCCATGCTCCGCCTTCAAGTAAACTCTCTTTACCTCCATATCATCTATAGCACTAAAACCTATCTTATCCAAGACAAAAATTCTTGCATGGCAGGGGATGCGCTAGTAGAATAGTGAAAATTTAAAATTATAAGTTGAAGCAAATGAAGCATAAGTCATGCTTTAAAATTATAAGTTGAAGCAAATGAAGCATAAGTTTTGCATTCAAATAATAATTGCCGTTGTGACTTATCAGTATCCACTTGAATGTCTCATTCAGCTTGATGTCAAGCGCCTACCATCAACAAGGAAATTTCTGTCATGACAGGCCGCTGGTCTTCACAGTGTTCGCACATAATGAAATCTTTTTCATCAAATCAGATGAAATTTCCTATATGTTCATATAGGTGAAACATTAAACACTTATTACTATCTAACATTAATTAATATCTAGCCAATTCAAATATATATCTAACTATATTCATCTCTAACAATTGACATTACTATATATTTAACTTTTCTATCTAATTCATCTAACATTCGATATTAATCTAACATTTATATAAACTCAAAATATATAAAAACATTAAATAAACAGAAAAACTCATTAACAAATAATATTTTAATTAGATAATCAAATCTCAGATACGACAATTTTCTTACTAAAATAAACTAGTTATATTAATTATTCAACTAGTTCAAATCTCAAATACCTAAATAAACTAGTTCGACAATTTTCTTACTAAAATAAACTAGTTATATTAATTATTCAACTAGTTCAAATCTCAAATACCTAAATAAACTAGTTCGACAATTTTCTTACTAAAAATAAACTAGTTATATTAATTATTCAACTAGTTCAAATCTCATATACCTAAATAAACTAGTTCGAGAATTTTCTTACTAAAATAAACTAGTTATATTAATTATTCAACTAGTTCAAATCTCAAATACCTAAATAAACTAGTTCGACAATTTTCTTACTAAAAATAAACTAGTTATATTAATTATTCAACTAGTTCAAATCTCATATACCTAAATAAACTAGTTCGACATTTTCTTACTAAAATAAACTAGTTATATTAATTATTCAACTAGTTCAAATCTCACATACCTAGCTAATTAATATCTAATTAAATTTTCTAAAAACAGAAAACAGAAAACAGAAAATAAGTAAAAATGTGTGTGTGTGTGTATGTGTGTAGTGTGTGAATGTGTGTATATATGTGTGTGTATGTGTGTATGTGTGTATCACCAGCACGTCTGTTGTGCCGGGCGCTGGCATACGGTGCGGGGCGGCGGCGACGGGCGGGGCCGCCGCTGGTGCGAGAGGCGACGGGATCATGGCGACGACGACGACGGCGGCGGCGCGAGACGACGACGACGACGGCGGCGCGGGGGACAGCGACGACGATGATGGACGATCGCGCGACGACGGGATCGGCGGCGCGCGGCGATGTCGCGAGAGGTTGGAGACGAAGTGGGGAGATGTAACTGAAATTTTCGTAAGTGCTATATATATAGGATGAGCCTTCAGTACCGGTTGGAGCCACCAACTGGTACTAAAGGCCAACTTTGGCCAGGCCAAGAGGCGGGAAGAGCAGGTCTTTAGTACCGGTTGGTGGCTCCAACCGGTACTAAAGGCCTCGCGCTGCCACCCCAAAGTTAAGTCCCACCTCGCCGGGCGAAGGGCAGCCACACTGGTTTATAAACTCAGCCGCGACTACCTCTTTGAACTCCTCTATATAGCAGGCTTGTGGGCCTAAATTCTGCGCGCTGCCCTGTGTGTCTGCTGGGCCTTTAAGGCCTGTAATTGCACGCCCGTGGCCTAGCAGGCCCACAGGGCAGCGCCCCATTTTTTTATAGTTTTTTCTTTTCTGCTTTATTTTCTTCTATTTATTTCATGTAGTTTTTGTATAGTTTTTCTTTTCTGTTATATTTATTTTCTTCTATTTATTTGTGAGTAGTTTTTCATCTAGTTTGTCAAAATTCAACATTTTCAGAGTTCATTTTGTAGTGATTTTCAATTTCACGGTCATTTTATATAGTTTTTCTTTTCAGCTATAGTTTTTTCTGCTATTTTTCTTTTCTGCTATTTTTCTTTTCTGCAAAACTTGATGGTCAAAGTCTGGAGTTATAACCAAAGTTTAAAAAAAGAAATGCCGACGCAATTAGTTTTTGCCATAATAGAAGAAGTCCGAGTTGTAATAAGTTATTAAAAATAAAAAAGGTGCAATGCTCGTTAATTTGTTTCAAGCCTTTCGAATAGTAAACTGCACTGCGATAGCTCCGTGCAGTCTACCATATTCTGAAGGCTTGAAGATAAGCAACGTGAGCATTGAGCCTCTTCTTCATCGCTCTGCACTCAGGGCTTATAAATCGCTCCTAGTCCCTCTCTCTTGCGAGGTGGGACTAAAAAACAGCTTATTAAGAAACTGTAGTACTGGTTCATCCATGAACCGGTACTAAAGGTGCTCGTGGGGCCCCAGCCTTACCTGACACAACCTCATTAGTACCAGTTCGTGGCACGAACCGGTGCTAAAGGTTTGCCACGAACTGGTACTAAACAGCTCCTCCCGCCTAGCAGTTGGAACCGGTACTTATGAGCTCCTCCCGCCTAGCAGTTGAATGGTGCATACTGAATGCACAAAAAGTCTGGAGTTGTAATAAGTTTAAAAAATGAAATGCTTTTGTAACAGATGAGTTTAATTTCGTCATAAACCCGAATACTTCGAAAGAGATTGTCCAGTTTGTAAACGAAGTGCATCCAGTTTTTGCCGTAACCCTCTCTACTTTTTTGAACATGATATGTGGGTGAAATGATGATACAATGCCAAGTTTCAACTTTTTCAGAGTTCATTTGTAGTGCTTTTCAATTTCCAGGTCATTTAGTTCTCAAAACAAATCATTAAATGCATGAAAAATAGCAAATGAAGGCATAAACGGTTGAAAGTTGATGGCGTCGGTTTGAATGGTGCATACTGAACGCAAAAAATATAAGAGCATTTAGATCATGATCTCATATTTCTTTACAGTCTAAATTGTCAATATGATCTTATAACATCAAAAATACTTTGATCATCAATGATCTTTGTGTGTACAATCTGAATTGTCAATATGAGTCATCAACGATTTATAAATCGATGAAGACTCATATTGCGGCCACAAATTCTACACATAGAGTTCAATGAAGACCAAGTGCTTGTGATAGTTTGAGAAATAACATATTTAAGGTGGTAAAAGGCTTGTTAGGGGAGCGAGGTGGGACTAAAAACAGCTTGCCATAACCTCATTAGTACCGGTTCGTGGTACGAACCGGCACTAAATGGTGATGGTGGGGCCATAGCCTGACCGCAGGCTGACACAGCCTCTTTAGTACCGGTTCATGGCATGAACCGGTACTAAAGGTTCGCCACGAACCGGTGCTATTGATCGCCGCCACGAACCGGCACTAGTGTACACATTAGTGCCGGCTGAAATTCAAACCAACACTATTGTGATTCACATATGACCCTTTTTATACTAGTGATGCGTTATTATTGTTGACATCACCCTTGAGGTGAGTACGTTGGGAGGCGAAACTATAAGCCCCTATCTTTCTATGTGTCCGGTTGAAACGTTTTGCTCATGTGTATGTGATGAGTGTTAGCAATCATAGAAGACTATATGATGGTTGAGTATGTGGACTTGCCTAAAGCCTTCGATACGTGACCCTTCCTGAAAAGATGATTAATTGTAGTTGCAAAGTTGACTGAGAACATAGTTTGTTGGTTTATAATAGAGTTTATGCTTTATACTTCAATTTTGTGATGAATTGTCACTTATTCATGGGAAGTCTATGATAAAAGTCTTATATTTAAATTTCTTGCTGTTATAATAATTTACATGATGCTTCTATGTCTGTATTTTGTTTTTATCGACACTCTCTCTCTCTCTCTCTCTCTCTCTCTCTCTCTCTCTCTCTCTCTCTCTCTCAGCATGTGGACATGTTTTTTGATTTCGGTTTTCGCTTGAGGACAAGCGAGGTCTAAGCTTGGGGGAGTTGATACGTCCATTTTGCATCATGTTTTCTTACTGTTATTTATGATGTTTTCATGCATAATAATGCATTTTGGAATAATTCTAATGTCTTTTCTCTCATAATTTGCAAGGTACACACAAAGAGGGAGAATTTCGGCAGCTGGAAATCTGGACCTAGAAAAGCTACGTCAGGCTACCTATTCCACACAACTCCAAACAAGCTGAAACTTCACGGAGAATTTTTATGGAATATTTGAAGAATATTGGAGCAAATAAGTACCAGAGGTGGCCCACCAGGTGGGCACAACCCACCTGGGCGCGCCAGGGAGCCCAGGCGCGCCCAGGTGGGTTGTGCTCACCCATGGCCACCTCTGGTGCCCATCTTCTGCTATATAAGTCAGTTTGACCTAGAAAAAAAAAGGAGAGGACTTACGGGACGGAGCGCCGTTATCTCGAGGCGGAACTTGGGCAGGAGCTCTTTTGCCCTCCGGCGGAGCGATTCCGCTGGGGGAACTTCCCTCCTAGAGGGGAAAATCATCGTCATCACCATCACCAACAACTCTCCCATCTTTGGGAGGGCAGTCTCTATCAACATCGTCAACAGCACCAACTACTCTCAAACCCTAGTTCATCGCTTGTGTTCAATCTTATTATCGGAACTATAGATTGGTGCTTGTGGGTGACTTGTAGTGTTGATTACATCTTGTAGTTGATTACTATATGGTTTTTGGTGGAAGATTATATGTTCATATCCAATATGCTATTTAATACCCCTCTGATCTTGAGCATGATTATCAATTGTGAGTAGTTACTATTGTTCTTGAGGTCATGAGAGAAATCATGTTGCAAGTAATCATGTGAACATGATATGAGTTCGATATTTTGATAGCATGTATGTTGTGATTCCCTTAGTGGTGTCATGTGAACGTCGACTACATGACACTTCACCATATTTAGGCCTAAGGGAATGGATTGTGGAGTAGATATTAGATGATGGGTTGCGAGAGTTACAGAAGCTTAAACCCTAGTTTATGCGCTATTCCGCAAGGGACCTCGCTCACTGTTTGTTTACGATGTGCTATGTCTGCCACCACCAAAGCCATTGGTAGCTAGAGAAAGGAATCGGATTCCTGCCGAGCTGTCCCTGCTAATCTGCTAATGCTATCCATCTCTTCTCCCAAGGACACAGCCTCCCATCGGATGGCTGAGATCCACTCCGGCATGGTAAAGCAATCTCAAATAGATAGATTACGTCGACACGCATATGGAGCTGTGACTCTCCTCTCCCATGCATGCCGCGATCCTCTCGTAGCAGCGCAACAGAGCTTCTATTGCCTCGCCTCGGACGCCCAACGCACTCTGTCATCGATGTGCGTAAGCTTCTTTTCGTATTGAGTTTTGTAGAATTCCTCAACAGGAACACAATCGCCGAATGATGGACAGTCTCGTGTCATCTACCTGAGCTTCGAGTCCACCTCCGTCCACACAACCGTGTGTGACCTGCTCCGCCGAGGATTCACAGACCACGAGACGGAACGAGACCTGCCGTGCGGCGCAGCCTGCCTTCTCGCCGGCCACCCAACTCCGGCGCCCCCGCGTGCCTCGTAACGACCGAGGTAGAGGACGAGTTCTTCCACGCGGCGGGCCGGCGCTTATTGGGCCAGTACAGGCCGTAGCTGACAGGCTACCATCCATCACCGGGCTTCACTTTCGCTTGTACGGGCAACTCGATAGAGGCAGGAGCGGCCGGTTACCTCGTTACATTAGTACCGCATCGCGCCGGGAGATAATGCTGAAGCGGTTTATTTGCTCGTTTTCCGGCACCGAGGACAACCACCCGGCGAGGGTGGTGAGCAATCTCTCATATTAAACCGCATATTGGTTGATTGTGGCGATCTTCATGCCAAGCATCGTTGTGGGTCTTTTCTTCGAAGAAATGGATGTATTACGTGGCGTTACAGCTTGAATCTGTCAAGCTGACGTCCCTTGGCATGTTCACTCCAACATGGAGTGATTGGCTTTTTTAGTCTCCTTTCCCCCCCCTTTTTATGTATAAGGAGCAGCTAGCGCCTACTTTTTGCTTTACACAAAACAGACGTAAACGTCCATACATACACACATACACTTACCGTTATCAAGCCACGCATGTATACCCTACTCCTATGAGCACCTCAAACACAGTAGACGTACACGCTCATACAAGTGCACATGCATTTACCCATTTGAACGCGCACGCACGCATACCCTACAATTTAAAAAAAAACGAAGACGTTAGAAACGTCCGGCTTTAAATTAATAAAGCCCACTTATGAACATCTATGAGAGATTGAGCTAGGAAAATGTGAGCATCAATGTTAAGTCTAGTCTAGGACTTGTGTGCTAGAGATATCACTGTCTTTCTAACTATCCGGTTACAGGTTGGTTCGCAGCCGACTTAGTTTTTGTGGACATTTTCCAGTTCATCCAAAACACGGAGAGGCAATTGTCTTTTTCTTTTGACACTAGTATATTTGTGTAACAGCTCTCGCCTTATGTTCGTAAGCCCATCTGGCTTTTTTTTGTATAAACCCCTCCACCTTACATACAATGTATGACACATTTTGAGGTCCTAGGAAAAAGTTCAGTCAGCACTTATACCCAACTAATATGTGGTATGTGTGATACAAAATTACAATCATAACTACATACTTTTGAATATAGCTATAATGGCATCAATTTTATATGAAACTTCCTTTTGTGAATATCAAGTTTACATGATATAAAACTGCACATTAATAGTGATGTAATTGCTGATCAAACATGCATGTGCCTTAAAACCGAATCCGAGGCCATACTTTTTACTTGGATATCGCATTGGCTTCGCTGTTGAGATGATCACTTTTAAATTTGCAAAAAAAAGAGGTGATCATTTTTAAATAAAAATATTTTGGGGGTCAACATTTTGTACGAATGTGCCTTGGACTTGTAATCTGTTGTTGATAGCTCTGCGAACACCATTTCCTTTGAACCACACAAAAAGGGAGCTAGGTTAAATGCAAGGATGACATGGCACCTAGCAAGCTACCGGTTGTCATTCCATGGACATGCTCACTATGACTAAAAAATAATTGAATTTCTGCGTTTTTTAATGGTCTCCTCTCTTATATTTCGTGGGTATTCCCCTCGAGCTGAGCAATTTTAATAAACAAGTTCCTTCAATCCAGAAAGGATCGATCCACTTTTTTTTGCGCAGCAAGAGCTTTATAACTCAATTAGGGGGGATTACACGAGAGTTGAATACAACTAGCTAAGAAAGGAGGCATATAATTTATCCACAAACATCTCCTCCTCTCTTGTGTGGCTTGCTTTGCACACGGATGGGCCACTTCATTGGCTTCCCTATGTACAAACACCAGACCACAGCACATAAATCCTCCCAAAAGCTCTTCGATTTCATGGCAAACAGCTGCATCCGCTGCTCTCTCTGAAAGTTCAGAGTTGCACATCCTAACCACCTGCTGAGCATCACTTTCAACGCATATCCGTGAGTAACCCATGTCTCTGGCTAGTTGAATCCCGTCCTGGATAGCGTACAGCTCCATAGTTTCGGCACTTGATGCAAAACGATACCACAAGGCCTGCGCTCTAATTAGGTTGCCTTCCGAGTCTCGGACCACCAGCCCTGTACTTCCACACCCTGCCTCCTCAAGAAAAGCCGCATCCACATTGATTTTCAGAGTCCCTTGTTTCGGTGCTTGCCAGCAATCTTCCTCCCTGGTCACCATAGGTCGGACAGTTTCCCCTACTGTTGTAAGGTCAACAACGTTATCAAGAGCCCATCGAATAGAAGTTTGAACTGATCGTCCCTTCTCACCATGAGTACGAGCATTCCTTTCAGGCCATGCCGCCAAGCAGCCACATTGTACTATGCATACAAATTGGTCTGATCCCAATTTTCCTTCAATCAAATCTGAAGCCCACGAATGCGGATATAACACTGTGATTTTAATCTGCATCATGGTCTTCATCTCCTTCCAGAAGACTCTCGCCCAAGTGCATTCAAACAGGGCATGTGTTATAGTTTCCTCCTTGCCACATAGGTCGTAGAATGGGGCCTTTTCTAGATGTCTGGTAAGCAGGACATAATTACAGGGGACAAAACCCCTTATAACTCTCCACCAAAAATTCCTGACTCTTGGTGGTACCGATATCTGTTGGAAATATGCCCTAGAGGAAATAATAAAATGGTTATTATTATATTTCCTTACACATGATAATTGTCTATTGTTCATGCTATAATTGTATTAACTGGAAACCGTAATACATGTGTGAATACATAGACCACAACATGTCCCTAGTGAGCCTCTAGTTGACTAGCTCATTGATCAATAGATGGTTATGGTTTCCTGACCATGGACATTGGATGTCATTGATAACGGGATCACATCATTAGGAGAATGATGTGATGGACAAGACTCAATCCTAAGCATACCACAAGATCGTGTAGTTCGTTTGCTAAAAGCTTTTCTAATGTCAAGTATCATTTCCTTAGACCATGAGATTGTGCAACTCCCGGATACCGTAAGAATGCTTTGGGTGTACCAAACGTCACAACGTAACTGGGTGGCTATAAAGGTGCACTACGGGTATCTCCGAAAGTGTCTGTTGGGTTGGCACGAATGGAGACTGGGATTTGTCACTCCGTGTGACGGAGAGGTATCTCTGAGCCCACTTGGCAATGCATCATCATAATGAGCTCAATGTGACTAAGTAGTTAGTCATGGGATCATGCATTACAGAACGAGTAAAGTGACTTGCCGGTAACGAGATTGGACGAGGTATTGGGATACCGACGATCGAATCTCGGGCAAGCACTAGTAGAAAAAGGGGCTAATCTGAGACACATTAGTGCCGGTTTGATTTTGAGCCGGCACTAATATGTCCATTAGTGCCGGTTCCAACGGCTAGGTGGGCGGACATCATTAGTACCGGTTCGTGGGCAACAATTAGTACCGGTTCATGCCACGAACCGGTACTAATGATGTTGTGTCAGGCCGTGGGCCCCACGAACTCCTTTAGTACCAGTTCATGTCATGAACCGGTAGTAGAGTTTCTTATTAAGCTAATTTTTAGTCCCACCTCCCTAGGAGAGAGGCAGTAGGAGCTGTTTATAAGCCGTGAGTGCAGAGAAGATGGATAGGCGCAATGCTCACCTGCAGCTTGCTTAGCTTCAAGCCTTTCGGAATAGAATAGATTGCACGGAGCTGTGTGCAGTGTAGTCTACCCTATTTCGAAAGGCTTGAAGCTAACTAACGAGCATTGCGCCTTTTTTATTTTTAATAACTTATTAGAACTCCGGACTTCTTGTGTTACGGCAAAAACTGGATGTACTTTGTGTACAAACTGGACAATATCTTTCGAAGTATCAGGGCCGATTTCGGACGAAAACTCATCTGTTACACCGGCACTTCATTTTTTAAACTTATTACAACTTCAGACTTTTTTGCGTTCAGTACGCACCATTCTAAGCCACGTCATCAATTTTCAACCCTTTCTGACATCATTTGCTCCCCTAGCACGAACCGGTACTAAAGAGGTTGTGACAGGGCTATTTTTAGTCCCACCTCGCGTAGGAGTATAGCTTGTGCGAAAGAGTAGAGAGGGTCACGGCAAAAAAGAAAAAAACTATATAAAAAATTACTCAAAAATAAATAGAAGAAAACAAATAAAGCAGAAAATAAAAAACTATATATAAAGAAGAAGAAGCAGAAGAAGAAGAAGAAGAAGAAGAAGAAGAAGAAGAAGAAGAAGAAGAAGAAGAAGAAGAAGAAGAAGAAGATGACGATGATGAAGAAGAAGAAGAAGATGAAGAGGAAGAAGAGGAAGAAGAAGAGGAAGAAGAAGAAGAAGAGGAAGAGGAAGAAGAAGAAGAGGAAGAAGAGGAAGAAGAAGAGGAAGAAGAAGAGGAAGAAGAAGAGGAAGAAGAAGAAGAAGAAGAAGAGGAAGAAGAAGAAGAAGAAGAAGAAGAAGAAGAAGAAGAAGAAGAAGAAGAAGAAGAAGAAGAAGAAGAAGAAGAAGAAGAAGAAGAAGAAGAAGAAGAAGAAGAAGAAGAAGAAGAAGAAGAAGAAGAAGAAGAAGAAGATGATGATGATGAAGAAGAAGAAGATGAAGATGAAGAGGAAGAGGAAGAAGAGGAAGAAGAAGAAGAAGAAGAAGAAGAAGAGGAGGAGGAAGAAGAAGAGGAAGAGGAAGAAGAAGAAGCGGAAGAAGAGGAAGAAGAAGAGGAAGAAGAAGAAGAAGAGGAAGAATAAGAAGAAGAAGAAGAAGAAGAAGAAGAAGAAGAAGAAGAAGAAGAAGAAGAAGAAGAAGAAGAAGACGAAGAAGAGGAAGATGAAGAAGAAGAAGAAGTGGAAGAAGAGGAAGAAGAGGAAGAAGAAGAAGAAGAGGAAGAGGAAGAAGAGAAGAGGAAGAAGAGAAGAGGAAGAGGAAGAAGAGGAAGAAGGAGAGGAAGAAGAAGAAGAAGAGGAAGAGGAAGAAGAAGAAGAGGAAGAAGAGGAAGAAGAAGAGGAAGAAGAAGAAGAGGAAGAAGAGGAGGAGGAGGAGGAGAAGAAGAAGAAGAAGAAGAAGAAGAAGAAGAAGAAGAAGAAGAAGAAGAAGAAGAAGAAGAAAAAAAAGAAAAGAAAAAAACTATATAAAAAAATAAAGCAGAAAAGAAAAAACTATATAAAAAATTACTCAAAAGTAAATAGAAGAAAATAAATAATGCAGAAAAGAAAAAATTATATAAAGCAAAAATATTCACAAAGAAACTAAATACAAGTGAGAAAACTACTTAGAAATAAATAGAAGAAAAAATAAAGCAGAAAAGAAAAAACTGTATAAAATTACTCAAAAATAAATAGAAGAAAATAAATAATGCAGAAAAGAAAAAAATTATATAAAGCAAAAATATTCACAAAGAAACTAAATACAGCAAAAAACTACTGAGAAATAAATAGAAGAAAAAATAAAGCAGAAAAGAAAAACTATTTAAAAATTACTCAAAAATAAATAGAAGAAAATAAATAATGCAGAAAATAAAAAATATATATATAGCAAAAATATTCACAAAGAAACTAAATACAGCAAAAGAACTACTCAGAAATAAATAGAAGAAAAAAATAAAGCAGAAAAGAAAAAACTATATAAAAAAATTACTCGAAAATAAATAGAAGAAAATATATAATGCAGGAAAAAAAATTTATAAAAAAAATGTTGGGGCGCTGTCCAGTGGGCCTGCCAGACCTAGGGTGTGCAAACACAGGCCCAGAAGGGCCAACAGGCTCACAAGGCAGCGCGCCCTAGTTAGGCCCAGAAGCCTGCTATATAGAGGAGTTCGAAAGGGCAGCCGCGGCTGGGTTTATAAACCAGTGCGGCTGCCCTTCGCTCGGCGAGGTGGGACTAAAAGTAGCGCACTGCGGGTGGCAGCGCACGACCTTTAGTATCGGTCGGTGGCTCCAACCGGTACTAATGTGTTGCCCTTTAGTACCGGTTGAAGCCACCAACCGGTACTAAAGGCCCTTGTTTCCCGCCGCTTGGGCTGGCCAAAATTGGCCTTTAGTACTGGTTGGAGCCACCAACCGGTACTAACGGCCCATCCTATATATACTACACTTACGAAAAATCAGTTATCTCCTTCCACTTCTCGCGCTACAAGATCGATCTATCGCGCGACGCCGCCGCCGCCGCCGTCGTCGCCGCCGCCGCCGCCGCCCGCCGCCGTCGCCGCCGCCCCGCCGCCGCCGTCCCGCTACCCTCGCCGCCCCGCCGCCCGTCGTCGCCGTCCCGCCACCCTCGCCGCCCCGCCGCCCGTGGTCGTCGTCCCGTCGTCGCCGCTCCGCCTCCGTCATCGTCGCCGCCATGCCGCCCTTTCGTCGTCGGTCGTCCCGCCAGACTTCGCCGCCTGTCGTCGCTGCCCCACCGCCACGTCGCCCGCCGATCGCACACACACACACATCCACACACACACACACACACACACACACACACACACACACACACACACACACACACACATGTACACTACACACACATGGACGATACACACACACACATATTTTTTACTTATTTTATGTTTCAGATTGTTTAGATGAATTAATTAATATAACTAATTTATTTTTAGAATTTTAAAAATATTAATGTTAGATGAATTAGAACTAGTTTATTTTAGTAAGAAAATTTAGGTATATGAGATTAGTTGAACTAGTTGAATTAATAGAACTAGTTTATTTTAGTAAATGCTTAGTTGACCTAGTTGAATTAATATAACTAGTTTATTTTAGTAAGAAAATTTAGGTATATGAGATTAGTTGAACTAGTTGAATTAATAGAACTAGTTTATTTTAGTAAATATAATGCTTAGTTGAACTAGTTGAATTAATAGAACTAGCTAGTTTATTTTAGCAAGAAAATTTAGGTATATATGAGATTATTTGAACTAATTAAAATTTAGGTATATGAGATTGTTTGAATTAATATAACTAGTTTATTTTTAGTAAATGCTTAGTTGAACTAGTTGAATTAATATAACTAGTTTATTTTTAATAAGAAAATTTAGGTATATGAGATTAGTTGAACTAGTTGAATTAATAGAACTAGTTTATTTTTAGTAAATGCTTAGTTGAACTAGTTGAATTAATAGAACTAGTTTATTTTTAGCAACAAAATTTAGGTATATGAGATTATTTGAACTAATTAAAATTTAGGTATATGAGATTGTTTGAATTAATATAACTAGTTTATTTTTAGTAAATGCTTAGTTGAATTAGTTGAATTAGTAAGTGTTTAATGTTTCGCCTATATGAACATAGGAAATGTCGTCTGACGACGGAAAAAATTTCATTATGTGCGAATACTGTGAAGACTAGCGCGGCCAATGCGACAGAAATTTCCTTGTTGATGATAGGCGATTCAGCATCAAGTTGGATTAGACCTTCGAATTCGATACGGTAAGTCACAACGACAAGTGTCTGTTTTCGTAATTAAGCATGACTTATATATATATATGCTTCATTTGCTTGACTTATAATTTTTAATTTTCACTATTCTACTAGCGCATCCCCTGCCATGCAAGAATTTTTGTCTTGGATAAGATAGGTTTCAATGATATGGAAACTATGGAGGTAAAGAGGGTTTACCTGAAAGCTGAGCATGGTTATACTTTCAACGTCAAAGTATACAATGCACACACGTACACCTATTTTGAATGCAAAACTTGGCAAGCACTATGCAAGACTTATGAATTTGAGCCTGGTATGGTTATCACCTTTGATATTCGTCCGGAAGATGATATTGAAGGTAATAGAGACATATGGGTCGATGTGCAGACGCCTCCAATTCTACCATTATGTGAGTTCTTCTCAACTATATTTTTGTCTTTGATATTGCTTATTCAAAAATAATTGATAACTAATTTATATTGACAGCTTATCTCCATTCAACCAAACATGTCCGACGCTTGGTAGACAGGACCTACTACTGTCCCGGAGCTGAACTAAACTGCGAGGAGATAAGTCATTATGTTTCATGGCTTGAGGATCTTCATACTATCAAGACAAATGTTCTTCCTGCACTTAGAAATGTTAGTACTCAAAATGTGCGACCAATAGTGATGGTATTGAACTATGGTCACATCTATTTATGAATGATGGTAAGATTTTTACTATTTGTCCTCAGTGCATCTTTTGCATACATAATTTTTTTTCTAAACTTTCATTGCTAAGTATATTAATTAAGTACTATACGATGTTCTTCAACAGGGACTCCCGATGATAGTTGTGCCTCAGGGGATCGAGACTAAAGGTCGCATGTCAATTGTTAGCTTACGGCCAAGATATCCTGCATTGCACATGAATGCATTCAGGATTTCTAGAAGCGATGAATGCTTAATAGTGAAAGATTGGAGTAAACTTGTTAATGATCGCAGAGAAGTACTAGGGGGCAGCAATGAGAAGCGCAGCCCACGATTAGGAGACAGGTTCATCTGCATGCTCCAGTATGATGAATCGGGAGAGCTATACATGTTCTATGCTATTTTACCAGAGAGAGAGTAGCTAGCAGGAGTGATATAGCATGCTGCTCTTAGTACTTGTCCTTTCATGTCCGTGTTCTTCGTTCTGAACTTAATCTCAAAGAGTGATTTGCTTTTGTGGTGTTATATATGAACACTTATAATATCATGACAATCATGTTGAACTCGATGATATTTTTGCTTCTGGTACAAGTGAATGTTTCTTCTTTAAGCTACTGTTGGTGGTGATTAGATAAAGGTAATGACTATGATGATTAAATAGTGATAATGACGACTACGATGATTTTTAGCTAGCTAGCTCTAGAGTATGTTGATGATATGATGCAAGAGTTTTATAATAATATGATGATATGATGAGTAATTATTATATCATTTAATGAAAGAAACCACATATTAGTTTCAGCTGGATGGATCCTACCTAAGTGATCAACTATATATATGCCATATCCATATATATATACTTGATCACCTATAATTAGGTGATCAAGTATGTAATATCGACATATATATATATATATATATATATATATATATATATATATATATATATATATATATATATATATATATATATATATATATATATATATATATATAAACAATCACTAAATTAAATTGAAAACACAAAACTAAAGCAAAATTAAAAAACACCCAAACATTTAGTACCGGTTGGTGTTACCAACCGTACTAAAGCCCTCACGCGCACTTCGGGCTGACTCGTACACGTGTTTGCACTTTAGCGCCGGTTCGTGATTTAACCGGTACTAAAGGGGGACCTTTAGTCCCCACTCTTTAGTGCCGGTTGGAGAACCGGCACTAAAGGCCGTTACGAACCGGCACTAAAGGCCGGTTCTGCACTAGTGAAGTAACATACCGATTGACAAAGGGAATTTTATACTGGATTGCTTGAATCCTTGACTTCGTGGTTCATCCGATGAGATCATCGTGGAACATGTGGGAGCCAACATGGGTATCCAGATCCCGCTACTGGTTTGTCAAGAGAGCTGTCTCGGTCATGTCTGCATGATTCCCGAACCCGTAGGGTCTGCACACTTAAGGTTCGGTGATGCTAGAGTTATTATGGGAATTAGTGTGCTGTTACCGAATGTTGTTCGGAGTCTTGGATGAGATCCCAGACGTCACGAGGAGTTCCGGAATGGTCCGGAGGTAAAGATTTATATATGCGAAGTCCTATTTTGGCCACCGGAAAATGTTCGGGATTTTTCGGTATTGTACCTAGAAGGTTCTAGAAGGTTCTAGAGTGGGGCCCACCAGCATGGGGGGGACCCACATGAACCTGGGTAGTGGGGGCAAGGACCCACACCCTTGGTAAAGGCGCAAAAAGATCCCCCTTAGAAGGAATAAGATCATATCCCGAAGGGATAAGATCGAGATCCCTAAAAAGGGGGGATAACAATCGGTGGGGAAGGAAATGATGGGATTTCTTTCCTCCCACCTTTGCCAATGCCCCAATGGACTCGGAGGGCAAGAAACCAGCCCCCTCCACCCCTATATATAGTGTGGAGGCGCATGGGAGCTTCAACCCTTCCCCTGGCGCAGCCCTCTCCCTCCCCAACACCTCCTCCGTAGTAGTAGTGCTTGGCAAAGCCCTGCCGGAGAACTGCAAGCTCCACCACCACGCCGTCGTGTTGCCGGAGCTCTCCCTCAACTTCTCATCTCCCCTTGCTGGATCAAGAAGGAGGAGACGTCCCCGAGTTGTATGTGTGTTGAACGCGGAGGCGCCGTTGTTCGGCGCTTAGATCGGAATAAACCGCGATATGAATCGCTACGAGTACGACTCCTTCATCCGCGTTCTTGTAACGCTTCTGCATCGCGGTCTTCAAGGTATGAATATGCACTCCCCTCTCTCTTGTTGCTAGAATCTCCATAGATTGATCTTGGTGTTGCATAGAAAATTTTGAATTTGTGCTACGTTCCCAAACAGTGGCATCATGAGCTAGGTCTATTGCGTAGATTCTATGCACGAGTAGAACACAAGTTGTTGTGGGCGTTGATTTTGTTCAATATGCTTACCGTTACTAGTCCTATCTTGTTTCGACGGTATTGTAGGATGAAGCGGCCCAGACCGACCTTACACATACACTTACGTGAGACAGGTTCCGCCGACTGACATGCACTTGTTGCATAAGGTGGCTAGCGGGTGCCAGTCTCTCCCACTTTAGTTGGATCGGATTTGATGAAAAGAGTCCTTATGAAGGGTAAATAGCAATTGGCATATCACGTTTTGGTTTTGGCGTAGGTAAGAAACGTTCTTGCTAGAAACCTATAGCAGCCACGTAAAAACTTGCAACAACAAATTAGAGGACGTCTAACTTGTTTTTGCAGCATATGTCGCGTGATGTGATATGGCCAAAAAGGATGTGATGAATGAAATATATGTGATGTATGAGATTGATCATATTCTTGTAATAGGAATCACGACTTGCATGTCGATGAGTATGACAACCGGCAGGAGCCATAGGAGTTGTCTTTATTTATTGTATGACCTGCGTGTCACTGAATAACGCCATGTAATTACTTTACTTCATTTCTAAACCGTTAGCCATAGTAGTAGAAGTAATAGTTGGCGACACAACTTCATGGAGACACGATGATGGAGATCATGGTGTCATGCCTGTGACGATGATGATCATGGAGCCCCGAAGATGGAGATCAAAAGGAGCAAAATGATATTGGCCATATCATGTCACTATTTGATTGCATGTGATGTTTATCATGTTTATGCATCTTTTTTGCTTAGAACGACGGTAGTAAATAAGATGATCCCTCATAATAATTTCAAGAAAGTGTTCCCCCTAACTGTGCACCGTTGCAAAAGATTGTTGCTTCAAAGCACCACGTGATGATCGGGTGTGATAGATTCTAACGTTCACATACAATGGGTGTAAGCCAGATTTACACACGCGAAACACTTAGGTTGACTTGACGAGCCTAGCATGTACAGACATGGCCTCGGAACACAAGAGACCGAAAGGTCGAACATGAGTCACATAGTAGATACGATCAACATGAAGATGTTCACCGGATGACTAGTCCGTCTCACGTGATGATCGGACACGGCCTAGTTGACTCGGATCATGTATCACTTAAGATGACTAGAGGGATGTCTATCTGAGTGGGAGTTCATTAGATGAACTTAATTATCCTGAACATAGTCGAAAGGTCTTTGCAAATTATGTCATAGCTCGTGTTTTAGTTCTACTGTTTTAGATATGTTCCTAGAGAAAATTTAGTTGAAAGTAGATAGTAGCAATTATGCGGACTGGGTCCGTAAACTGAGGATTGTCCTCATTGCTGCGTAGAAGGCTTATGTCCTTAATGCACCGCTCGGTGTGCTGAACCTCGAACGTCATCTGTGGATGTTGTGAACATCTGACATACACGTTTTGATGACTACATGATAGTTCAGTAATGTTAAACGGTTTAGAATTGTGGCGCCGAAGACGTTTTTGAAACGTCGCGGAACATATGAGATGTTCCAAGGGCTGAAATTGGGATTTCAGGCTCGTGCCCACGTCAAGAGGTATGAGACCTCCGACAAGTTTCTTAACCTACAAACTAAGGGAGAAAAGCTCAATCCATGAGCATGTCCTCAGATTGTCTGAGTACTACAATCACTTGAATCCAGTGGGAGTTAATCCTCCAAATGAGATAGTGATAGTTCTCCATAGTCACTGCCACCAAGCTATTAGAGCTTCGTGATGAACTATAACATATCAGGGATAGACATGATGATCCTTGAGCAAATCGTGATGTTTGACACCGCGAAAGTAGAAATCGAATAGGAGCATCAATTGTTGATGGTTAGTAAAACCACTAGTTTCAAGAAGGGCAAGGTTAACAAGGGATACTTCATGAAACGGCAAATCAGTTGCTGCTCTAGTGAAGAAACCCAAGGTTGAACCCAAACCTGAGACTAAGTGCTTCTGTAATGAGGGAACGGTCACTGAAGCAGAACTACCCTAGATACTTGGTAGATGAGAAGGCTGTCAAGGTTGACAGAAGTATATTGGATATACATTATATCAAATGTGTACTTTAGTGGTTCTCCTAGTAGCACCAGGGTATTAAGATACCGGTTCAGTTGCTAAGTGTTAGTAACTCGAAATAAAAGAGCTACGGAATAAACGGAGACTATCTGAAGGTGAGATGACGATGTGTGTTGGAAGTGTTTCCAAGGTTGACGCGATCAAGCCTCGCATGCTCCCTCTACCATCGAGATTGGTGTTAAACCTAAATAATTGGTTTTTGGTGTTTGCGTTGAGCATAGACATGATTGGATTATGTTTATCGCAATATGGTTATTCATTTAAGGAGAATAATGGTTACTCTGTTTATTTGAATAATACCTTCAATGGTCTTGCACCTAAAATGAATGGTTTGTTGAATCTTGGTCGTAGTGATACACATGTTCATACCAAAAGATATAAAATAGTAATGATAGTACCACATACTTGTGGCACTTCCACTTGAGTCATATTGGTATAAAACGCATGAGGAAGCTCCGTGTTGATGGATCTTTGGACTCACTCGTTTTTGAAAAGATTGAGACATGCGAACCATGTCTATTGGTAAATATGCATGAAGAAACTCCATGCAGATGGATCGTTTCGACTCACTTGATTTTGAATAACTTGAGACATGCAAATCATACCACATGGGCAAGATGACTGAAAGGCCTCGTTTTTCAGTGAGATGAAACAAGAGAGCAACTTGTTGGAAGTAATACATTTGATGTGTGCAATCCAATGAGTGCTGAGGCACGCAGTGAATATCGTTATGCTCTTACTTCACAGATGATTTGAGTAGATTCTAAGTATATTTACTTGATGAAACACGAGTCTGAATTATTGAAAGGTTCGAGGAATTTCAGAGTGAAGTTGAAGATCATCGTGGCAAGAGGATAAATGTCTATGATATGATCATAGAGATGAATATCTGAGTTACGAGTTTGGTACACAATTAAGACATTGTGCAAATTGTTTCACAACTAATACCGCCTGGAACACCATAGTGTGATTGTGTGTCCGAACATCATAGATGCACCCTATTGGATATGGTGCATAGCATGATGGCTCTTATCGAATTACCACTATCGTTTATGAGTTAGGCATTAGAGACAACCGCATTGACTTCAAATAGGGCACCACATAATTTCGTTGAGATGACAGCGTATGAACTATGGTTTAGAGAAACCTAAACTGTCATTTCTTAAAAGTTTGGGGCTGCAAAGCTTATGTGGAAAAGTTTTAGCCTGATAAGCTCAAACCCAAAGCGGATAAATGCATCTTCATAGGACACACAAAACAATTGGGTATACCTCCTATTTCAGATCCGGAAGCAAAAGTGATTGTTTCTAGAAACAGGTCCTTTCTCGAGGAAAAGTTTCTCTTGAAAGAATTGAGTGGGAGGATGGTGGAGACTTGATGAGGTTATTGAACCATCACTTCAACCAATCTGTAGCAGGGCACATGAAGTTGTTCCTGTGGCGCCTACACCAGTTGAAGTGGAAGCTGATGATAGTGATCATGAAACTTCGAATCAAGTCACTACCAAACCTCGTAGGTCGACAAGGACGCGTACTGCTTCAGAGTGGTACGGTAATCCTGTCTTGGAGGTCATGTTGCTAGACAACAATGAACCTACGAGTTGTGGAGAAGCGATGGTGGGCCCGGATTCCGACAAATGGCTCGAGGCCATAAAATTTGAGAGAGGATCCATGTATAAAACAAAGTGTAGACTTTGGAAGAACTACTTGATGGTTGTAAGGCAGTTGGGTACAGATGGATTTTAAAAGGGAAGACGCACAACGATGGTAAGTGTCACCATTAAGGAAGCTCGACTTGTCTCTAAGATGTTTTCTGACAAGTTCAAGGAGTTGACTACGATGAGACTTTCTCACTCGTAGCGATGCTAAGAGTCTGTTGAAATTATATTAGCAGTTCCTGCATTATTTATGAAATCTTGCAGATAGGATGTCAAAACATTGTTTCCTCAATGATTTTCATGAGGAAAGGTTGTATGTGATACAACCAGAAAGTTTTTGTCAATCCTAAAAGATGCTAACAAGTATGCAAAGCTCCAGCAATCCTTTAAGGACTGGAGTAAGCATCTCGGAGTTGGAATACACGCTTTGATGAGATGATCAAATATTTTGGGTTTATACAAAGTTTATGAGAAACTTGTATTTCCAAAGAAGTGAGTGGGAGCACTATAGCATTTCTGATGAGTATATGTTGTTGACATATTGTTGATCTGAAATGATGTAGAATTTCTGGAAAGCATACAGGGTTATTTGAAAAGTGTTTTTCAATGGAAAACCTGGATTAAGCTACTTGAACATTGAGCATCAAGATCTATAAGGATAGCTCAAAATCGCTTGATAGTACTTTCAAATGAGTACGCACCGTGATAAGATTTTGAAGGAGTTCAAAATAGATCGGCAAGGAAGGAGTTCCTGGCTGTGTTATAAGGTGTGAGTATTGAGTAAGACTCAAGACCCGACAACGGCAGAAGAGAGAGAAAGGACGAAGGTCGTCCCCTATGCTTTAGACGTAGGCTCCACAGTATGCTATGCTGTGTACCGCACCTAAAGTGTGCCTTGCCATGACTCAGTCAAGGGTTACAAGTGTGATCCAGGAATGGATCACACCACAGCGGTCAAGGTTACCCTTAGTAACTAGTGGACTAAGGAATGTTCTCGATAATGGAGGTGGTAAAAGAGTTCGTCATAAAGGGTTACGCCGATGCAAACTTTGACACTAATCCGGATGACTCTGAGTAGTAAACCGGATTCGTATAGTAGAGCAGTTATTTAGAATCGTTCCAAATAGCACGTGGTAGCTGCATCTAGGAGATGACATAGAGATTTGTAAAGCACACACGGATCTGAAAGATTCAGACCCGTTGACTAATAGCCTCTCTCACAAGCGAGATATGATCAAACCCAATGGGTGTTGGATTCATTACAATCACATAGTGATGTGAACTAGATTATTGACTCTAGTGCAAGTGGGAGACTGTTGGAAATATGCCGTAGAGGCAATAATAAAATGGTTATTATTATATTTCCTTATTCATGATAATTGTCTATTGTTCATGCTATAATTGTATTAACTGGAAACCGTAATACATGTGTGAATACATAGACCACAACATGTCCCTAGTGAGCCTCTAGTTGACTAGCTCGTTGATCAATAGATGGTTATGGTTTCCTGACCATGGACATTGGATGTCATTGATAACGGGATGATGGACAAGACCCAATCATAAGCATAGCACAAGATCGTGTAGTTCGTTTGCTAAAAGCTTTTCTAATGTCAAGTATCATTTCCTTAGACCATGATATTGTGCGACTCCCGGATACCGTAGGAATGCTTTGGGTGTACCAAACGTCACAACAACGTAACTGGGTGGCTATAAAGGTGCACTACGGGTATCTCCGAAAGTGTCTGTTGGGTTGGCACGAATCGAGACTGGGATTTGTCACTCCGTTTGACGGAGAGGTATCTCTGGGCCCACTCAGTAATGCATCATCATACTGAGCTCAATTTGACTAAGTAGTTAGTCACGGGATCATGCATTACGGAACAAGTAAAGTGACTTGCCGGTAACGAGATTGAACGAGGTATTGGGATACCGAGGATCGAATCTCGGGCAAGTAACATACCGATTGACAAAGGGAATTGTATACGGGATTGCTTGAATCCTTGACATCGTGGTTCATCCGATGAGATCATCGTGTAACATGTGGGAGCCAACATGGGTATCCAGATCCCGCTGTTGGTTATTGGCCAGAGAGCTGTCTCGGTCATGTCTGCATGATTCCCGAACCCGTAGGGTCTACACATTTAAGGTTCGGTGACGCTAGAGTTGTTATGGGAATTAGTGTGCAGTTACCGAATGTTGTTCGGAGTCTCGGATGAGATCCCAGACGTGAGGAGTTCCGGAATGGTCCGGAGGTAAAGATTTATATATGGGAAGTCCTATTTTGGCCACCGGGAATGTTCTAGAAGGTTCTGGAGTGGGGCCCACCAGCATGGGGGGACCCACGTGAACGTGGGTAGTGGGGGCAAGGCCCCACACCCCTGGTGAAGGCGCACCAAGATCCCCCCTTAGAAGGAATAAGATCATATCCCGAAGGGATAAGATCAAGATCCCTAAAATGGGGGATGACAATCGGTGGGGAAGGAAATGATGGGATTTCTTTCCTCCCACCTTTGCCAACGCCCCAATGGACTTGGAGGGCAAGAAACCAGCCCCCTCCACCCTTATATATAGTGGGGAGGCGCATGGGAGCTTCAACCCTTCCCCTGGCGCAGCCCTCTCCCTCCCCAACACCTCCTCCTCCTTCGTAGTGCTTGGTGAAGCCCTGCCGGAGAACTGCAAGCTCCACCACCACGCCGTCGTGCTACCGGAGCTCTCCCTCAACTTCTCCTCTCCCCTTGCTAGATCAAGAAGGAGGAGACGTCCCCGGGCTGTATGTGTGTTGAACGCGGAGGCGCCGTTGTTCGGCGCTTAGATCGGAATAAATCGCGATCTAAATCGCTACGAGTATGACTCCTTCATCCGCGTTCTTGTAACGCTTCCGCATCGCGATCTTCAAGGGTATGAAGATGCACTCCCCTCTCTCTTGTTGCTAGAATCTCCATATATTGATCTTGGTGTTGCGTAGAAAATTTTGAATTTGTGCTATGTTCCCCAAAAATATCTTCCATAGTTTGTTCCATAAGGCATTTCCTACCGCCCCTGACGAAGACGATTTGTAGGAAGGTCGGATGCTTGTGCTCAGAATTTTATACGCCGACCGGACTGAAAAGTTACCATTCCTCTCACTACAGGAATCAGCTACTTTGCCATCTGCCACGGCAGATGGCAAAGACAAGGATGGCGGACGGCAAAGGCCTTTGCCGTCTGCGGTGGACGGCAAAAGACTCCGGCAAAGATAGGATCGGCAAAGAGCTACTTTGCCGTCTGCCATTCGAAACTGACCACAAAGGGGTCTTTGCCATCAGCAGCTGACGACAAAGAAAGCCGACGGCAATAAATGCGCTGTTAGTCCGTTAGGTGGCTAACGGCAGCCTTTGCCGTCCGCCGCTGACGGCAAAAAGCATCCGACCTTTGCCGTCTGTCGAATGACGTCAGCTGGACGTCACTGCAGGACAAGCCTTTGTTGTCTGCTGCTGTAGGCAAATGTGCTGATTCTTTGCCGTCTGCCACTGTAGGCAAAGCCTTTGCCGTTCGCCGTTGTAGGCAAACTAACCAAATGGGTCAGCTCCCAGGGAGCACAGGTGGCCGCCGCGTGGCACCTTTGCCGTCTGCGGCAGACGGCAAAGGTGCCTTTATGATCGATGGTGACGGCAATGGTGCCTCTCTTTTTGTTTTTTAAATCCAACAATTTTCACAGAAATATATGATATATATATATATATATATATATATATATATATATATATATATATATATATATATATATATATATATATTTCACAGAATTATTTAACAACAAACATATGACATATCCAACACATAAGTTTCATCGTATATACATATATAGTTCCATCCATTCATACATAGCAAGTTGCACATACACATTGTTCCATCCATACATATTACAATGCAAAGTTTCATCAAGATAGCAAGTTCCATCATAGCAAGCTAGAAGAATACTAGAATAGAATGAAAGAAAAAACAAGCACTCCATCATAGCAAGCTAGCTTCCTTGAAGTGAATGAAATCTGCGAAATGGCAAATAAGAAAGTTAGAAAAAGGTGACCAGAAGAAGAAGACTAGAAGAAGAAGTATATGCCTTTTATGAGCTAACTTAGGTGAAATGGATCATTTATGAGCTAACTTAGTTGAAATGGATCGTTTATGAGCTAACTAAGGTGAAATGGATCGTTTATGAGCTAATTTAGGTGAAATGGATCGTTTTTTAGCTAACTTAGGTGAAATGGATCGTTTATGAGCTAACCTAGGTGAAATGGATCGTTTATGAGCTAACTTAGGTATAATGCAACATTTTAGAGCTAACCTAGGTAAGATGGGTCATTTTGGAGCTAACCTAGATGAAGTGGATCATTTTTGAGCTAAGTTAGGTGAAATGGATCGTTTATGAGATAACCTAGGTGAAATAGATCATTTATGAGCTAACTTAGGTAAAATGCATCATTTTAGAGCTAACCTAGGTGTGATGGGTCATTTTGGAGCTAACCTAGGTAAAATGGATCGCTTGTGAGCTAACTTAGGTGAAATGGATCATTTATGAGCTAATCTAGGTAAAATGGGTCATTTTAGAGCTAACTTGGGTAAAATGGATCATTTATGAGGTAACTAGGGTAAAATGGGTCATTTTAGAGCTAACTTTGGTAAACTGGATTGTTTATGAGCTAAATAAGCTAATTATGCCATTTTTGACATAACTAAGCTAAGTACATGTCATTATTGAGAAAACCTAGTTAACTAAGCATATTATAGCTAACTTAGGTCATTTTGGAGGAAACAAAGCTAAGTATAGATCGTTTTAGAGCTAACTTAGGTAAAATGGATGGTTTTGGAGGTCAATAAGCTTATTAAGTCATTTTGGAGGAAAATAAGCTAACTCTAGGTCATTGTGGTAAGCCTATTGGAGGAAATAAAGCTAAGCCTAGGTCTTTATGCATTTGTTAGGCAAAATACTAGAGATACTTACCATGATCCAGGAGGTGTAGGAGTGGGCTGGCTCGTGCCGGTCGCTGGAGAAGGATAGTGCGATGCTTGTCTGGAGTTACGCTGCACCAAAGATCATTTCCAATGTCTCATTAGCATGATGACACTCAAATGTTAAGACTAGCAAGTAATGTCCATTCAATTTAAACTCACTGTGGTCCCAGGAGCAATCTCTGGCATCGGCGAAGCGGTCTGACCGAACCTCTCGCACACAGACTGCACATTTGGTTTTGTCGACTTAGCCATACTAGTTAGTAATGAGACAAACACTACATGAATGTTTTGGCTAGTCTGCAGAAGAAACTTACCACAAGGAGCTCGTACATGGCCCTTGCCTGCATGTCATTCCGTGCCCTCTCCTCCTCCAACATCTTTGTCGTCCTCTCCTCCAACTCCCGCTGCCTCACCGCCGCCTCCGCCAGAAGTTTCTCCGTTCTATCTCTCTCACTTTATATAGCAGCCTGCAACACCACTCCTCGTTACCATTTGTAATCATTGATGGAAGCGCACACAATGTAATGGAGAAAGATAGCTGAGTACGTATAACTAACCTTGAAGGCGAGTTGGACTGGCCGTTCACGAGGCCTTATCTCAGGAGCGGAGCTCAACTGGCGCGCCTTGATCTCCGGGAGAGTGCTAGGACAACGGATAAGTCCATCTCCAATGGCTATGGAGCCATGGGACCTCCCGCCACCAGATATCATCACCAGCTCTGGATCAATGGGACCCTGGCTCGGGTTAAAGTCCTCCCCTTTCCTCTCCTTCCCCTGATCTCTATATTTCACGAGCTTATTGTGGGAGGAGATGTTGGTGAAGTTCTTTGGATCATCGAGGTCAGACGGAGAGAATTCCTTGACTTTCTTGTAAGAGGCAGTGTGGGCCATGGCATACAGGTCGTACACCTCTGGCACCTTATCCGCCTTATTGTAGCATGCCTGAAAGAGAGAAACAAAGTAAATTAGTAATTAAAGGGCTCAAGCTAGCATGATTAATGAATTGCATGAATCATGAAGCAAACCACATACCCAGTTCCGCCGGTACTGATATAAGTTGGAGCTACCTTGATGGTGTGGGACACCTTCCATGTGGGCACGTTGTACTTGGCCTCGTCGTGGAGGGCTAGCCATTCTTTTGAGCACCACTCATTGACCAACACCTCCCAACAATCCATCTGATCCGCACACCATCTCGGAGGTGCCTAAGTTAGCAAATAGAAACTTGAGCGCTACGGCTATGAATTACTAGATGAAGGAAGTAAGTACAAGGCCTTAAGAATTACCTTCATGTACTCCTCCTTACTCAGGAACTTCTCGCGGCACGCCGGCTTGGTCTTCTTGATACCACGCAAGGCGTAGTAGTCTCGAACAGCCTACACCCGAGCCTTGTGCCGTAAGTTCTGTAGTAGGCGCTTGCTGACGTTATCGATAACATTTGCCACGTCTTCCTCGTATCCATCCTCACACCTGTAGAATGTCTGCAATCAAATGAGACAATATTGATTAGTACAATTAATAACTAGCTAGTTGAAGATTTTAATTGTGTAAAGGAGAAATTACCCAGAACTTTCTGATCACCACGTCTGCCCTCGTCTTGCACAAGACACACCGTCAATAATCTCACCCGGCGGGGCCGAGGCAGCCAAGTAGTGCTCCCAGCTCAATCCAAGCTCTGGAAGCCGACCCTCACCAGGCAACGTGACAAACCCCGGGAAGTTTTGCCGACAAAGAACTCCAAGGACGGAGTTGGGCCGGCGGACACTATGATGGTGGTCCCAACCCCTGCATCATGACAAGACCAACACATTAGATATTTGAAGAAACGTGAATGCAGAAGGTACAAAAAGATTAAATGCACTTACCTTTCCCCATCAGGGAAAATCAACCACCTCTGCTCGCGGGTCACCGGCACGGACGGGAGCCATGTACAACCACGCTGGTAGACAGTGCCCCCCTCCTCCTCAATATCAGTCGGCTCCCCGCCATCATCAGCATTGCCACTCGACCCCTCAGGCTGATCCGGCCAGGTACCCCAGCCAGATGTGTGCTCCTCCAGGGTCACATGGGCCGAAGGCCCGTCGACCCGATGCTCATGGGTCAAAGGCCCGTGGACCGGAGTCCATGTAGCCTCCTCCTCGGACGAGTCCACCCTAGCAGTCACGTGCTCGAGTGAAACAGCTGGGGGTGGCGGCGAGGAAGGCGCCCTAGTAGTCACCCTACCTCCTCTCCCACGACCACATGCTCCAACTCCTCTCTTCTTCCCTCCCTTACCTCGTCCCCTGCTGGGCACCGCGGTCGATGAAGAAGGGCCCGACAGAGTCGCCATACTGTCCAGCAACGCTCGGCGGAGAGGTGCGTGTGGAATGGAAGACCTCCCACCATGCGCCGACGAAGAAGCGGCCTCGGAGCGCTCCCAACCAGCGCCCACCATCTTTCAACACCTGCCATGACAAAGAGTAAACGAAATTAGTACAACATAAAAAAATACCGACATGAATAATAATATGTATATCACTTAAGTGTATCATCATCAAGTACAACATAAAAAAATTGAATACCTGACACTACTAATAATATCGGTCACTATCATCAATAAATGCATAATCATCATCATCACTATAATCAATGACGGGCTCATAGGGTTCAGTGGCATCAACATGTGGAAGGCCACCTTGACGTAATTGGTCAAGCATTGACAGGTCATCCGCAACAGTAACCTCTTCTTGTTCCGGCTCTTCTTGTTCCTCCTCTGGGGTGATGTCGGATTCATCGTCGCGGTCTACTTCAATGTTTTGGGGTGAAATATAGCGGTTCTTGAAACGCTTTTTGGAAAGACGTGTCTCTTGAAAGAATTCTACTTCATATGTGTCTGGGTTAATGTGAGGTTCATAATCCTCTTCCTTTGGGGGAGATAGTCTAGCACGTGGCGGCACTTTATAAACGACATCCCAACCTTTTAGATTTGGATTAGTTTGGCAGGCCCACGGTAGATAGAATACTTGGGTCTCCTGTTGAGCCGTAATATAGACATCAGGAACATCTAAATGGGTGCTTTGTTTGAATTCAACTAGCCCTATATGTTCATGAGTCCTTCTAGTCTCCTTCGGCTGAAACCAATAACATTTGAAGACTACGACATTCGGTGGGTTTTCACCATAGAATATAAGTTCATAAATTGCTTCAACTCTCCCATAATACTCGGTACCTCCTTCGCCGATAGCAGATACACAACAATTTATAGACTTTCGGTCGGCCATAGATAACTCTTTGCCATAGGTACGAAAGCGATACCCGTTGATGTCGTATTTGTCAAATGAACGGACCTTATAGTCAAAACCATTAGCGACTTGTCTCAATTCGGCGTCCATAGACTCTGAATTAGCCTACAAGTTTAATACGAAAGGATTGTTGCATTACGCACAAATTAGTGAATGAAATGAAATTGTGTAATAGAAATTACTGTTTGTTTGAACCAAGAGATGAAACCGAGATAGCCGCCTCCTTGCTTTGCGAGAAGCTCATACTCTTCAACGGAATCCTTTTGGATCACAGCTCAATACGAGAATATGTCGATGTATCGACTATATGAAATATCCAGGAATAAGAGCAGTTCAAAGGAAATAGAAGTCGTGAAACAATGTACCGAGAACTTACTCGATGTACGGCTACACTTCTATCAGGTTGTTGAAGATATACAACGAAATGGTCCGCCATTCTTCGTTATCCAAAGATACTGGTTTTGAAGCACTGCCTGGTGAGAGATTCGCTTTGAATAGGCTAAGGTTGGATCCACCATTTTTAGGGTCGTCGGCATTGTACCGAGGCTTCGGATTATGCAAATGACGATTTTTGGCTTCGTAGTGTGTTGTAACAAAGTTTGCCGCCTCCTCAGTGATGAATGCCTCAACCATCGATGCTTCAATTCTACGCTTATTTTCACATTTTTCTCGAAGCGTATTCTGCATCCTCTCAGTTGGGTAGCACCAACGATTTTGCACGCCCCCCCCCCCAATCTTGCCTCGGTCGGGAGATGCAAAATCAGATGCTGCATTGGATTAAAGAAGCCCGGTGGAAAGATCTTCTCTAACTTGCAGATCAACTCCGGCGCCAACTCTTCCATTTCTTCTAGCACGCCAGGCGATAGTTCTTTTGCACAAAGAACACGGAAGAAATAGCTGAGTTCTGCCAGTACTAGCCATTCATCCTCAGGGATGAAGCCACGCAACATCACCGGCATTACCCGCTCAATCCATATGTGCCAATCATGACTCTTTAGACCAAATATCTTCAATTAATTAAGACTCGCTCCCCTCTTTAGATTCACCGCATACCCACCGGGGAACATCAACTGCATTTTCACCCACAAGATAATTTCCCTCATAGCTGGCCTTCCAAGATTGAACCATGTCTTTGGCTTCGTCCAGTTCTGCTTTCATTTCGGTTCTTTCATGTTTTGTAACGGCCTATCACATAGCGCCTCCAGATCGACTCTAGCCTTAGTATTATCCTTTGACTTCCCATCTATGCTGAACAATGTACCAAAAAGTGCCTTGACGCTATTCTTCTCAGTGTGCATCACGTCGATGTTGTGTGGGAAAAGGAGGTCTTTGAAGTAAGGCAGATCCCATAAGCATGTCTTGTGAGTCCAGGCGTGCTTAGAATTATACCCCTTGAAGTACCCTGGACGCTCTGGATCTGGCTCGAGAGTGTTTAACTGATCCAGGGTCTGTTGGCCTATCAACGCAGGTGGTGCAGAGTTTTTGACAACTCTACCTCTAATGAAGTTCTTCTTGTCTTTCCTGAACTTATGGTGAGGATCCAGGAACAGTCTATGCATGCCGAAGCAAGAAAACTTGCGACCGGCCTGAAGCCAACGAAACTCAAGAGCTCCCTTGCATGTGGGGCACGGGAACCTTCCATGCACACACCAACCAACGAATAGTGCATACGCCGGCAAGTCATGCATCGAGTACATGTACCAGACACGCATTATGAAGTTCCGTTTGCTATAGGCGCCGTATGTCTTGAACCCATTATCCCAAGCTTCTTGCAATTCGTCCTTAAGCGGCTGCCTTTACACATTCATATTTTTCCCCGGATAGTTGGGCCCTAGAATTATCAATGTCAGGAAAATGTTCTTTCTTTGCATAATCTGTCCGGGGGGAGATTGAGTGGAAAGCAAATACGGGCCAACAACTGTATTGGGCTGCCGTCAGACCAAACACACAGAACCCATCCATGCTGATGCCGACTCGAGGATGCCTCGGATCTGCCACTTTGTCAGCATGTAATTCATCAAACTTTTTCCACGCAACACCATCCGATGTGTGTACCATCATCAGATTCCCATCTACATCTAGTTTGTTTTTTTCCCCGTTTTGTGCCATGTCATGTGTCTGCCCGTCTCTTCGACCATGAAAACACGTTGAAGTCTTTGTACGATTGGCATATACCAAGAACACTAACGGGGATTTGGTCTGTGTCTTCTCACCCATACCATTGTCTACCACAACATACCTGGAAGACTTGCAAATGGGACAATAGTTCAAGTCCACATAGTCAAGCCTAAATATGGCACATCCTTTCTCACAGGCATGTATCTTCTCATAGGGCATCTTCAGTGCACGGAAGATTTTGTCCGACTGGTATAGGTTTGCAGGCATTACATGGCCTTTGGGTAGTAAGCGTCCAACATCATCATCTGCGTCGTAGCATTCTCTGCCCAAGTTGAATCGAGCCTTGAGCCATTACTTGTGAGATGGCATCCAACCGACAAAGCTCGGTGTGCTTGTGGAGCGGACGTTTGAAGACTCCAACATTTCATTGAAGGCCTTTGCAGATTCCTCCATCTCCTCGTCCAATCCCGAGCATCATTCAAGTCTTGCACCATGTTTTCCATCCGGTACCATGCTCGTCGGTGCGACGACGATCCACCTCAGCTCATCACGTTGGGCGGACTCACCATGATATGTCCACACCGTATAATCGGGCGTAAAACCACTCTTCTACTGTGTGTTTGCCCATTTCAGCCTCATCCTCTTTTCCCAATTGCCGCACCGAAAGCAGGGCACCAGGTTTTCCTCTGGCCATTTGCAAATGCGGCTTGCACAAACCCCTTGGTTTTTGTGAACCATTCAGTGCTCCATTTGTTCTGACCAGTGTGACCGGTGTACATCTACACACGATCACTCTGTTGGGGAACGTAGCAGAAATTCAAAATTTTCCTACGTGTCACCAAGATCTATCTATGGAGAAACTAGCAACGAGGGAAGGAGAGTGCATCTACATACCCTTGTAGATCGCTAAGCGGAAGCGTTCAAGAGAACGGGGTTGAAGGAGTCGTACTCGTCGTGATCCAAATCACCGGAGATCCTAGTGCCGAACGGACGGCACCTCCGCGTTCAACACACGTACAGCCCGGTGACGTCTCCCACGCCTTGATCCAGCAAGGAGAGAGGGAAAGGTTGAGGAAGACTCCATCCAGCAGCAGCACAACGGCGTGGTGGTTGTGGAGGAGCGTGGCAATCCCGCAGGGCTTCGCCAAGCACCAAGGGAGAGGAGGAGGAGGAGAGGCAGGGCTGCACCAAGAGGAGAAGTTCTCATGTGTGTTGGGCAGCCCCAAACCTCAAGTATATATAGGGGAGGGGGAGGGCTGCGCCCCCATCTAGGGTTTCCACCCCCAAGGGGTGCGGCTAGCCCTAGATGGGGCTTGGGGAGGCGGCCAAGAGGGGAGGGAGAGGGAGGCGCCCACTAGATGGGCCTTAGGGCCCATCTGCCCTAGGGTTTGCCCCCTTCCCCACTTCCCTGCGCCTTGGGCCCTATGGGGGCGCACCAGCCCACCGGGATGGTCCCTCCCACACTTGGCCCATGCAGCCCTCCAGGTTGGTGGCCCCACTTGGTGGACCCCGACCCTCCGGTGGTCCCAGACATTACCGGAAAAACCCAAACTTTTCCGGTGACCAAAACAGACTTCCATATATAAATCTTTACCTCCGGACCATTCCGGAACTCCTCGTGACGTCCGGGATCTCATCCGGACTCCTAACAACATTCGGTAACCACATACAAACTTCCTTTATAACCCTAAGCCATCGAACCTTAAGTGTAGACCCCTACGGGTTCGGGAACCATCTGCACATGACCGAGACGTTCTCCGGTCAATAACCAACAGCGGATCTGGATACCCATGTTGGCTCCTACATGTTCCACGATGATCTCATCGGATGAACCACGATGTCAAGGACTCAATCGATCCCGTATACAATTCCCTTTGTCTAACGGTATTGTACTTGCCCGAGATTCGATCGTCGGTATCCCGATACCTTGTTCAATCTCGTTACGGCAAGTCTCTTTACTCGTTCCGTAACACATCATCCCGTGATCAACCCCTTGGTCACATTGTGCACATTATGATGATGTCCTACCGAGTGGGCCCAGAGATACCTCTCCGTCACACGGAGTGACAAATCCAGCCTCGATTCGTACCAACCCAACAGACACTTCCGGAGATACCAGAGTGCACCTTTATAGTCACCCGATTCGTTGTGACGCTTGGTACACCCAAAGCATTCCTACGGTATCCGGAGTTGCACAATCTCATGGTCTAAGGAAATGATACTTGACATTAGAAAAGCTTTAGCATACTGAACTACGATCTTTGTGCTAGGCTTAGGATTGGGTCTTGTCCATCACATCATTCTCCTAATGATGTGATCCTGCTATCAACGACATCCAATGTCCATGGTCGAAACCGTAACCATCTATTGATCAACGAGCTAGTCAACTAGAGGCTTACTAGGGACATGGTGTTGTCTATGTACCCACACATGTATCTGAGTTTCCTCTCAATACAATTATAGCATGGATAATAAACGATTATCATGAACAAGGAAATATAATAATAACTAATTTATTATTGCCTCTAGGGCATATTTCCAACAGTCTCCCACTTGCACTAGAGTCAATAATGTAGTTCACATCGCCATGTGATTAACACTCACAGGTCACATCACCATGTGACCAACATCCAAAGAGTTTACTAGTGTCTGTAAACTAGTTCACATCATCATGTGATTAAGACTCAATGAGTTCTGAGGTTTGATCATGTTTTGCTTGTGAGAGAGGTTTTAGTCAACGGGTCTGAACCTTTCAGATCCGTGTGTACTTCGCAATTCTCTATGTCATATTGTAAATGCTGCTTCCACGCTCCACTTGGATCTATTCCAAATGATTGCTCCACTATACGTATCCGGTTTGCTACTCAGAGTCACTCGGATAGGTGTTAAAGCTTGCATCGACGTAACCCTTTACGCCGAACTCTTTATCACCTCCATAATCTAGAAACATGTCCTTATTTACTCCAAGGACAATTTTGATCATTGTCCAATGATCCATTCTGGATCATTCTTGTACCCTTGATGACTCATGGCAAGGCACACTTCCGTGCGGTACACAAAGATAGCATACTATAGAGCCTATGTCCGAAGCATAGGGGCGACCTTCGTCCTTTCTCTCTTTTCTGCCGTGGTCGAGCTTTTAACTTCATACCTTACAACTCGGCAAGAACTCCTTCTTTGACCGATCCATCTTGAACACTTTCAAGATTATGTCAAGGTATGTGCTCATTTGAAAGTACCATTAAACGGTTTTGATCTATCCTATAGATCTTGATGCTCAATGTTCAAGTAGCTTAATATAGGTTTTCACTTGAAAACACTTTTCAAATAACCCTATATGCTTTCCAAATTCTACATCATTTCGATCAACAATATGTCAACAACATATACTCATCAAAATTCTATAGTGCTCCCACTCACTTCTTTGGAAACACAAGTTTCTCATAAACTTTGTATAAACCCAAAATCTTTGATCATCTCATCAAAGCGTACATTCCAACTCCGAGATGCTTAATCCAGTCCTTAGAAAGGATCATTGGAGCCAAGATACCTTTAGCATCCTCGGGATCGACAAAACTTTCTCAATGTATCACATACAACCTTTCCTTACGAAAACCGGTAAGGAAACTCATTTTGACATCCGTCTCGCCAGATTTCATAAATGCAGCTTATGCTAACATGATTCTCGACGGACTTAAGCATCGCTCTCGATGAGAAAATCTCATCGTAGTCAACTCCTTGAACTTGTGAAAACTCTTTGCCACAAGTCGAGCTTCATAGACGGTGATATTACCGTCCACGTCCGTCTTCTTCTTAAAGATCCATTCATCTCAATGGCTTGCCGATCAACGGACAAGTCCACCAAAGTCCATGCTTTGTTTTGATACATGGATCCTATCTCGGATTTCATGGCTTCTAACCATTTGTCGGAATTTGGGCCCACCATTGCTTCTCCATAGCTCGTAGGTTCATTGTTGTCTAGCAACATGACCTTCAAGACAGGATTGCGTACCACTCTGAAGTAGTACGCCTCCTTGTCACGCCACGAGGTACATTAGTGACTTGATCCAAACTTCATGATCACTATCATAAGCTTCTACTTCAATTGGTGTAGGTGCCACGGAACAACTTCATGTGCCCTGCTACACACTAGTTTAAGTGAAGGTTCAATAACCTCATCAAGTCTCCACCATCCTCCCACTCAACTTTTCGAGACAAACTTTTCTCGAGAAAGGATCCGATTCAAGAAACAATCCCTATTGCTTTCGGATCTGAATTAGGAGGTATACCCAACTGTTTTGGGTGTCCTATGAAGATGTATTTTATCCGCTTTGGGTTCGAGCTTATCAACCTGAAACTTTTTCACATAAGCGTCGCAGCCCCAAACCTTTAAGAAATGACAGCTTAGGTTTCTCTAAACCATAGTTCATACGGTGTCATCTCAACGGAATCACGTGGTGCCCTATTAAAGTGAGTGCGGTTGTCTCTAATGCCTAACCCATGAACGATAGTGGTAATTCGATAAGAGACATCATGGTACGCACCATATCCAATAAGGTGCAACTATGATGTTCGACACACCATCACACTATGGTGTTCCAGTGGTATTAGTTGTGAAACAATTTCCACAATGTCTCAATTGTGTACCAAACTCATAACTCAGATATTCATCTCTATGATCACATCACGACATTTTATCCTCTTGTCACGAAGATCTTCAACTTCACTCTGAAATTACTTGAACCTTTCAATAATTCAGACTTGTGTTTCATCAAGTAAATATACTCAACATCTACTCAAATCATCTGTGAAGTAAGAACATAACGATATTCATCAGATGCCTCAAAGACTCATTGGACTGCACATATCAAAATGTGTTACTTCCAACAAGTTGCTATCTTGTTCCATCTTCTCAAACCGAGGCTTTTCACTCATCTTGCCCATGTGGTATGTTTTACATATCTCAAGTGATTCAAAATCAAGTGAGTCCAAACGATCCATCTGCATGGAGTTTCTTCATGCGTATACACCAATAGACATGGTTCGCATGTCTCAAAATTTTCAAAATGAGTGAGTCCAAAGATCCATCAACATGGAGCTTCTTCATGCGTTTTATACCAATATGACTTGCATGGCAAAGTTGCCACAAGTAAGTGGTACTATCATTACTATCTTATATTTTTGGCATGAAAATGTGTATCACTACGATCGAGATTCAATAAACCATTTATTTAGGTGCAAGACCATCGAAGGTATTATTCAAATAAATAGAGTAACCATTATTCTCTTTAAATGAATAACAGATATTGCGATAGACATAATCCAATCATGTCTATGCTCAACGCAAACACCAAATGATAATTATTCTGGTTTAATACTAATCTTGATGGTAGAGGGAGCGTCGATGTTTGATCACATCAAAATTGGAAACACTTCCAACACATATCGTCAGCTCTCCTTTAGCTAGTCTCCGCTTATTCCGTAGCCTTTTATTTCGAGTTACTAACACTTAGCAACCGAACCGGTATCTAATACCCTGGTGCTACTAGGAGTACTAGTAAAATACACAATAACTTAATGTATATCCAATATACTTCTATCGACCTTGCCAGCCTTCTTATCTACCAAGTATCTAGGGTAATTCTGCTCCGAAGGTTGTTCCCCTTATTGCGTAAGCACTTAGTCTCGGGTTTGGGTTCAACCTTGGGTTTCTTCACCGAGCAACAACTGATTTGCCGTTTCATGAAGTGTCCCTTCTTGCCCTTGCCCTTCTTGAAACTAGTGGTTTCACCAACCATCAACAATTGATGCTCCTTCTTGATTTTTACTTTCGCGATGTCAAACAACGCGAATACCTCAAGGATCATCATCTCTATCCTTGATATGTTATAGTTCATCACGAAGCTCTAGCAGCTTGGTGGCAATGACTTTGGAGAAACATCACTATCTCATCCGGAAGATTAACTCCCACTCGATTCAAGTGATTGTTGCACTCGGACAATCGAGCACAAGCTCAACGATTGAGCTTTTCTCCCTTAGTTTGCAGGCTAAGAAAATCGCCGGAGGTCTCATACCTCTCGACATGGGCACGAGCCTGAAATCCTAATTTCAGCCCTCAAACATCTCATATGTTCCGCAACATTTCAAAACGTCTTTCGTGCCTCAACTCTAAACCGCTTAACTGAACTATCACGTAGTTATCAAAACGTGTATGTCCGATGTTCGCAACATCCACAAACGACGTTTGGGGTTCAGCACACCGAGCGTGCATTAAGGACATAAGCTTTCTCTTGTCCGCATAATCGCCATCACAACTTCCAACTATATTTTCTCTAGGAACATATCTAAACAGGGTACTAAAGCGCGAGCTTTACATAATTTGCAAAAGGTCTTTTGACTATGTTCAAGATAATTAAGTTCATCTTATGAACTCCCACTCGATAGACATCCTCTCGGTCATCTAAGTGATTACATGATCCGAGTCAACTAGGCCGTGTCCGATCATCACGTGAGACGGACTAGTCATCATCGGTGAACATCTTCATGTTGATCGTATCTACTATACGACTCATGCTCGACCTTTCGGTCTCTGTGTTCCGAGGCCATGTCCATACATGCTAGGCTCGTCAAGTTAACCCCAAGTGTTTCAAGCGTGTAAATCTGTCTTACACCCGTTGTATGTGAACGTAAGAATCCATCACACCCGATCATCACGTGGTGCTTAGAAGCGACTTAACTTTAGCAACGGTGCACGCTTAGGGAGAACACTTCTTGAAATTGTTGTAAGGATCATCTTATTTACTACCGTCGTTCTAAGTAAACAACATGCATAAACATAATAAACATCACATGCAATTATATAGTAGTGACATGATATGGCCAATATCATATAGCTCCATTGATCTCCATCTTCGGGCTCCATGATCATCATCGTCACCGCATGACACCATGATCTCCATCATCATGATCTCCATCATCGTGTCTTCATGAAGTTGTCTCGCCAACTATTACTTCTACTACTATGGCTACCGGTTAGCAATAAAGTAAAGTAATTACATGGCGTTGTTTAATGACACGCAGGTCATACAATAAATAAAGACAACTCCTATGGCTCCTGCCGGTTGTCATACTCATCGACATGCAAGTCGTGAATCCTATTACAAGAACATGATCAATCTCATACATCACATATCATTCATCATATTCTTCTTGGCCATATCACATCACATAGCATACCCCGCAAAAACAAGTTAGACGCCCTCTAATTGTTGTTTGCATGTTTTACGTGGCTGCTATGGGTTTCTAGCAAGAACGCTTACCTACGCAAAACCACAACGTGATATGCCAATTGCTATTTACCCTTCATAAGGACCCTTTTCATCGAATCCGTTCCGACTAAAGTGGGAGAGACGGCACCGCTAGCCACCTTATGCACCAAGTGCATGTCGATCGGTGGAACCTGTCTCACGAAGAGTACGTAAGGTCGGTCCGGCCGCTTCATCCCACAATACCGTCAAACAAGATTGGACTAGTAACAGTAAGCATATTGAACAACATCAACGCCCACAACTACTTTTTGTTCTACTCGTGCAAAGAATCTACGCAATAGACCTAGCTCATGATGCCACTGCTGGGGAACGTGGCAGAAATTCAAAATTTTCCTCGTGTCACCAAGATCTATCTATGGAGAAACTAGCAACGAGGGAAGGAGAGTGCATCTACATACCCTTGTAGATCGCTAAGCGGAAGCGCTCAAGAGAACGGGGTTGAAGGAGTCGACTGTCGTGATCCAAATCACCGGAGATCCTAGTGCCGAACGGACGGCACCTCCGCGCTCAACACACGTACATCCCGGTGACGCCTCCCACGCCTTGATCCAGCAAGGAGAGAGGGAGAGGTTGAGGAAGACTCCATCCAGCAGCAGCACAACGGCGTGGTGGTGGTGGAGGAGCGTGGCATCCCGCAGGCTTCGCCAAGCACCAAGGGAGAGGAGGAGGAGGAGAGGCAGGCTGCACCAAGAGGAGAAGTTCTCATGTGTGTTGGGCAGCCCCAAACCTCAAGTATATATAGGGAGGGAGGCTGCGCCCCATCTAGGGTTTCCACCCCAAGGGGTGCGGCCAGCCCTAGATGGGGCTTGGGAGGCGGCCAAGAGGGAGGAGAGGGAGGCGCCCACTAGATGGGCCTTAGGACCCATCTCGCCTAGGGTTTGCCCCTTCCCCACTTCCTCGCGCTTGGGCCCTATGGGGGCGCACCAGCCCACCCGGGCTGGTCCCTCCCACACTTGGCCCATGCAGCCCTCCAGGTTGGTGGCCCCACTTGGTGGACCCGGGACCCTCCGGTGGTCCCAGACATTACCGAAAACCCAAACTTTTCCGGTGACCAAAACAGACTTCCCATATATAAATCTTTACCTCCGGACCATTCCGAACTCCTCGTGACGTCCGGGATCTCATCCGGACTCCAAACAACATTCGGTAACCACATACAAACTTCCTTTATAACCCTAGCGCCATCGAACCTTATGTGTAGACCCTACGGGTTCGGGAACCATGCGAACATGACCGAGACGCTCTCCGGTCAATAACCAATAGCGGATCTGGATACCCATGTTGGCTCCCACATGTTCCACGATGATCTCATCGGATGAACCACGATGTCAAGGACTCAATCGATCCCGTATACAATTCCCTTTGTCTAACGGTATTGTACTTGCCCGAGATTCGATCGTCGGTATCCCGATACCTTGTTCAATCTCGCACGGCAAGTCTCTTTACTCGTTCCGTAACACATCATCCCGTGATCAACCCCTTGGTCACATTGTGCACATTATGATGATGTCCTACCGAGTGGGCCCAGAGATACCTCTCCGTCACACGGAGTGACAAATCCCGCCTCGATTCGTGCCAACCCAATGAAACTTCCGGAGATACATGTAGTGCACCTTTATAGTCACCCGATTCGTTGTGACGCTTTGGTACACCCAAAGCATTCCTACGGTATCCGGAGTTGCACAATCTCATGGTCTAAGGAAATGATACTTGACATTAGAAAAGCTTTAGCATACGAACTACGATCTTTGTGCTAGGCTTAGGATTGTCTTGTCCATCACATCATTCTCCTAATGATGTGATCCCGTTATCAACGACATCCAATGTCCATGGTCAGGAAACTGTAACCATCTATTGATCAACGAGCTAGTCAACTAGAGGCTTACTAGGGACATGGTGTTGTCTATGTACCCACACATGTATCTGAGTTTCCTCTCAATACAATTATAGCATGGATAATAAACGATTATCATGAACAAGGAAATATAATAATAACTAATTTATTATTGCCTCTAGGGCATATTTCCAACACACTCATCTTGACTTTCAGAGCTACTGGACACACTATATATATATATATATAATTCACCATGTATATATTTGTCAGTTGATCTACTTTGTCAATTTTATTATGTCCATGCAACCTACACTCTAATAGGTAATGATAGGTCCTAATCCCACCCGAGTATGTGTAGATTGGGTTCATTTTCCCATGCTATGCTCCGGATCTGACGCAAAATTTCGGCAGCACCTCCCCGCTGTTCTCCTGATACACGTCTCTGCAATAAACAGAGAGGATGTGTACCCGGAGAACAACAGGGGAGGCACTAACGAAATTTATGCGTTGGATCTGGAGCAAAGCATATGGGAAAATGAACCCAATCTACACATACTCGGGCTGTCCATGGATAGCGTTGGACAATTCGAAAGAATCACGGTTATAAATATGCGAATGCATGCATATTTATAACTATAACCCTTTCGAACGGAGACACATATTGGTTACGATCTTCGATGATTCAAGACACATATATAGCTAGCTATCAAGTTTCATCGGCACGAACACCGAACAGAGAAAATAATTAAGGGGAGGAGGACATGTCATTTGTGCTCACCCACGAACGAAGAAGCGAGAGCTCACAAACGCGCGGGGGAGGTCGCCAACACCAAACCTCGCAGCAATGAAACAACTGCACATTTAAATCTACCCGATCAACACAATTATATATGATGTTTTTCATAACAAAATCGAAAAATATATGACCTAACTCATAATTCACAAATATATGACCCCATCGGCCTCTGGAAGGCCAAAGAGCACCTTTTCGGGAGGTGTTGGGGGTCGGGGTGTCGTGTCGGTATCGGGGTGCCGTGTCGGGGTCGGGGTGCTCTTTCGGGGTCGGGGTGTCGGGGTGTTGTGTCGGGGTCGGGGTGTGGTGTCGGGGTCGGGGTGTCGGGGTCAGGGGGTCAGGGGGTCCGGGTGTCGGGCTATGGTGTCGGGGTCAGGGGGTCAGGGGGTCGGGGTGTTTCCTTCTATACTTCTTCTTCTTTCAATCTGTTCTTCTTCTACTTTCCTTTCTTCTTCTTCTTCTTCTTCTTTCCTTCTCTTCTTCTTCCCCTTCTACATATTCTTCTTTTCTTCTTCTTCTTTTTTCATCTTTTTTCTACTTCTTTTAATAATATGACTAATTATCTAAAACCCATGCACTAAATCTAACACTAACACATATCTAGCACTAAATCTAACTCTAAAAATTAAACAGCAAAAAAAAAGAAAAACAGAAAAAAATAACTCACCGGAGCCGATGGGGGTCGTGGTTTCGCGGCGGCAGGGTGGCGGTGACGACGGGGGCCGCAGGGCTCCGGGTCGGTGGAGCTTAGGGGGGCGTTGAGCAGCAGCGCCGAGCCGAGCGAAGGCGAGGCGATGGGGCATGGTGGCGCCAGGTGGGTGGGGCTCAGGGCGGCGGGCGATGGGGACGGTCGAGGCGGCGACTTGGTGAGGCGCCAAGGCAGCGGATGGTGGGCGGCAGGCGTCGGCGGGTGAAAGGGGTGGGGTGGTGGGGCGGCGGGCCAAGTTGCAGGCAGTGGAGGCGGCGGCAAGGGTGGCGGCGGCACGCGGAGGAGGCGGTGTGTGGGTGGCTCTGGTTGTCGGGGAGGAGAGAGGGAGAGAAACAGAGAGAGGAAGGGACGGGGTGGGGCTCGGCCGTTAGTTAGGGTTAGTTCTTTGCCATACGCCCCACCTTTGCCTTCCGCTTTTTTCTTCTCTTTGTCGTCTGCTAGCAGACGGCAAAGAGGGGGCCCGTTAAGTTTTTTCTAATCAGCTCGTTAGTGGGGGCCACCTCTCTCTTCGCCGTCAGCCAAGATTCTTTGTCGTGCGCTAGCTGACGGCAAAGAACTGGCTGATGGCAAAGACCTTCTTTGCCATCAGCCGGTTCTTTGTCGTCCGTTTTATGAAAGCAGACGGCAAAGACGTTCTTTGCCGTCAGCTGGCTGACGGCAAAAAACTAGCAGACGGCGAATAACTGGATTCCAGTAGTGTCTCCACCTCCCAGGCCCAACAATCTTCACCCCAATTCCCTATGGGTGTTTTAGCAATGGCATGCACATCAGGTGCAACAAAGTTTGCTTCCAAGGCAGCAAGATCCCAACTATTATTCACATGATCGATAAGCTCCTCCACCTTGGTGCATGCAGCCCCTGGTAAACGAATAATTGGACGATAGCCATGATTGGATGGAATCCAAGGGTCCTCCCAGATATTAATACTCGCACCATCCCCAACACGTTTAATCAGCCCTAGATTCAGGCATTCTCTCCCATGTAGTATTGCCCTCCAAGTATGAGAGGAGTTCCTCTTTTTTGTAGCTGCCAAGAAATCTGAATCATGATAGTATCGGCCTTTAAGCACCTTTGCACAAAGTGATTCAGGATTGGTCAGAAGCCTCCACCCTTGTTTAGCCAGCATGGCTTGATTAAAGAGGCCAAAATCTCTGAAGCCCATTCCCCCATCACATTTTGGGATAGCTATGTCCTGCCACTTTTTCCAATGCATTTTCTTTTTCTTTTCATCACCTCCCCACCAGAAGCTTGCAAAAAATACTTGTGATCTTTTTGCAGGTCTTTTTGGAAAGTCTAAACATCCCATTGAATAGGTAGGGATTGCTTAGCATATGGACTTGATTAGAACTTCTCATGCTGCACTACTCATCAGTTCTACTGACTCCATGTACACACTTGCTTGTGCTTTGCATCCTCCTCTGTTCAATTCTGTCTGCATCCAGGATGTTGCCTGTAACGTGTTTGCTGAAATGTAAATGTTTTTTCTCCTTGATTTTCTATTCTTGACGGAAACAGCAACAGGAAATTACAGCCTAGCTTGGCGGCATGCAAAGACTAAGAATCGGCTGCTCTCTACCATACCATCCATACTAGGCCTAGAGGGCGCTGCTAGTTTGCCCTGTAGCTGTGGTGCCGGATGGATGGAGCGATTGCTTGCGGCACAGTCCAATAGCCTAATGCTTGCATGGAGGTATGTCGTCCAATACAATGTTTAGATTTTATGTACTAGTGCTTAAATTTGATTTTCCTCTTTTTGTGGGGTGCAAAAATAGTACTCCCTCCGTTCTGATTTACTCGTCGTGGTTTTAGTTCAAATTTGAACTAAAACCACGACGAGTAAATCGGAACGGAGGGAGTATTATATTATATCCCTGCTGATATGTACGCATACAGATCAATCACATATTTATATGTTTAGTTTTTCCTCTTTTTGTGTATGATCAAGCACTGTGGAACATCCATCTTTGCAGATCCAGCCAGCCATGCCAACATACCCATAGGATGTCTTTGAATTTTATCTGTGCCAGCAGACCATACAGACGTAAATTTGTAGGTGCAGTGATACATCTGCTCTCATGTCATGCAAAACAGCAACCTTCACCTCCTTTATGTTGTGATTTGAAAAATTAGCATTTGTTTGAGGAACCCCCTGGAATACCTGAAGTGGGGTTAAAGGGAGAAATTAGTCATCTAACCAGTTCTGAATATTTTGCAGGCGAATGGTCTTTAGAATTCATGGATTTTTACTACCTCCAATTTTGCTACAGTGTAGTAATATAAGTTAAAAGAGCTACTATTTGTTCTCAGAGGTTAGCATACCAAGATTAAGTGGTGGATGACCGCATGCTTATTTCCTCTTGCTTGCTATATATGCCATGATTCATGGCCTCCATACGTTCAAATTAGGATTCAGGGGCATCTGTTAGAGGAGCATGTACTCCGTCTTTGTGATTCCTCGAAGAATGCACATTTAGTCATTTTATAGATTTATTTAGATATCGATTTTAAGCCTTATGCTCCTTCCATTTTAGGATCTGCCAATTTTCATTCTTCCATGGGTAGCGATACTCACATGGAACTCATCACTCATTTGCACATTGGTTAAAGATGGAGATAAAGACAGGCTTTTGTGACCAAGGGGTGGAATTCTTTTCAGCTTACAGAAACTTTCTTACCAACATCGCTTCTTGCTGACGCACCAATCTTTTAGAACAAACTGACGCACCAATCTCTATCCTATTTGTACAGTGTAGTGTATGATTTTCGACAATTTATTTATTCACCTTTATGCTTCCTTTTGCAAGTTGCATCCCTTTCTCTAATAGCGAGTTAATGACTGCGTGATCAGGTTCTGCTTTAGCACCAACAAACTGTACTTTCAGTTAGATGCCCATTGAATAATGATTGCTTAATCCTCCTATACTTTTCCTTTCAAATTGTGCTTCACAAATAGTAGTCAAAAAAGACTACCATTTACTCAGACCATGCTTTCAATTCCATGCCTTAGTGTACTTGCATTCTTCTTACATTTCAGTTTAAATTCAGTAAACCATATGCTTCTTCTTACATTCAGTAACTATCTTCAAAAATAATTTACTGCATACTCAGTTTAAATTTCAGTTTCAAGCTTAGTTAGATTTACCTTGAAAATACAAGCTTCTGAAATTTGTTATAGAAATTTTCCTACGAAAAAGATAACTGAATTTTGTGTACTGGAAGTTTACAGTGCCTAGTGTAGGAAAGTTTCTGAATTTAGCTACTCATACCTGTATCTACACATACATGAGCGGCTGATCTGCTTACTACACGCAACTCGTTCGAAATCGTTTTGCAGGGTATCCTATTGGTTCGAGCTGGCCTTCTTCTTGGTGCACACGGTTCGAGCTGGCCCTAGGGAATACAGCAATGCGGAGAGCTAAACTTGATCAAATGCAGAATAGTTCGGAATATTGTAATATTGTCAAATGAAGATTCCAATTACTCCATGTACAGAAGTTTGCGTTGTTTGCAACAGAAAAAGAAAGAAGCACAATGAGTAAAATGAACTTCAGTCCATGAAACTGCAGAGCTTAATCTCTATTCAGCAGATGAAATCAGCGGTACAAAGTCTTTTTTTTTTTGAACGGGCGCAGTACAAAGTCTGGGCCGCCTAAAGTAAACATTCGACCTCTCTTGACGAACTCAAGGGTGGGCTCGACGGTCTCGACGGGGGTGGGCAGGAGAGCGAGCCTCCGGCGCGCACCTCCTCGAGGATCTCGGGCACATTTTTTTTTTGCGGGAAAAAAAATGGAGGATCTCGCACACATTGACCAGCCGGCCCGCAGTGGAGGCGAGCGCGGCGCCGCCAGAGATGATGGCTTTGGCGTCGACGACGGCCACGGTCAGGCCGCTCGAGTTGGCACAGCTGGACACGATCCGGCCCACCGCCTGCGCAGATGACTCCTTGGCCACCGTCTCCCACCACGCCCCACGCCACGGGGGTCGGAGTGGCGGTGCCGGGGGGAGGCGGGGGCGGGAAGGCTGCGTCGCCGGCCGCCAGGCCGAGGGCTGGCCACATGTCTTCCATCAACGCTACGAGGGAGGGGGTGGGCGCGAGCAAGAGACATGGCGGGAGGAAGAAGAAGAAGCAATTTTTGGATTGAAAGAGGGGAGATTCGGGAGGCAGGCAAGGGAGGCAAAAGGGAGCGGCGTAGGACGCGCGGGAGAGCAGGGGAGCAGCTCCGGCGTCCATGCGCCTGTGTCGGAGCGGCAGAGCATCGACTGGAGAAGACGTGGAGTACGGGTTGTGTCGGGAGTTTGGGGAGGAGTTTTCTGTAAAATTGCCTTGGAAACAACTTTTCCTGGACGGAGCGGAGGGACAAGTAGACTTATTATCTTCTTCCCTGTAGAATAGTTGCTTTTGTAAGCTAAAGAAGTTAGACTGAAATGTAGTAGTAAACTTATTTGTTGCTCCCAAATGCTTTGACGATTATAGCTGAAATGTAGTTTACACAAATACTTTAATTATCCAGCCCAAATGCGTTGCAAGACCTATGTATGTCTACAAACTGATGATAATTTTTTTGTAGGTTTTGGTCACCCTTCAGTTCAGCTTCTTGCACGTATCCAATGCAAATAGCATATCCAGTAACCTGACCCTTACAGAAAAGTTTAGTTTGTTCATAACTCATTAATTTAATCAGCAAATATTATGGTAATAAATTGCTTTGGTACATGAAGGAACAAAGGAGATTAAACACTAGGTTGTGTGGATGTGGACCAACAATGATGAATTCCTTCCTGTAGTTGATGTGAAGTTCATCAAGTGGTAGCCTAATGTGATTTATTCTTCATATACATGGAAGCTGACTCTTCTATTTCATAGCATAGATATTCTGCTGTACACTGCAGTACATTGCTTCTGTCAAATTGAAAAACAAACATGCTTTAATAAGAAATAATTCCAGTGACTCCGGTATCAAGTGAAGATCTTGGTTCGATAGTTGGATGCGGCTTCGAAGCTCTGATATGAATAGCAGTACAATTACTATTGGAAAGGGTACAATGGACTGCATATTTGTTCAAGCTATAGTACGACAGCTGCTTCTCATTGGAATTCCTGCTGGAAGCCTAAAGTTCAGTACTGGTGAAAAGGTTTCTTCGTGCTGCTCCGAGTGTTCTTTTTGCAGTTTTTTATGGTGGTGTATGAGGCTTCAAGGCTTCTTCACAAGATTGTAGAAGGGCCTGAATTTGCTAATAATAGAAATGAAATGATCCCATCAATGTTGGAGGATTCCTCCATATTAACGTTGTTCTTATTGAAGTGAGAATTTTGGATCTTCACCATCCACGCCTACCACCCGGAGGATTTCCTCCTCGGGCCAAAGTATTCACCCCTGCCCCCCGTGTCGTTTCCGCCGGGGTGACTCGGGCGGCGCTAACCCTAGCCGCCGCCGCCCCCCTCCCCCCTTCTCCTCTCCCTCGCCACCACCGGAGGGGGTCGCCGGAAAGTCGCGCGTCCGCCGGTGAGGGTGGTGGTGAGAATCTGTCCGCCTTGTTCGCGCAGGGGCTTTGGAGCCGGGGCGGCGGCCCCGGGTGGTGGTGCGTCGTCGTCTTCAGCCGGTGGCCGTCGCTGGTGCTGGCCGTCCCCCTTGGCCACGCGGGTGGCAAGTCGGCGCCGGGTGGTGGCTGTGCGGCACGGTGGTCGCGGGGGCGCCCGCCACAGATCTGACGCCTCCGCCCCAACCTTTTCGGTGCCTGTCAGATCTGGTCTCCGGTTGCCCAGGTCGCCGGCGCCGCGTCTGCGGTAGGGGTGGGGGAGATGTGGGGCCTGGAGAAATCCTTGGCTAGCTATGCCATCCACGACGACGACGACGCCTGAGGGCGCCGTCAAGGTGACCCCTTTCCCCCTTCTGCCTCTCTCCCCCGCTCGTGCACCGAGGTGAAAACCCAAATCCCTCAGGATTGGGCGGCAGCGATGCTCGCGGCGCCGTCACCTTCATGGAGGTGCCGCCTTCGGTGAGCATGGGGTGGGTGCAAGTTCGGTCTGGTTAGTGGGCGTCCGGCGGCGACATGGTTGGAGTTGGTGGTGTCTTGGAGGTTCTTCTCCAAGTTCAGTGGTTTCCCACCATTATTGCTCACATCAAGAGCCCCACTGCATTTTTCTTCTCCATGCGTGTTGGTTCCTCCCAAAGTGTTGGGAAACGAGTAATTTCAAAAATTTCCTACGCACACGCAAGATCATGGTGATGGCATAGCAACGAGAGGGAGAGTGTATGTCCACGCACCTCGTAGACCATAAGCGAGCGTTATAACAGCGCTGTTGATGTAGTCGACGTCTTCACGATCCGACCGATCCAAGTACCGAACGCACGGCACCTCCGAGTTCAAGACACGTTCAGCTCGATGGCGATCCCGGACTCGATCCAGCAAAGTGTCGGGATGAGTTCCGTCGACCGACGGCGTGGTGGCGATGATGATGCTCCATCGGCGCAGGCTTCGCCTAAACTCCGCGACGATATGACCGAGGTGGAATATGGTGGAGGGGCACCGCACACGGCTAAGGAACGATCACGTAGATCAACTTGTGTGTCATGGGGTGCCCCCCCGCCCCAGATATAAAGGAGCAAGGGGTGCGGCCGGCCCTAGGGAGGCGCTGAGGAGTCCTACTCCCATCGAGAGTAGGACTCCCCCCTTCCTAGTTGGATTAGGTCTTGGGAAGGGGAAGAGGGAGGCGCGCCCCCTCTCCTTGTCCTATTCGGACTAGAGGGGAGGGCGCGCCTGCCCCGGCCGCCCTCCTCTTCTCCCTTATGGCCCATCAAGGCCCATTGACCCCGGAGGGTTCCGTAACCCCGGTGTTCCTAAAATCCGTTTTCATCCGAACCTTCCAAGTCCAAACATAGGCTTCCAATATATCGATCTTTATGTCTCGACCATTTCGAGACTCCTCGTCATGTCCGTGATCACATCCGGACTCGAACAAACTTCGTACATCAAAACTTATAAACTCATAATAAACCGTCATCGTAACGTTAAGCGTGCGGACCCTACGGGTTCGAGAACTATGTAGACATGACCTAGAACTATTCTCGGTCAATAACCAATAGCGGAACCTGGATGCCCATATTGGTTCCTACATATTCTACTGAAGATCTTTATCGGTCAAACCGCATAACAACATCGTTGTTCCTTTGTCATCGGTATGTTACTTGCCCGAGATTTGATCGTCGGTATCCAATACCTAGTTCAATCTCGTTACCGGCAAGTCTCTTTACTCGTTCCGTAATACATCATCTCACAACTAACTTATTAGTTGCAATGCTTGCAAGGCTTATGTGATGTGTATTACCGAGAAGGCCTAGAGATACCTCTCCGACAATCGGAGTGACAAAACCTAATCTCAAAATCGCCAACCCAACATGTACCTTTGGAGACACCTGTAGTACTCCTTTATAATCACCCGATTCGTTGTGACGTTTGGTAGCACCAAAGTGTTCCTCCGTAAACGGGAGTTGCATAATCTCATAGTTACGTGAACATGTATAAGTCATGAAGAAAGCAATAGCAATATACTAAGCGATCAAGTGCTAGGCTAACGGAATGGGTCATGTCAATCACACCATTCTCCTAATGATGTGATCCCATTAATCAAATGACAACACATGTCTATGGTTAGGAAACATAACCATCTTTGATTAATGAGCTAGTCAAGTAGAGGCATACTAGTGACTATATGTTTGTCTATGTATTCACACATGTATTATGTTTTCGGTTAATACAATTCTAGCATGAATAATAAACATTTATCATGATATAAGGAAATAAATAATAACTTTATTATTGCCTCTAGGGCATATTTCCTTCAGTCTCCCACTTGCACTAGAGTCAATAATCTAGATTACACAATGATTCTAACACCCATGGAGTCTTGGTGCTGATCATGTTTTGCTCGTGGAAGAGGCTTAGTCAACGGTCTGCAACATTCAGATCCGTATGTATCTTGCAAATCTCTATGTCTCCCACTTGGACTTGGTCCCGAATGGAATTGAAGCGTCTCTTGATATGCTTGGTCCTCTTGTGAAATCTGGATTCTTTTGCCAAGGCAATTGCACCAAGATTGTCACGAAGATCTTCATTGGTCCCGATGCACTAGGTATGACACCTAGATCGGAAATGAACTCTTTCATCCAGACTCCTTCATTTGCTGCTTCGAAGCAGCTATGTACTCCGCTTCACATGTAGATCCCGCCACGACGCTTTGTTTAGAACTGCACCAACCGACAGATCCACCGTTTAATAAAAACACGATCCGGTTTGCGATTTAGAATCGTCCGGATCGGTGTCAAAGCTTGCATCGGCGTAACCATTTACGACTAGCTCTTTGTCACCTCCATATACGAGAAACATATCCTTAGTCCTTTTCGTATTTCAGATGTTCTTGACCGCTGTCCAATGATCCACTCTGGATTACTTTGGTACCTTCCTGCCAAGCTTATTGCTAAGCATACGTCGTGTCTGGTACACAAATTGCATACATGATAGAGCCTATGGCTGAAGCATAGGAACATCTTTCATTTTCTCTCTATCTTCTGTTGTGATCGGGCATTGAGTCGACTCAATTTCACACCTTGTAATACAGTAAAAACCTTTCTTTGCTGATCCATTTTGAACTTTTTCAAAACTTTATCAAGGTATGTGCTTTGTGAAAGTCCAATTAAGCGTCTTGATCTATCTCTATAGATCTTGATGCCCAATATGTAAGCAGCTTCTCCGAGGTCTTTCATTGAAAACTTTTATTCAAGTATCCTTTTATGCTATCCAGAAATTCTATATCATTTCCAATCAATAATATGTCGTCCACATATAATATCGAAATGCTACTGAGCTCCCACTCACTTTCTTGTAAATACAAGCTTCTCCAAAAGTCTCAGATAAAACCATATGCTTTGATCACACTATCAAAGCGTTTATTCCAACTCCGAGAGGCTTGCACTGCACCATAAATTGATCGCTGGAGCTTGCACACTTTGTTAGCACCCTTTGGATCAACAAAACCTTCTGGTTGCATCATATACAACTCTTCTTCTAGAAATCCATTCAAGAATGCAGTTTTTACATCCATTTGCCAAATTTCATAATCATAAAATGCAGCAATTGCTAACATGATTCGACAGACTTAAGCATCGCTACGGGTGAGAAAGTCTCATCGTAGTCAACCCCTTGAACTTGTCGAAAACCTTTCGCAACAAGTCGAGCTTTATAGACAGTTATATTACCATCAGCGTCAGTCTTCTTCTTAAAGATCCATTTATTCTCAATGGCTTGCCGATCATCGGGCAAGTCAACCAAACTCCATACTTTGTTCTCATCTCAGATTTCATGGCTTCCAGCCATTTTGCGGAATCTGGGCTCACCATCGCTTCTTCATAGTTTGTAGGTTCGCCATGGTCAAGTAACATGACTTCCAGAATAGGATTACCGTACCACTCAGTGCGGATCTTACTCTAGTTGACCTCGTGATTCAAGAGAAACTTGATCTGAAGTTTCATGATCAATATCATTAGCTTCCTCACTTATTGGTGTAGTTGTCATAGGAACCGGTTCTTGTGATGAACTATTTTCCAATAAGGGAACAGATACAGTTATCTCATCAAGTTCTACTTTCCTCCCACTCACTTCTTTCGAGAGAAACTCTTTTTCTAGAAAGGATCCGAATTTAGCAACGAAAATCTTGCCCTCAGATCTGTGATAGAAGGTGTACCCAATAGTCTCCTTTGGGTATCCTATGAAGACACATTTCTCCGATTTAGGTTCGAGCTTATCTGGTTGAAGTTTCTTCACATAAGCATCGCAGCCCCTAACTTTAAGATACGACAACTTTGGTTTCTTGCTAAACCATAGTTCATAAGGTGTCGTTTCAACGGATTTTGATGGTGCCATATTTAACGTGAATGCGACCGTCTATAAAGCATAACCCCAAAACGATAGCGGTAAATCAGTAAGAGACATCATAGATCGCACCATATCTAGTAAAGTACGATTACGACGTTCGGACACACCATTTCGTTGTGGTGTTCCGGGTGGCGTGAGCTGCGAAACTATTCCGCATTGTTTCAAGTGCAGATCAAACTCGTAACTCAAATATTCTCCTCCACGATCAGATCGTAGAAATTTTATTTTCTTGTTACGATGATTCTCCACTTCACTCTGAAATTCCTTGAACTTTTCAAATGTTTCAGACTTATGTTTCATTAAGTAGATATACCCATATCTGCTCAAATCATCTGTGAAGGTGAGAAAATAACGATACCCGCCAAGCGTGCCTCAACATTCATTGGACCACAAACATCGATGTATGATTTCCAACAAATCCTTTGCTCGCTCCATAGTTCCGGAGAACGGCGTTTTAGTCATCTTGCCCATGAGGCACGGTTCGCAAGTACCAAGTGATTCATAATCAAGTGATTCCAAAAGTCCATCAGTATGGAGTTTCTTCATGCGTTTTACACCGATATGACCCAAACGGCAGTGCCACAAATAAGTTGCATTATCATTATCAACTCTGTATCTTTTGGTTTCAACACTATGAATATGTGTATTACTACTATCGAGATTCAATAAAAATAGACCACTCTTCAAGGGTGCATGACCATAAAAGATATTATTCATATAAATAGAACAACCATCATTCTCTGACTTAAATGAATAACCGTCTCGCATCAAACAAGATCCAGATATAATGTTCATGCTTAACGCTGGCACCAAATAACAATTATTTAGGTCTAAAACTAATCCCGATGGTAGATGTAGAGGTAGCGTGCCGACCGCGATCACATCGACTTTGGAGCCATTTCCCACGCGCATCGTCACCTCGTCCTTAGCCAATCTTCGCTTAATCCGTAGTTCCTGTTTTGAGTTGCAAATATTAGCAACAGAACCAGTATCAAATACCCAAGTACTACTGCGAGTATTAGTAAGGTACACATCAATAACATGTATATCACATATACCTTTGTTCATCTTGCCATCCTTCTTATCCGCCAAATACTTGGGGCAGTTCCGCTTCAAAGGTCGGTCGCTTGCGAGAGAAGCACTCAGTTTCAGCTTAGGTCCAGACTTGGGTTTCTTCTCTTGAGCAGCAACTTGTTTGCTGTTCTTCTTGAAGTTCCTTCTTCTTCCCTTTGCCCTTTTTCTTGAAACTGGTGGTCTTGTTAACCATCAACACTTGATGCTCCTTTTTGATTTCTATCTCCGCGGCTTTTAGCATTGCGAAGAGCTCGGGAATAGACTTGTCCATCCCTTGCATATTATAGTTCATCACGAAGCTCTTGTAGCTTGGTGGCAGTGATTGAAGAATTCTGTCAATGACACTATCATCCGGAAGATTAACTCCCAGTTGAATCAAGTGATTATTATTGTTGGGGAACGTAGTAATTTCAAAAAAATTCCTACGATCACGCAAGACCATGGTGATGGCATAGCAACGAGAGGGGAGAGTGTCCGTCCACGTACCCTCGTAGACCGAAAGCGGAAGCGTTATAACAACGCGGTTGATGTAGTCGTACGTCTTCACGATCCGACCGATCCAAGCACCGAACGTCGGCACCTCCGAGTTCTCGCACACGTTCAGCTCGATGGCGATCCCGGACTCGATCCAGCAAAGTGTCGGGGATGAGTTCCGTCAAGACGGCGTGGTAGCGATGTTGATGCTCCACCGACGCAGGGCTTCGCCTAAGCTCCGCGACGATATGACTTCTCCGGCGCAGGGCTTCGCCTAAGCTCATGACGATATGACCGAAGTGGAATATGGTGGAAGGGGCACCGCTGCACGGCTAAGGAAAGATCCGTAGATCAACTTGTGTGTCATAGGGTGCCCCCCCTGCCCCGTATATAAAGGAGCAAGGGGGGTGCGGCGGCCCTTGAGAGGCGCTGCTGAGGAGTCCTACTCCCACCGGGAGTAGGACTCCCCCTCTCTCCTAGTTGGACTAGGACTTGGGAAGGGGAAGAGGGAAGGGTGCGGCCTCTCCCTAGTCCAATTCGGACTAGGCCATGGGGCGCGCGCCTGCCCTAGGCAGCCCTCTCTCTTTCCCTTGAGGCCCAATAAGGCCCAATACTTCTCCCGGCGAATTCCGTAACTCTCCTGCAGTACTCGAAAATACCGAATCATTGGAACCTTTCCGAACTCCGAATATAGTCGTACAATATATCGATCTTTATGTCTCGACCATTTCGAGACTCCTCGTCATGTCCCCGATCTCATCCGGACTCCGAACTCCTTCGGTACATCAAAACTCATAAACTCATAATATAACATCATCGAAACCTTAAGCGTGCGGACCCTACGGGTTCGAGAACTATGTAGACATGACCTAGAACTATTCTTGGTCAATAACCAATAGCGGAACCTGGATGCCCATATTGGTTCCTACATATTCTACTGAAGATCTTTATCGGTCAAACCGCATAACAACATACTTTGTTCCCTTTGTCATCGGTATGTTACTTGCCCGAGATTCGATCGTCGGTATCCAATACCTAGTTCAATCTCGTTACCGCAAGTCTCTTTACTCGTTCCGTAATACATCATCTCATAACTAACTCATTAGTTACAATGCTTGCAAGGCTTAGGTGATGAGTATTACCGAGAAGGCCCAGAGATACCTCTCCAGAGCAATCGGAGTGACAAAACCTAATCTCAAATCGCCAACCCAACATGTACCTTTGGAGACACCTGTAGTACTCCTTTATAATCACCCGATTCGTTGTGACGTTTGGTAGTACCAAAGTGTTCCTCCGTAAACGGAGTTGCATAATCTCATAGTTACGTGAACATGTATAAGTCATGAAGAAAGCAATAGCAACATACTAAGCGATCAAGTGCTAGGCTAACGGAATGGGTCATGTCAATCAGATCATTCTCCTAATGATGTGATCCCGTTAATCAAATGACAACTCATGTCTATGGTTAGGAAACATAACCATCTTTGATTAACGAGCTAGTCAAGTAGAGGCATACTAGTGACACTCTGTTTGTCTATGTATTCACACATGTATTATGTTTCCGGTTAATACAATTCTAGCATGAATAATAAACATTTATCATGATATAAGGAAATAAATAATAACTTTATTATTGCCTCTAGGGCATATTTCCTTCAGCTCCCACTTGCACTAGAGTCAATAATCTAGTTCACATCGCCATGTGATTTAACATCAATAGTTCACATCTATATGTGGTTAACACCCATAGTTCACATCGACATGTGACCAACACCCAAAGGGTTTACTAGAGTCAATAATCTAGTTCACATCGCTATGTGATTAACACCCAAAGAGTACTAAGGTGTGATCATGTTTTGCTTGTGAGATAATTTTAGTCAACGGGTCTGTCACATTCAGAGCCGTAAGTATTTTGCAAATTTCTATGTCTACAATGCTCTGCACGGAGCTACTCTAGCTAATTGCTCCCACTTTCAATATGTATCCAGATTGAGACTCAGAGTCATCTAGATTAGTGTTAAAACTTGTATCGACGTAACCCTTTACGACGAACCTTCGTTCACTTCCATAATCGAGAAACATATCCTTATTCTACTAAGGATAATTTTAACCGCTGTCCATCGATCTACTCCTAGATCACTATTGCACTCCCTTGCCAAGCTTAGTGGTAGGGTATGCAATAGATCTGGTACACAGCATGACATACTTTATAGAATCTATGGCTGATGCATAGGGAATGACTTTCATTCTCTTTCTATCTTCTGTCGTGGTCGGGTTTTGAGTCTTACTCAATCTCACACCTTGTAACACAGGCAAGAACTCTTTCTTTGACTGTTCCATTTTGAGCTGCTTCAAAATCTTGTCAAGGTATGTATTCATTGAAAAACTTATCTAGCGTCTTGATCTATCTCTATAGATCTTGATGCTCAATATGTAAGCAGCTTCACCGAGGTCCTTCTTTGAAAAACTCCTTTCAAATACTCCTTTATGCTTTGCGAATAATTCTACATTATTTCCGATCAACAATATGTCATTTACATATACTTATCGAGAGATCTTTGTAGTGCTCCCACTCACTTTCTTGTAAATCTGAGCCTTTCCAAAAGTCTCAGATAAAAATCATATGCTTTGATCAACACATCAAAGCGTATATTCCAACTCCGAGATGCTTGCACCACCATTGATGGATCGCTGGAGCTTGCACATTTTGCTAGCACCTTTAGGATTGACAAAACCTTCGGTTGCATCATATACAACTCTTCTTTAAGAAAACCATTTAAGGAATGCAGTTTTGACATCCATTTGCCAGATTTCATAAAATGTGGCAATTGCTAACATGATTCGACAGACTTTTAAGCATCGATCGAGTGAGAAAATCTCATTGTATTCAACATCTTGAACTTTGTCAAAACCTTTTTCGACAAGTCTAGCTTTGTAGATAGTAACACTACTATCAAGATCATCTTCCTCTTGAAGATCCATTTATATAATATGGCTTGCCGATCATCGAGCAACTCCATCAAAGTCCACACTTTGTTCTCATATATGGATCCCATCTCAGATTTCATGGTCTCAAACCATTTCATGAATCTGGGCTCATCATCGCTTCCTCATAGTTCGTAGGTTCATCATGGTCTAGTAACATGACTTCTAGAATAGGATTACCGTACCACTCGGTGTGGATCTTACTCGGAAGACCTACGAGGTTTGGTAGCAACTTGATCTAAAGTTTCATGATCATCATCATTAACTTCCTCACTAATTGGTGTAGGAATCATGGACCTGATTCTGTGATGAACTACTTTCCAATAAGGGAGAAGGTACAATTACCTCATCAAGTTCTACTTTCCTCCCACTCACTTCTTTCGAGAGAAACTTCTTCTCTAGAAAGGATCCATCTTAGCAACAAATATCTTGCTTTCGGATCTGTGATAGAAGGTGTACCCAATAGTCACCTTTGGGTATTCTATGAAGACGCATTTCTCGATTTGGGTTCGAGCTTATCGGTGAAAACTTTTCACATAAGCATCACAACTCCAAACTTTAAGAAACGACAGACTTAGGTTTATTGCTAAACCATAGTTCATACGGTGTCATCTCAGCGGATTTAGATGGTGCCCTATTAAACGTGAATGCAGCTGTCTCTAATGCATAACCCCAAAACCATAGTGGTAAATCGGTAAGATACATCATAGATCGCACCATATCAAAATAAAGTACTGTTCTGACGTTCGGACACACCATAACGTTGTGGTGTTCCGGTGGCGTGAGCTGTGAAACTATTCCACATTGTTTTCATTGAAGACCAAACTCGTAACTCAAATATTCATCTCCACGATCAGATCGCAGAAACTTTATTTTCTTGTTGCGATGATTTTCCACTTCACTCTGAAATTCTTTGAACCTTTCAACTATTTGAGACTTATGTTTCATCAAGTAGATATACCCATATCTACTCAAATCATCTTTGTGAAGGTCAGAAAAATAACGACACTTGCCACGAGCATCAACACTTATTGGATCGCATATATCGGTATATATGTGTTATTTCCAACAAGTCAGTAGCTTGTTCCATTGTTCCGGAGAACGGAGCTTTAGTCATCTTGCCCAAAAGGCACGGTTCGCAAGCATCAAATGATTCATAACCAAGTGATTCCAAAAATCCATCCTTATGGAGTTTCTCCATGCGCTTTATACCGATATGACCCAAACGACAGTGCCACAAATAAGTTGCACTATCATTATTAACTTTGCATCTTTTGGCATCAATATTATGAATATGCGATCACTACGATCGAGATCCAATAAACTATTTTTATTGGGTGTATGACCATCGAAGGTTTTATTCATTTAAACAGAACAACAATTATTCTTTGACTTTAAATGAATAACCGTTTTGAAAACTATTTTCATTGGGTGTATGACCATTGAAGGTTTTATTCATGTAAGCAGAACAACAATTATTCTTTGACTTTAAATGAATAACCGTTTTGCAATAAACATGATCAAATCATATTCATGCTCAACGCAAACACCAAATAACATTTATTTAGGTTTAATACTAATCCCGAAAGTATAGGGAGTGTGCGATGATGATCATATCAATCTTGGAACTACTTCCAACACTCATCGTCACTTCCCTTCAACTAGTTTCGCTCATTCGCAACTCCTGTTTTGAGTTACTACTCTTAGCAACCGAACCAAGATCAAATACCGAGGGGTTGCTACGAACACTAGTAAAATACACATCAATAATTTGTATATCAAATATACCTTTGTTCACTTTGCCATCCTTCTTATCCGCCAAATACTTGGGGTAGTTCCGCTTCAAAGACCAGTTCCATTGTAGCAAAAGCACTTAGTCTCGTGCTTAGATCCTAGACTTGGGCTTCTTCACTCGAGCAGCAACTTGCTTGCCGTTCTTCTTGAAGTTCCCTTCTTCCCTTTGCCCTTTTCCTTGAGACTAGTGGTCTTGTCAATCATCAACACTTGATGCTCTTTCTTGATTTCTACCTTCGTCGATTTCAACATCACGAAGAGCTCGGGAATCGTTTTCGTCATCCCTTGCATACTATAGTTCATCACGAAGTTCTAGTAACTTAGTGATGGTGACTAGAGAATTCTGTCAATCACTATCTTATCTGGAGATTAACTCTCACTTGATTCAAGCGATTGAAGTACCTGCAATCTGAGCACATGCTCACTAGTTGAGCGATTCTCCTCCATCTTTTAGCTATAGAACTTGTTGGAGACTTCATATCTCTCAACTCGGTATTTGCTTGAAATATTAACTTCAACTCCTGGAACATCTCATATGGTCCATGACGTTCAAAACGTCTTTGAAGTCCCGATTCTAAGCCGTTTTAAGCATGGTGCACTTAAACTATCAAGTAGTCATCATATTGAGCTAGCCAAACGTTCATAACGTGCGCATACGCTCCTGCAATAGGTCTGTCACCTAGTGGTGCATCAAGGACATAATTCTTACGTGCGAAATGAGGATAAACCTCGGATCACGGATCCAATCCGCATCATTGCTACTAACATTTTCAATACAATTTTCTCTAGGAACACATATAAAAACATAGGGAAGCAACAACGCGAGCTATTGATCTACAACATAATTTGCAAAATACTACCAGGACTAAGTTCATGATAAATTAAAGTTCAATTAATCATATTACTTAAGAACTCCCACTTAGATGACATCTCTCTAGTCATCTAAGTGATCACGTGATCCAAATCAACTAAACCATGTCCGATCATCACGTGAGATGGAGTAGTTTCAATGGTGAACATCACTATGTTGATCATATCTACTATATGATTCACGTTCGACCTTCGGTCTCCGTGTTCCGAGGCCATATCTGTTATATGCTAGGCTCGTCAAGTTTAACTTTGAGTATTCGCGTGCAACTGTTTTGCACCCGTTGTATTTGAGCGTAGAGCCTATCACACCCGATCATCACGTGGTGTCTTAGCACGAAGAACTTTCGCAACGGTGCATACTCGGGAGAACACTTCTTGATAATTTTAGTGAGAGATCATCTTATAATGCTACCGTCAATCAAAGCAAGATAAGATGCATAAAGGATAAACATCACATGCAATCAATATAAGTGATATGATATGGTCATCATCATCTTGTGCTTGTGATCTCCATCGCCAAGCACCGTCATGATCACCATCGTCATCGGTAGCGACACCTTGATCTCCATCGTAGCATCGTTGTCGTCTCGCCAACTATTGCTTCTCGACTATCGCTACTGCTTAGTGATAAAGTAAAGCAATTACATGGCTTTTGCATTTCATACAATAAGCGACAACCATATGGCTCCGCCAGATTGCCGATAACTCGGTTACAAAACATGATCATCTCATACAATATAGCATCACGTCTTGACCATATCACATCACAACATGCCCTGCAAAAACAAGTTAGGCGTCCTCTACTTTGTTGTTGCAAGTTTTACGTGGCTGCTACGGGCTGAGCAAGAACCGTTCTTACCTCGCATCAAAACCACAACGATATTTTGTCAAATAGACTCGTTTAACCTTCTCAAGGACCGGGCGTAGCCACACTCAGTTCAACTAAAGTGAGAGAGACAGACACCCGCGGTCACCTTTAAGCAACGAGTGCTCGGGCGGTGAAACCAGTCTCGCGTAAGCGTCTGCGTAATGTCGGTCCGGCCGCTTCATCTCACAACACCGCTGAACCAAAGTATGACATGCTTTGGTAGGCGGTATGACTTGTATCGCCCACAACTCACTTGTGTTCTACTCGTGCACATGACATCAACGCATAAAACCAGGCTCGATACCCTTTGTTGGGAACGTAGTAATTTCAAAAAATTCCTACGATCACGCAAGACCATGGTGATGGCATAGCAACGAGAGGGAGAGTGTCCGTCCACGTACCCTCGTGAGACCGGAAGCGAAGCGTTATAACAACACGGTTGATGTAGTCGTGCGTCTTCACGATCCGACCGATCCAAGCACCGAACGTCACGGCACCTCCGAGTTCGCACACGTTCAGCTCGATGGCGATCCCGGACTCGATCCAGCAAAGTGTCGGGATGAGTTCCGTCGACCTGACGGCGTGGTGACGATGTTGATGCTCCACCGACGCAGGGCTTCGCCTAAGCTCCGCGACGATATGACTTCTCCGGCGCAGGGCTTCGCCTAAGCTCCGCGACGATATGACGAAGTGGAATATGGTGGAAGGGGCACCGCACACGCTAAGGAAAGATCCGTAGATCAACTTGTGTGTCATAGGGTGCCCCCTGCCCCGTATATAAAGGAGCAAGGGGGTGCGGCCGGCCCTTGAGAGCGCGCTGGAGGAGTCCTACTCCCACCGAGTAGGACTCCCCCTCTCTCCTAGTTGGACTAGGACTTGGGGAAGGGGAAGAGGGAAGGGTGCGGCCCCTCCCTAGTCCAATTCGGACTAGGCCATGGGGCGCGCGCCTGCCCTAGGCAGCCCTCTCTCTTTCCCGCAGGCCCAATAAGGCCCAATACTTCTCCCGGCGAATTCCGTAACTCTCCGGTACTCGAAAAATACCGAATCATTCGGAACCTTTCCGAACTCCGAATATAGTCGTCCAATATATCGATCTTTACGTCTCGACCATTTCGAGACTCCTCGTCATGTCCCCGATCTCATCCGGGACTCGAACTCCTTCGGTACATCAAAACTCATAAACTCATAATATAAGCATCATCGAAACCTTAGCGTGCGGACCCTACGGGTTCGAGAACTATGTAGACATGACCTAGAACTATTCTTGGTCAATAACCAATAGCGGAACCTGGATGCCCATATTGGTTCCTACATATTCTCTGAAGATCTTTATCGGTCAAACCGCATAACAACATACTTTGTTCCCTTTGTCATCGGTATGTTACTTGCCCGAGATTCGATCGTCGGTATCAATACCTAGTTCAATCTCGTTACCGCAAGTCTCTTTACTCGTTCCGTAATACATCATCTCATAACTAACTCATTAGTTACAATGCTTGCAAGGCTTAGGTGATGAGTATTACCGAGAAGGCCCAGAGATACCTCTCCGACAATCGGAGTGACAAAACCTAATCTCAAATCGCCAACCCAACATGTACCTTTGGAGACACCTGTAGTACTCCTTTATAATCACCCGATTCGTTGTGACGTTTGGTAGTACCAAAGTGTTCCTCCGTAAACAGGAGTTGCATAATCTCATAGTTACGGGAACATGTATAAGTCATGAAGAAAGCAATAGCAACATACTAAGCGATCAAGTGCTAGGCTAACGGAATGGGTCATGTCAATCAGATCATTCTCCTAATGATGTGATCCCGTTAATCAAATGACAACTCATGTCTATGGTTAGGAAACATAACCATCTTTGATTAAGGAGCTAGTCAAGTAGAGGCATACTAGTGACACTCTGTTTGTCTATGTATTCACACATGTATTATGTTTCCGGTTAATACAATTCTAGCATGAATAATAAACATTTATCATGATATAAGGAAATAAATAATAACTTTATTATTGCCTCTAGGGCATATTTCCTTCAATTATACCCAGACATTTTGAGTATGTGTTCACTGACAGAACTATTTTCCTCCATCTTGCAGCTATAGAACTTATTGGAGACTTCATATCTCTCAATCCGGGCATTTGCTTGAAATATTAACTTCAACTCCTGGAACATCTCATATGCTCCATGACGTTCAAAACGTCTTTGAAGGCCCGGTTCTAAGCCGTAAAGCATGGCACATCGAACTATCGAGTAGTCATCGACTTTGCTCGCGGACGTTCTTAACGTCGTCGGTTGCATCGGCGGGAGGCACGGCACCCAGCGGTGCTTCCAAGGCGTAATTCTTACGTGCAGCAATGAGGATAATCCTCAGATTACGGACCCATCCGTGTAATTGCTACCATCATCTTTCAACTTTGCTTTCTCAAGGAACGCATTAAAATTCAACGGAACAACAACCACGAGCCATCTATCTACAAAGAAACATAGACAAGCAAAATACTATCGGTACTAAGTTCATGATAAATTTAAGTTCAATTAATCATATTACTAAATAACTCCCACTTAGATAGACATCTCTCTAGTTATCTAAGTGATTACGTGATCCAAATCAACTAAACCATGTCCGATCATCACGTGAGATGGAGTAGTTTCAATGGTGAACATCACTATGTTGATCATATCTACTATATGATTCACGTTCGACCTTTCGGTCTCCGTGCTCCGAGGCCATATCTGTATATGCTAGGCTCGTCAAGTTTGACCTGAGTATTCCGCGTGTGCAACTGTTTTGCACCGTTGTATTTGAACGTAGAGCCTATCACACCCGATCATCACGTGGTGTCTCAAACGAAGAACTTTCATAGCGGTGCATACTCAGGGAGAACACTTCTTGATATTTAGTGAGAGATCATCTTATAATGCTACCGTCAATCAAAGCAAAATAAGATGCATAAAGGATAAACATCACATGCAATCAATATAAGTGATATGATATGGCCATCATCATCTTGTGCTTGTGATCTCCATCTCCGAAGCACCGTCGTGATCACCATCGTCACCGGTAGCGACACCTTGATCTCCATCGTAGCATCGTTGACGTCTCGCCAACTATTGCTTCTCGACTATCGCTATCGCTTAGTGATAAAGTAAAGCAATTACATGGCGTTGCATTTCATACAATAAGCGACAACCATATGGCTCCTGCCATTGCGGATAACTTCGGTTACAAAACATGATCATCTCATACAATAAAATATAGCATCACGTCTTGACCATATCACATCACAACATGCCCCGCAAAAACAAGTTAGGCGTCCTCTACTTTGTTGTTGCAAGTTTTACGTGGCTGCTACGGGCTGAGCAAGAACCGTTCTTACCTACGCATCAAAACCACAACGATAGTTTGTCAAGTTGGTGCTGTTTTAACCTTCGCAAGGACCGGCGCAGCCACACTCGGTTCAACTAAAGTGAGAGAGACAGACACCCGCGGTCACCTTTAAGCAACGAGTGCTCAAGCGGTGAAACCAGTCTCGCGTAAGCGTCTGGCGTAATGTCGGTCCGGCCGCTTCATCTCACAATACCGCTGAACCAAAGTATGACATGCCGGTAAGCGATGACTTATATCGCCCACAACTCACTTGTGTTCTACTCGTGCATATGACATCAACGCATAAAACCTGGCTCTGATACCACTATTGGGAAACGTAGTAATTTTAAAAAATTTCCTACGCACACGCAAGATCATGGTGATGGCATAGCAACGAGAGGGGAAAGTGTATGTCCACGTACCCTCGTAGACCGTAAGCGGAAGCATTATAACAACGCGGTTGATGTAGTCGTACATCTTCACGATCCGACCGATCCAAGTACCAAACGCACGGCACCTCCGAGTTCAGCACACGTTCAACTCGATGACGATCCCCGGACTCCGATCCAGCAAAGTGTCGGGGATGAGTTCCGTCAACCTGACGGCGTGGTGGCGATGATGATGCTCCACCGCGCAGGCTTCGCCTAAACTCCGCGACGATATGACCGAGGTGGAATATGGTGGAGGGGGGCACCGCACACGGCTAAGGAACGATCACGTAGATCAACTTGTGTGTCATGGGGTGCCCCCCTGCCCCCGTATATAAAGGAGCAAGGGAGGGTGCGGCCGGCCCTAGGGAGGCGCGCCTGGAGGAGTCCTACTCCCACCGGGAGTAGGACTCCCCCCTTTCCTAGTTGGATTAGGTCTTGGGGAAGGGGGAAGAGGGAGGGGGGCGCCGCCCCCCCTCTCCTTGTCCTATTCGGACTAGAGGGGGGGCGCGCGCCTGCCTGGCGCCGGCCCTCCTCTTCTCCCTTATGGCCCATCAAGGCCCATTGACCCCGGGAGGGTTCCGTAACCCCGGTGTTCGGTAAAATCCGTTTTCATCCGGAACCTTTCCAAGTCAAACATAGGCTTCCAATATATCGATCTTTATGTCTCGACCATTTGAGACTCCTCGTCATGTCCGTGATCACATCCGGGACTCGAACAAACTTCGTACATCAAAACTTATAAACTCATAATAAACTATCATCGTAACGTTAAGCGTGCGGACCCTACGGGTTCGAGAACTATGTAGACATGACCTAGAACTATTCTCGGTCAATAACCAATAGCGGAACACGGATGCCCATATTGGTTCCTACATATTCTACGAAGATCTTTATCGGTCAAACCGCATAACAACATACGTTGTTCCCTTTGTCATCGGTATGTTACTTGCCCGAGATTTGATCGTCGGTATCCAATACCTAGTTCAATCTCGTTACCGGCAAGTCTCTTTACTCGTTCCGTAATACATCATCTCACAACTAACTTATTAGTTGCAATGCTTGCAAGGCTTATGTGATGTGTATTACCGAGAAGGCCTAGAGATACCTCTCCGACAATCGGAGTGACAAAACCTAATCTCGAAATACGCCAACCCAACATGTACCTTTGGAGACACCTGTAGTACTCCTTTATAATCACCCGATTCGTTGTGACGTTTGGTAGCACCCAAAGTGTTCCTCCGGTAAACGGGAGTTGCATAATCTCATAGTTACAGGAACATGTATAAGTCATGAAGAAAGCAATAGCAATATACTAAACGATCAAGTGCTAGGCTAACGGAATGGGTCATGTCAATCACACCATTCTCCTAATGATGTGATCCCATTAATCAAATGACAACACATGTCTATGGTTAGGAAACATAACCATCTTTGATTAATGAGCTAGTCAAGTAGAGGCATACTAGTGACTATATGTTTGTCTATGTATTCACACATGTATTATGTTTCCGGTTAATACAATTCTAGCATGAATAATAAACATTTATCATGATATAAGGAAATAAATAATAACTTTATTATTGCCTCTAGGGCATATTTCCTTCACCCAGTACCATGTTTGCCTCTGTGGAGCTCGGCGACACGAGTTGGTGGTGCCCTGGTCTAGCTTTCCGGGTAGAAATGGCGTCGGTTGTACACCTTTGCTCTTGGGAGAGCGTTTGCATCGTCCGATGGATCGGCGCCTCGTGTCAGGCGAGGGGCTAGGGAGCCCCTTCGGAGATGTAGGAGGTTGTCAACGATTCGGTCGAGGTCTATGGAGCTGTCAGCGTTACCCTCACATGCTAGTTGGGTCTCCTCAAGGCTTGCTGGTGTCTCGGCGGGGTGGATTGCACTCGGTGGAGGGCTTCATTGTCTTGGTCTTGGTCTTTAGTTTCTTCATCTTTGCTTGTAGATGGTAGGAAGCCTTTTAGCTGCTTGCACAACACTCTGTGTCCTTTTAGCTGTTTCCTTGTTTCGTCTATGTAAGTTGGCGGTTGATGTAATCTTGGCCGGTTGATGGCTTTGTTAATTCAAAGCCGGGCTCGACTTGAGACTTTGTTCTAAAAAAATTATTTTTTTGGATCTTTTACATTCATGCCCATGAAGAATTGTAATTCGGATATACTCCCTCCGTTCCAAATTAGTTTACTTGAATTTGTCTAAATACGGATGTATCTATACTTGTTTAGTGTCTAGATACATCCGTGTCTAGATAAATATGAGTCAAGTAGAAGTCGTTCGCACCATACCCGCGGGCTCAGCAGTCAAGTTCATCAAGGGCCTCGTGAGCCGATTTGGGGTGCCTAACCGCATTATCACTGACAACGGTTCACAGTTCACCAGCAATCTTTTCAAAACATAATGTGCTAACCTCGGAACGCAGATATGCTACGCCTCGGTGGCGCACCCCCGAAGCAACGGCCAGGCTGAACGAGCCAACGCGGAGGTCCCGAGGGGCCTCAAAACCAGAACCTTCAAGAAGAAGCTAGAAGCCTGTGGCAGGGGCTGGTACGACGAGCTCCAATCCGTGATGTGGTCCATCCACATGACCGCAACCAAGCCGACTGGCAAAACCCCGTTCTTTCTGGTTTATGGAGCTGAAGCTGTTCTCCCCCACGAGGTCAGACGTTGTTCCGCACGGGTCCTGGCGTTCGACGAGGCGTAGCAGGACGCCATGCGGGGGACGGATCTCGTGCTGGGGGAGGAGCGTCGCCGAGAAACCGCGCTACGAGCAGCAAGGTACCAACAAGCACTACGGCGATACCACTGCCGCAACATCCGCCCCAGGACTCTTGAGGTAGGAGACCTTGTGGTCAGACGGGTTCTCTCCAGTGAGGGGCTGCATAAGCTCTCTCCCATGTGGGAGGGCCCGTTCAAGGTTGTTGATGTTTCCAGGCCTGGCTCCGCGCGCTTGGAGACCCAGGAGGGGGTGCCTATCCAGAACGCGTGGAACATTCAACACCTCCGAAGATTTTACCCCTGAAAAAGGCCCGGTGCCTGTGAAGAAGGCGAATGCCTGTGAAGTTGCCACGTTTTGGAAAAGGCCCGGTGCCTATGAAGAAGGCGAATGCCTGTAAAGTTGTCGCGTTTTGGAAAAGGCCCGGTGCCTGTGAAGAAGGCGAATGCCTGTGAAGTTGCCGCGTTTTAGAAAAGGCCCGGTGCCTGTGAAGAAGGCGAATGCCTGTGAAGTTGCTGCGTTTGGGAAAAGGCCCGGAGCCTGTGAAGAAGGCAAACGCTTGTGAAGCTCGCCGCCTGTGACACTCTCACGTAATAATGAGTGGGGTTGTACATGCCCCGGAGTCTCCGGAGTGCCGCCCTCGGGCCTCGGGGGCTCCCGCCCATGCCCAGTGGCAGCACTTAGCTCCGCGCTGGTGAGAAGACGTCGAAGACTAGATTAGGTGCCGGACGCGGCTTCTTTCATTTGCTTTCCGCAGTTGGCTTGTCTGTTTATATTTGAAGTTTTACTGAAGCTGTTACTGTTTCGAGCTCGCGACCCTTCGTCCATTTCACTTGTTTGCTTCGTTTTCTCTCGCGCAAAGTCTCACGAGGGAGGAACATGGGCACCCTCGCGAGTGTTTTCTGCCCCGGTGATTTGGAACTTCCCTATCCGAGTCCGCTACGGGAGCACCCCTCCCAGTCCGTGCCCCACGGGCATCGCGACACGATCACGGGACTTGGGTTGGTCGTCCCCGCTACCAAGGCTGGAGACCATCCCTACCGACTAACCCCTGCAGGACACAAGGCGCACGACGAGGCCCTGGCCTCGGGAGGCGAGGACCACGACGAGCTTCCCCCCCCCCCCCCCAAGCTAAGTAATTACCGCGCATAAACACGCGGAACGAACACATAGCGCAGAAACGGTAGAAACTGCGCGCCAAATTAAGCAGCAACAGTTCAACACGCCCCCGTGGGGCACCAAACTACCTTCTTTTTGCGCAGGAAAGAAAGAAAAGCAAAACGGGCACGACTTGCCCGGCGTCAAATCTCGGCAAGGGCTCGTACTGCCTCCGGAGCTCAGCCGGATTCCGTCTCCCGCTTCACCGAGGCACGATGACGGGCTGACCCGCTGCCCTCTCCCAGGCGAGCGCGCCGGAGAGGGGGGAAGTCGTGACCACCACTGGAGGAGCTGTCATCCGATGGGGAGTCACCAAAGCTTGGCGGGCCTCGGGCGCTGCTGCCCGCGCGCCTCCCACCACCTTCATTCCGGCCAACGCTGGGGTTGGGTGCACGGCCGCGGTCATCGTCTTCGGGGCAGCATCCGGCGCGGCGGCCATCTTCCCCGAACACCCTCACATAGAGGGCGGCATCACCGTCTAACTTAAAGTGTAGAGTGCACCGACGGCTCAGGCCACGCGCGCGGGCAAACGTTTGACAGCCGCGGGTCAAGGCCGCCTCCCCGGCGGTGGAGACCTCCAGAGTAGCCCAAGAGGCCCTGCTGCAGCAACCATCTGCCTGAAGCCAAAGGCCGCCCGGGGCACCAGCCAGAAGTTCACCTACGAAGAAGCGGGGGAGCTGGAGCCAGGTGTCGGTCGGGTCCGCCGACCACACGACGAACTCCGGCAGCACCTCCGCCGAGCGCGAGCACGGCCTGGGGGGTCGCACAGCCCCAGCATACCTCTCTTCGGCAGCCGAGCGCCCTCCGCCGCGCAGAGTGCTGCTTCCACGGCCACGGGAAGCCGCAGCGGGGGTCGTAGGGTGCTTGCGAGGGCGGCCCCGGCCACGCTTGGCCGAAGGAGTGCCAGGCCCTTCCTGGCGAGCCTTCCCTTTCTCTGCGCCCGAGAACCTCTTCGGCGGGGCCATGGGGACGACGAACGGCCAGGAAGAAGAAGGGGAGTAGCAGGAAGGGATGGACTGGAAAGGCTTGCGTCGTTCCGTACATATAGCTGGAGGAGGCCAACCGTCGGCCTCCACGATCGCAGGTAATCATGACCCATTTTGCATGTAGGGACTTGTCAATTCGCGCAGTTGCCGAGGCGTCGTGGGGAAGCAGGGATGCCCACGTCCAATCAACCGCCACACAGCGCCCAAGGCCGCAGGCTGTTGGGGCCCGCGGCGCGTCGCACTCGCCCCTTCGCTTCTCTGCTAAGCCAAGTCCGGGCGCGCCTTGGGCCCGGGGGCTACTGTCGGTGTTCTAGGAACGGGGGTACCCAGACTTGCCTTCCTGCGGCCTGCGGCGTGGCTCAAGGAGTGGCCCAGTATGGCCCATCTTCATCGACGCAAGCTCAAGACCCTCGCGAGGGGCCAAGCCTCGCGGGGCGGACTACATGAAGCTTCCTCAGGCACAGCCTCGTCAGGATGGCTCGCGAGGAGGCAGAGAGATCAAGGCAGGGTACCTCACGAGGTGCCCGTGACGCAAGCCATGACGACCGAAGCAGTGGGCGCCAGGCGGCCGCCTGCTGCAGAGTCCTTGTTTCCTCTTTGGTGCAAGGGGGTAAGCGCAGCGAGAGTATCAAGCAAAGGTAACCATTTCGGTGCAACAAGACCAAGACCAGCAGAACGACATGATGGAGGTCATCGTGGAGCCCAAGCCGGCGTCACCGTCAGAGTCTTTGGCAGGCGAGGACCTACTTTAGCCAGGATAAGTGTACTAGATGTTCCCCTTCAAAATGGCCAATTGTTGGCGCCCTTCCCGCTCAATATTTGGGAAGAGGACCAGGGCCTCGCTCTATAAATAGGACTAGCCACCATAGTATAGAGGCATCTGAAGGTCGACCAATCGAACCTTAGCCAGAACCACCAGCACAAGAACCCCTCCCCTCGCGAGGCAGTTTTTTCTTTGTATTGTTCATCATCAGCCCCTGAGGCAATCCACCATGCCACAAACTAGAGTAGGGTATTACACCACAATGGTGGCCCGAACTAGTATAAACCTCGTGTCCCTTGTGTTGTTCTTCGTGTAGTTTAGATCCTTGCGAGGTGACGAGACGTGAGTAGGTAGGAGGTGTGATCTCCGTGCGCACCCCAGAGTTCGAACCTTGAGGGTCTGCCGGAACCCAAAATCTGACAAAGTCCAACAACTATTGCGCTTTAAAACTAGATATGATGAAAGCATACGACAGGTTGGAGTGGTCTTATCTTCAAGCAATTATGATCAAGCTGGGTTTCAACCAACAGTGGGTGGACATAGTTATGGGGATGATCAGTTCAGTATCGTTCTCAGTTCAGTTTAATGGAGAAAGACTTGAGAGTTTTTTGCCTTCACGTGGCATCCGGTAGGGAGACCCGATCTCCCCCTACCTCTTCTTGATCGCAGCAGAGGGCCTTTCGTGCCTTTTAAAAACCAGTTCTCGATCATCAACACTCAGTGGGATAAAGGTGGCACCCACAGCTCCGGCTGTCAACCACCTTCTCTTCGCCGATGATAGCATGTTGTTGTTCAAGTCAAGTGTTCAGGGGGCGACAGAGGTGTCAAACATGTTGGATATATACTTTAATGCTTCCGGACAGAGGGTCAACCACACTAAGTCATCTATTTTCTTCAGTAAGGGGACCCCGCAACCTGTCAGGGATAACATCAAAAAACACACTCAATGTTCAGAATGAATCTCTGAGTGATCGATATTTGGGTATGCCAACTGATGTGGGCCAGTCAATGAATCTCAAACGGTCTCCCTAAGTGCGAAAATATTAAAGGCGGCATACTTTCCTGAGACCACTTTGCTCGAAGCTCAACTTGGCGGGAGGCCGTCTCAGATTTGGAGGGCGGTTTTGGATGGACGGGATATGCTTAAGCTTGGGATCATACGTCGCATTGGGAATGGGCAAACCACGCGTATTTGGAGTCACAACTGGCTTCCAAGACAAGGCATGATGAAGCCGATCACATCAAGGATCCCAACGCCTCCGACGATGGTCTCGGAGCTGATTACAGTTGCTACTGCCACTTGGAATGAAGCATTAGTCCGTGCGGTATTTTTGCCAATCGATGCTGAGGCAATAATGAGCTTACCACTTTGTACAAGAAACGTTCCTGACTTCTGGGCATGGAGTGCGGAGAAGAAGGGTGGATTCTCAGTTCGATCGGCCTACAGGTTGATCATACATACAAAGATCGCTAGGGAGTCGTGGATAGACGAGGAGGAAGGAACCTCAACTACTGGGCATGGCAGTAGTTCGTGGTCTTCGCTTTGGGCAGCCAATCTATCCCCAAAGATCAAACAATTTCTGTGGAGACTAGCAAGAAGTTCGATCCCGACTGCAGACGTTCTTGTACACAGAAACATGAGTGTCTCTGCAGCGTGCAGACTATGTGGCACACGGGACTCTTGGCGGCATACGATGTTGGACTGCACTAATGCACGATGCATCTGGGCTCTTTCTGACGGGGATTTACTTGACAAAGTGAGCCAAGACAACAATGATGATCCGAGGCAGTGGTTGTTTGCCCAGAATGAGGCACTAAACGAGCAACAGTTCACGCTGTTGGCATGCACACTATGGGCTATTTGGAGTGCGAAAAGAAAAGCGGTCTATGAGGATATACATCAATCTCCAATGTCTACACATATGTTCATCCAACGATATATTTCAGAGTTTCAGACTCAGAAAAGGGCTCCAACGGAGAGACCGTCCGGCCAGGTGAAACAGAGACCCAAGCAATGGCTTAAGCCGCCACATAATATGTCAAAGATTAATGTGGATGCAGCAGTTGCAGAAAGGCGTGGCATGGGAACCATTGCAGCTATAGCAAGAGATGAGAATGGATCGTTCTTGGGGGCGTCTACACTTGGCTTCACGGCGATCACCAACCCGACCACTCTAGAAGCTTTGGCAGTGAGGGAGGCACTAGCATTATCGGAAGATCTGCATTTGCAGTCGATGCATGTTGCCTCCGATTGCAAGGAGGTGATAGATAGCATCAAGGAGAAAAACAGAGCGGAATATGAAGCGATCGTGCATGAAATCATAGCCTACTCTAGCAGTTTTTATTCTTGTAATTTCGTTCATGAATTTAGGAGCTCCAATATGGAGGCTCACAATTTAGCAAAGCATGCTTTGAAACTTGGGGTCGGCCGCCGTGTGTAGTTAGGCCACCCTGGAAACCTCTCTTTCGTCCCGGTTCAACTGGTGACGACGTAATAAAGTTTTGCGAATTGTCTCAAAAAAAATATAAAGAGAAAGAAAATCCTTTGGCGGATCCCAATCTGAATTCTTGTTTGTCCTTGACGTAGAAAACGCCGAAACCACACATATTACCGGCCCCACGAAACCTACTTGCGGACCTTTAATGACAGAGCAGTCCCGATCTACCGATCGATCAAGTCTGCATTTCTACGCCATTTCTCTGCAAATGTCCGTCTCAGTCAGCGCCTCGCGAATCGCGAGCGAGTGTGTAACTGTGTATGCACGAGGCTTGGAAACTTCGTACCCGGACCAACCGGGAAGAAGATTGATATATGGCACGTGCTTGACCACTTGATTTGATTCTAGGCGCATCACGAGCGTGATTCGCCGGAGCTGCTCCACGAGCTCGGGGAAGACTCCGGCAGCGAAGTCAAGCGCGCAGAATAGTGGCCGGACACGGACCCGGCAGCTGCAAATCATATACGGCGACTCGTCACTGCGCCGGCTGCACTGGCTGAGCGCACCGCACCGTAGTCCTCTCTTTGCTGGTGCCGTGCCGTGGCCGGCATGGAGAATCTGCGGCGCCCCCTTCTCGCGGCTCTCCTCCTCGTGTGTTTCGGCGCCGCCGTCCAGTGCGACGGCGATGGCGAGCAGTTCGTCTACTCCGGCTTCGCCGGCGCGAACGCCACCCTGGCCCTGGACGGCACGGCCGTCGTCCAGCCGAGCGGGCTCCTGGAGCTGACCAACGGCACGGCCCAGCTCTCGAGCCACGCGGTTCACCGGACGCCGCTGCGCCTGCGGAGGTCGCCGGGCGACGGCGTGCGCTCCTTCTCGGCGTCCTTCGTGTTCGGCATCATTCCCCCGTACTCCGACCTCAGCGGCCACGGCATCGTCTTCTTCGTCGGCAAGGACAACTTCTCGGCCGCGCTGCCGAGCCAGTACCTGGGCCTCCTCAACAGCGCCAACAACGGCAACGCCACCAACCACATCTTCGGCGTCGAGCTGGACACCATCCAGAGCAAGGAGTTCCAGGACCCCGACGACAACCACGTCGGCATCGACGTCAACAGCCTGCAATCCATCGCCGCACACCCCGCCGGCTACTACGACGACAAGACCGGCGCGTTCCACGACCTGCTGCTCATCAGCGGCAAGGCTATGCAGGTCTGGGTGGACTACGACAGCGGGTCCGCGCAGATCAGCGTGTTCCTGGCGCCCCTGAAGAATGGCGCCAAGCCTTCGACGCCCCTGGTGTCAGCCAAGTACAACCTCTCGGAGGTGCTCGTGGAGCCGGCGTACGCCGGCTTCTCGTCGTCAACGGGCACGGTCAGGTCGCGCCACTACATTCTCGGCTGGAGCTTCGCCATGGACGGCCCTGCACCTCCCATCGACATCGGCAGCCTGCCGAAGCTGCCGTTCGTGGGCGCCAAGCCGCGGTCTAAGGTGCTGGACATCGTCCTGCCGATCGCCACCGCGGCGTTCGTCCTCGGCGTGGTGACCGTCGTGATCCTGCTCGTCCGGCGGCGGTCCAGGTACGCGGAAGTACGGGAGGACTGGGAGGTGGAGTTCGGGCCGCACAGGTTCACGTACAAGGACCTGTTCCGCGCCACGGAAGGGTTCAAGAACAAGACGCTGCTGGGGTTCGGCGGCTTCGGGAGAGTGTACAAGGGGGTGCTCCCAAAGTCGAAGCTGGAGGTGGCGGTGAAGAAGGTGTCGCACGAGTCGAGGCAGGGCATCAAGGAGTTCGTGGCGGAGGTGGTCACCATCGGCCGGCTCCGGCACCGCAACCTGGTGCAGCTGCTCGGCTACTGCCGCCGGAAGGGGGAGCTGCTCCTGGTGTACGACTACATGTCCAACGGCAGCCTCGACAAGTACCTCTACGGCGGCAGCAAGGAGAAGCCGGCGCTGGACTGGGCGCAGAGGTTCCGGATCATCAAGGGCGTGGCGTCGGGCCTGCTGTACATCCACGAGGACTTCGAGCAGGTGATCATCCACCGGGACATCAAGGCCAGCAACGTGCTCCTCGACGCCGACATGAACGGGCGGCTGGGCGACTTCGGCCTGGCGCGGCTGTACGACCACGGCGCCGACCCGCAGACGACGCACGTGGTGGGCACCATGGGGTACCTGGCCCCGGAGCTGGCGCGGACGGGGAAGGCGTCCCCTCTCACCGACGTGTTCGCCTTCGGCGCCTTCATCCTCGAGGTGGCCTGCGGCCGGAGGCCCGTGGAGCAGGCCATGAGCGACAGCCGGCTCATGCTGGTGGACTGGGTGCTCGAGCACTGGCAGAAGGAGGCGCTCCTCGAGGTGGTCGACGCGAGGCTCGACGGCGAATACGACGCCGGCGAGGTGGTCCTGGCGCTGAAGCTGGGGTTGATGTGCTCGCACCCCATGCCCGGCGCGAGGCCTAGCATGCGGCAGGTGATGCAGTACCTGAAAGGTGACATGCCGATCCCCGAGCTGACGCCCACGCAGATGGGCTTCAGTATGCTGGCCCTGATGCAGAGCCAAGGGTTTGACTCCTTCGTCTTGTCGGCGGCGTCGGATCCGTCGTCGGCCACGAACACGATGATGACCATGGGCACAATCAGTGGACTCTCCGGAGGGAGATGACGTAAATAATTTTGAAGGACTCGTGAGTTGTGCTCTGCAGATGTTGATCGGGTGTCACTAGTAGTATTGGTAGAACTAATAACCCTGTTCTTTGTGTAGTCCTCCTACTTCGGTATAGTTTCCCTGAGATCCTCCTAGCGTACATGTATAAGCTTAGCCACACTATTACATGGATATCATACTTATACGAATAATGCGAGCACCAGGATTTGAACTCTGGTGGGTTGGGGATACCACTGTCCACCTAACCAACTCAACCACAGGTTGATTCGCTACACGTGCTAGTTAAGTTGATATTTATAACGTTTATGTACATCCTTTTATTTCGTTTTATTTTGAGGGGAATGTACATCCTTTTATATATGGGTTTGTCTAGGATACATCTAAACTGATGTCCACTCTGTTTGTGGTCTATTATTTCTGTCCTAGTTTGTTTTGTTTCTTGTTGCTGCATTATACTCCCTCCGTTCCTAAATATTTGTCTTTCTAGCCATCTCAAATGGACTACAACATACGGATGTATGTAGACATGTTTTAGAGTGTAGATTCACTCATTTTGCTCCGTACTTGTTGAAATCTCTAGAAAGACAATTATTTAGGAACGGAGGGAGTAGTATATTTGTGGGAGCTTAGATGTGACATTCTTAAAAATATCTAGATGTGAATTAGACAAACTGGGTGGAATAGAATTCTTTTCCTATATTTGGGCAAGATCAATGATTTAGTCCAAGAATAGATCACCCTGATTAACACGAGCAACAAAGCACTTCAGCTATATGTTTTTTTTTTTGCGTGGAACTTCAACTATGTGTAAGTTGCCTAATTTTTTTGTCAAGATTCATGCTGTTTTTTTTTTCTGTTGTATCATGGCTTCTTAGGCTGGTTTTTGACTTGCCCTTGTTTGAGGAAAGTCGACTTTTTTCTTAGGCTGAAATTTTGGATTGCCCCATTTGGCGTAAGTTGATTTTCCTATTGTACTTGAAGCCTGTTACACATTGCTCATTCTTTTGTTTGTACGCGTTTCTTGCCTTTACTTTTGCTTTTTATTTTTAGTCGATTTTTAATTTTTATACAAGTGCATTTTTGACATGTTGGATGAGTGGAAATGTATACACAAAAGTACTGTATAGTATGTGAGTAAACTACACTAGAGTGTGAAAGTTACACTACTATGCATATTAAAAAAATCAAACTCGGTGCAAAGTTGTGTGTAAGTTTAATCAATCTCAGTGCAAAGTTGTGTGCAAGTTTTTTTTAAATTTCATTTTCTTAAAAGGGTAATGCCAATGTCTCTAATTCATTCTTCCTTATAGAACTCCATTATTATGGTTTAATTTTAATTTTCAATTCATTCTCTTTCTTATTTAAGGGTAAACCAATGCCACTAGTTCATTTCTTCTTAGGAAAATTCTTTTTGTAATGTTTCGCAATTATATGCTTATTCTTGCATATTATAAAAACAGAATTTATGTGCAAATTTATCATTATTATTTTTAATTTTTAATTTGTATTTCTTCCTAAAGGACAATACCAATGTCAATAATCCATTATTCCTTAAACAGCTTAATTATTTTGTTTTTATTCGTTTTTATTTCATGTTCTTTCTTGTTTAAGGATAATACCAGTGCCACTAATTTACTCCCTAGGCATATTATAAAAGTGCAATTTCTATGTATTTTGTGCAAAATTAATCATTTTTTATTTTCTTCTTCCTACAGAGTAATACCAATGTCACTAGTTCATTCTTTCTTAGGAAACTTCATTATTTTGGATCTATTTCAGTTTTTACTTCATTTTCTTTCTTCTTTAAGGTTAATACAAATTCATTCCTTTTGACAATACTTCCTCTTGTGAGAATTTCACTAATATATATTTTTCTTGCATATGATAAAATGAAAAATTCCGTGTAAATTGTGTGCAACCATTGTCATTATTTGTTTAATTTTTATTTTCTTCTTCATACAAGGTAATACCAGCGAGACTAATTTATCTTCCTAAAACAACTATAATGTTTTGATTTTGTTTTCAAGTTTTATTTCATTTTCTTTCTTCTATAAGGGTAAAATACCAATGTCACTAATTCATTTTTCAGAGGAAACTTTTGTAAAGATCCACAATTATATGCTTATTCTTACATATTATGGAAAGGCACACTTTTTATGTAAATTTTGTGCAATTTTGTCAATATTTATTTCATTATTTTCTTTGAATTATCTTCATAAAGGATAATACCAATGTTACTAATTCATTTTTTCTTAGAAAATCATTATTTTAGTTTTGTTAAGTTCTCATTTCATTTTCTTCATTAGAAAACTATAAATATTATAGGCTTGCCCATGCCTTTGATCATCATCATGATGTGAAGATTAATTGAACAATAACTTTGTATATATACACATACCTTGTACCGTAATTAAGTTTCATTAAATGATCAGTCAGAACTTAGACACATAAGATATATCTATGAATTTCAACACTTGCATGTAGTTTCTAAGATCTGCTCAACAAAATAATACACTTGTGTGTACATCTTTTGCCTCTGTTTCAACAAACAAAAAAAAGAACGATAGTAATGTGTGAACGTCACGCGATAGGTGTAGGGAAAGACACCATGTCCTTCGTCTTCCTCCAAGTGCTCTCATGCCCAATGTATCCCCCAATCCCCAATGGCAATTTGCTAGTACCTTCCATCTCCCTCACCACCACGGACGAGACTTGCATGCTCCCTTCACATGCTCCCATCCGTGCTCTCACGTACGTGGCTTGATTTGATTGGAAGAAAATAAAACCCGGCCTCACCCCCTGAAAATCAGGGGGGGATGATTATATTAGAAAAGAAAAAGAAAAAAGGACAGCCGTAGGATGAAGTGGGAGCACAGATGAAAGCATGAGAAGGGAGCAGGCAAGCCGGATCCCACCACCACCACCTCTCTCTTGCTCGATGCAGTGCGCTCCCTTTCCCGTGCATGACGTTTTTTCCAAAACCATCAGGAATTCAGGATTTTAATTGACCTCCTTCCATCTTTTGATTGTCATCGCCGGTCAAAAAAAAAGCTCCTTTTATAGCGGGTGCGCTAGCTCGTATGCTGCTTTTTTTAGCAGTTGCTGGGTAGAAAAATTTGGAAGGAGAACAGCCGCCCAGCCCACAAGCCCAGTTTACTCCAAGCAATACGCCGACCCAGCCCACCAAGAGTCCAGCGCGACCATCTCTTCAGAAAAAAAAACCTCATAAAGAAACGCTTCCGAAACCAAACCCTAACCCTCGCCACCTCTACAGTCCTTCCGCGCCTCCGCCCTGCACGCCTTCCGCCGTCGTCCCCCCTCCACGCCTTCCGCCGCTGAACGCCTCCCTTCTCCGCTAGATCCAAGCCTGCTCCGCTCCGCCGTCGCGACTCAAGGCAAGGTAAAATCGACCCGATCGAATTTCTCTCCTAGTTAGCATTGCATCCCGGCGGCCAGCGCCCTCGACGCCGCCGCCTCGTCGCCCGCCAGCCCGCCGCCGTGTCCCAGCCCTAGCCGCCGACGAGAGGACGGGCGCCACCCCGACTCCGTGGGATATCGCAGACTCTACGCTTAGCCGACGTATCGTGTTTGGTCGCGGCCCCTTGCGATTCCTCAATCCAGTTGGTTTATGTTTAGGTTAAACCGTGTTGTTTGTCTTGAGGTTGATTGATTCATCTGAATCAGTCCGTAAGCATGGTTCTGCTATTCCGTTATTGTCAAAAAACTGTGTGTTCTGAGGATATAAGTTATTCAATTCTGCCAACCTGTGGTTCAATTAAGCTCCGTGTGCTTTCTTATGTAGTTTGTTCTGGTTATAATTCTTTCTCTACCTGTATTACTTTTGCAGAGCTTTGAATCTAGCTGAAGGAAAACAAACAGACAACAGCCATGGCGTCTCGTTTTTGGGGACAGGTACTTAGTCGCTGACTCCAATTCTTTGTTGCATCCTTATACAGTAACTAATATGTATCAATTTCGTCCTCGTCAAATGCATTAATACCTTTTATCTTTGTTCTGTTGTACCCAATATCAGGGAGACAGTGACTCCGAGGAGGAGGTGGACCAGATTGAGTCAGAACAAGGGAGCGACAGTGAAAAATCAGAAGCTGGTGATGGGGGTCGTGATGGGTCCAAGAACCGCTATTTGAATTCAGATGACAGTGATGACTCTGATACTGAGACCCATCGTGTGATTCGCTCGTTGAAGGACAAGCGCAATGATGAGATGAAAGCTACTGCCGACCAGATGCGCAATGCAATGAAGATCAATGACTGGATTAGCTTGCAAGAGAGTTTTGACAAGCTCAATAAGCAGCTCGAGAAGGTTATTCGTGTCAACGAATCTACCAAAATTCCAAATAGGTACATCACAACTCTGGTACTACTGGAGGACTTCCTTGCTGAGGCTCTTGCAAACAAGGAAGCCAAGAATAAGAGGAGCAGCAGCAACGCCAGGGCACTCGTTGCAGTGAAACAAAAACTTAAGAAGAACAATAAGCAGTATGAAGACCTGATCCTGAAGTGCAGAGATAATCCAGAGAGTTTTGAAGATGACATTGCAGATGAAAAGGTTTTGGATGATGATAGTGGTGATGATGGTAGTGACGTAGATATTGTGGATCCTGAACCAGATCCAGGTGACAGTAGCGATGACGATAAGAGTAATCTGGGTGGAGCCTGGGAAAAGAAGTTGAGCAAGAAAGATAAGATTATGGACAAACAGTTCTTGAAAGACCCCAGTGAGATTACATGGGATATTGTTGATAAAAAGCTTAAGGAGATTGTGGCGTCGAGGGGTAAGAAGGGCACTGGGAGAATTGAGCGTGTGGAGCAGCTAACATTTTTGACTCGTGTGGCAAAAACCCCTGCCCAGAAGCTTGAAATTCTTTTTCATGTGATTTCTGCTCAGTTTGATGTCAATCCTAGCTTACTTGGTCATATGCCGATCAACGTGTGGAACAAGTGTGTTGATAATATGCTTCTTGTGCTTGATATACTGCAACAATATCCTAATATTGTTGTAGACACCTCGGTGGAGCCTGATGAGAAGGAAACTCAGAAGGGTGCTGACTATGATGGAACGGTCCATGTTACAGGTGACCTCGTTGCGTTTCTGGAGAGAATTGACTCTGAATTTTTCAAGAGCTTACAGTGCAGTGATCCATATACAAAAGATTATGTTCAGAGGCTTAGAGACGAACCCTTGTTTTTGGTGGTTGCACAGAATGTCCAAGATTACCAAGAAAGGGTTCAGAACTTTAAGGCTGCTGCGAAGGTTGCATTGCGTCGTGTTGAACTAGTCTACTACAAACCTCAAGAAGTGTATGATGCAATGAGGAAACTGGCTGAGCAGACCGATCTTAGCATGGATGATGGAGATACTGATGCTGGTGAGGAGCATCAAGAAGCTAATGACAATAAGGGACTGCCACCATTTGTTGTGATTCCAGAGGTTGTGCCTAGGAAGCCTACTTTCCCACCAAGCAACAGAGCTTTGATGGATGATCTGATGTCTCTGATTTACAAGTATGGAGATGAAAGGACCAAAGCCCGAGCAATGCTGTGTCAGATATATCACTATGCAATCTCTGATGAATTTTCAGTGGCTCGTGACTTGATCTTAATGAGTCGTTTACAGGATGGGGTTCAACTTATGGACATATCATCACAGATTTTATACAACAGGGTCATGGCCCAACTGGGGTTATGTGCTTTCAGGGCTGGTTTTATCGCGGAAGCTCATGGTTGCCTGTCTGAGCTATATTCATTTGGGAGAGTGAAAGAGTTGCTTGCGCAAGGGGTACAGCAGAGCCGATACCATGACAAAACTCCTGAACAGGTGAACTTCCTACCCCCAGAACACACACTTTCTTTGTCCCTTATTTGGGTAGCCACAAACTGGTCAGTATGCTGTTACCTAGTCCTTCATAAAACATTCATAGTTGGAAAAGTGCCACCATTGAGTTATTTCTGTACTAGAACAAGTCTGTTTACAGAGTTCCTCGATAGACTTTCTATTCGTGCATTTATTTGTTATTTCATTACTTGCTACTCCTTCGTTTTGAATTTTCAAATACTTGAATCCTGATTTTACACGAAATAACTCTGATGTTTCATCCTTATTGAAAAGATTATCAACTCTTATTCTAAGTATTTCCATAACTGATATATCTGCTCCAATTCTTGGGTTTAGCTACAGGATTTAATATATGAAGCTGTGCTCAGAGGATATACTATGTACACATATTTTTGGAACACTATGTAGTTACTTTTGCGCTAGTGATCATCACTTCTCACACTATCGTTACTCTTATTCTTGCAGGAAAGACTTGAGAGGAGAAGGATGATGCCTTACCATATGCATATAAATCTTGAACTTTTGGAAGCCACACACTTGGTTTGTGCTATGCTAATTGAGGTCCCCAACATGGCTGCCAGTGCTTTCGATAAGCGGAGGCCTATGAGCAAAACATTCCGCAGGCTTCTTGAAATTAGTGAGAGACAGACTTTTGTTGGTCCTCCGGAGACTGTGAGGGACCATGTATTGGCTGCGACAAGAGCCCTCACTAAGGGTGACTACGAGAAGGCTTTCAGTGTCATCAGTTCACTCGATACCTGGAAGCTTTTGAGGAACAAGGAGCATATTCTTGAAATGCTGAAGCTTAAGATCAAGGAAGAGGCTCTTAGAACATATCTGTTTTCTTACTCGTCTTGCTACGAGTCCCTGAGCCTTGACCAGCTCACCACAATGTTTGACCTCAGCGAGAAACAGGCTCACAGCATTGTTAGCAAGATGATGATGCATGAGGAGCTTCATGCAAGCTGGGACCAACCAACGAATTGCATCATTTTCCAGAACGTGGATCAAACTAGGCTGCAGGGACTACTCTTCCAGATGGCGGATAGGCTTTCTGTCCTTGTGGAGAGCAATGAGAGGGCGTATGAGGCTAGGACTGGTGGTGCCCTTGAGGGTGCACCGCCCAGGCGCAGGGGTGGTGATGGTCAAGACTCGTATGGTTTGGGCAAGTGGCAGGAGAACTTCGTATCATCACAAGGGCGGCGAGGAGGTGGGAGGTCAGGCTATGCCGGCCGAACCGGAGGCTCTGGCCGTGGTGGTGGCTACCAAAATGACAGGTTCCAAAACGACAGGAGTGGCCAGGGATCCCGTGGAGGCTATGGTGGTGGTGGTGGTGGTTCACGGTTCCATGATGGAAGGGCTCGCATGCAGTCCGGTATGTCATCTAGAGGGGATGGGGGTGCACGCTTGGTGAGTCTGAGCAGGTAGAGATTAGAAGGAGCATACATACAGTAGACATACCTTGAAGCACTCCATTAGAAAATTAGTTTTGAAGCACTCCATTTTCTAGAATAAGTTTTGAGGCACTGGTTTTCTTCCATAATTTAGAAATCTTCGGCCGTTCTGAACCTGTCAGGAAACTCAAACCGAGTTTTCTGCTCTGAATCTGTTTGCTATTTTTTTTTTCTTGGTAGCTTTTGATCTGAATCTGTCAGGAACTCAAGCTGAGTTATCTGGTTTGTGTTGTGGGAGTAAGGTCCATGTGGACACTCCTACGTTTGACAAAAAGGTTTAGACCATGCAGTGTTCCTTTTTTGTTTGAAATTTGTGTTATCTGGTGTAGCTGATTTTATTGCGATTTTTGTTGTAGGGCTGGAAGTCCTAGTTGAGAACTCTTATTTTGGTTGTGCTTCCAATTTCCATAGAAGTGTGACACGCTGCATGTACAATGGTTGATATAATAGTCTTATCTTAAACCTTGCATGTAATTTAGAGATGATAATAAAATATGTATACAATGGGTTATCGCTTATAGCCTTATCAAAGATAACTAGCTATTCCTAAAATCATGGTGACACATATTAGGCTAAGAGATCATTTCTTAGATAAGAGAAGACAAGTCTTTTCTTATGGATTCTCTCTCCTCCACCTCATCACCTAAGATAGCACCATTGTACATGCCCTAGAAATTCCTGACCGCTCACAGCTCTCGGCCTTGGCATATTCACCGACAGTGTCCTAGACTCCCTAGTCTTGGTACCGAGCTGAGACCTTGATCTTTTATCGTCTCCGTGACTTTAGGTCGATTTCTGATTTCCAGTGGCTTTACAGTCCAACACGCTGCGCTAGTCGGAAGATCCGATCCTGATTTCCTGTGGCCCTTGTTTATTACAGTCGGTTGCTACTCTGTCATCCGGCGGCCGCCAGTTTGATTTGACTTGCCCTGAGCCGTTCCTATACACGTCCTGTATTTCGATGCGATGCTCTGTTCTTCAGTAGAGCCGTGGAAGCAGGTTCCGGACTTTAGTTCTTTCGTCTTCGTTCAATTTTTTGAAAAAAATATTTTAAAAGTGAATACTTTTTTGATAATATTTATTATTGGAAAATGTGAAATTTTTTTAGAATCACAAAACATTTTTTGAAACTGTGAACATTTTTCGAAATTGCTATTTTTTTTAAAATTTCAAACACTTTTTGAAAATCATGGAACATTAATTCAGACTGTGTTTTTTTTAAATTTGAACATGTTTAAAAAAACATAAGCAATTTTAAAAACAAGAACTTTATTAAAATTTCCAAACATTTTTTTATAAAAAGAGCAGGTTGTTTAAAATTGTTATCTTATTTGGAAAAGGGAAACGTTTAAAATCGGCGTGCCGGTCGAAACTTCGGCCGGCCGCATAGCTCACAACGCGCGTTACAACCACGTTGCTCTGGTCCCACGCACCGCTTCCTGCCTCTCACCTTATCTTCTCAGGACGAAGCTCCTCCACTCATTCTGTCCTCCACTCGTTCCATCCTCCTCCATACGCATTCCCTCCTCTGCTTCTTCTTTCTCAAATCACTTCATCCAAGACATCTCATGCTCCACGCAGAGACGGCGCTTACCGCCGTCGATTTTTTGTTGCCATGCTCGGCCCAACCTCTCCCATGTCGCAGTGTAGGCCATGTTCGCCGCCACCACGGTTCCACCATGTTTTTTTGCTGCATAACTTTTGCTGGAACCGCAATTTGTTTTTGCTGGAAGCATCTTTCGTTTTTGCTGCATATTGAGAGGATGCTGGTGCCTTCGCTGTATGATTTTTTTGCTACATCCATTTTTTGCTTGAACCGCACTATTTTTTCCTGGAACCAGAGCTCGACTTTGCTACAATGCTAGGACGGTGGCTGCCAAGCATTTTACTGCATCAATTTTTTTGCTGGAACTAGCAATTATTTTTGCTACATCCAGCCGAAAGCAGAGCTGGAACTGGTGAGATTTTTGTCTAAGACCATTGGCGGCAGCGCATTTTTTGCTGGAACTGTGTTACTTCTTTGCTGGAATAGTTTTTCCTTTATGCTACCACTAGCGAAAACCATTTTTTTTGTTGTTGAAGCATTTTTGCTGGAACCAGGAACCACGGAAGCTACAACCGGTTAATAATTTTGCTACAATGGCGACGGGCGGGCGACATCGACGAGCTTTTTTTTGCTGGAACCGACACCCCTTTTTGCTACAACTGGATGACATTTTTGCTGCTACCGGCAATCTGAGGGAGAGTACAGGTTTTTTGCGAGCTCGTCGAAGGAGGTGCTGCGACCGGCGACCGCCGTGCGCCGGGGATGCGGCGGCCGCCACCGGAGCTGCGACTGTCGTAACGGGGACCTGCAACTACAGAGACAACCTGCTGCATTCACGGAGCCGGCGAGAGACAAAAGAGACGACGACGGCAACGGCAGCGCCGGCGGCCGGCAAGGGCGGCGACGGTGAAACACGCCGGGCAGAGCTTCTAGATCGGGCGCGTCGCTCGTCCCTGGTGGCGAGATGGGATTTTTTCTCGAGAACAAGACAGAGGAGGAAGGATAGGAGATCGTGCGGTTCTAGTTTTGCAGATCGTACGGTACCGGTGCGACCGGCCCAAATTTGGGCCGGCGCACCGGCGCCTATCAGTCGCCTTTGGAAAATGCAAACTTTATCAAAATTCTGAACATTATTTTAAAAAGGCATTTTATTGTAAACACAAACATCTTTTGAAAATTCGAGCAACTATTGAGATGTCTGACATTTTTTTTAAATCGAACACTTTTAATAAAAAATATGGACAAATTCTGGAACGCGGAAAATTTTCGGAATTTCTGATATTTTTTGGAAAAGTAAAATTAAACTTGAAAAATAAGAAACCAAGGAAAAACCGGCTTTAACCTTCTAGGTTCCAAAACCGGAAGCAGAACTGTTGTGCCAACCACTAAAATGGGCCGACCCACATGCTTCGCTGGTGTGCTCGTTCCTGTTCAATGACTTTTTAGTAAATATTCAATGCGTATTCGAAAATTGTTCAACACATATATTCCTAATTTTTCAAAAATGTTCATCGTATATTAAAAAAATCCTACGTTAATGCAAAAAGTTCTTTGTTTATTATTTAAAATGTTCAACATATTAAGAAAATGTTTAATGGATATTACAAATGTTCAATGTATTTTTTTGATTTTTTTCAAAAGAATACTGAACTTAGACTATCGCTCGTCTAATCTATCACTAGAACTCACCAGTTTGATCAGTCAGTAGCACTCGTTCACGAGAAGAAGGTAGCGAGCTCTTGCTCGCGCATGACTTTTTGGTTATTTCTTTTACTTATCTAGAGCTCGTTTACCCATTCGCTCTGTCTTCAGCAAAGGCTCCACCATTTGCCGCTCGCTGGTGGCAAATCGGGGCTCTCACCGCATGCCTGTCCTGGATAGCCCCACGAGCATGCTACTTGTTTTATTGGTGGCGAGAGAAAATGCTTCTCTGGTCTGTTTGTTTCTACCATTGTAGTTAGTCGCGACTAGTTATAAAATATATGAGAACTAACCTGTGATTACAGGGACAACCCCCAAGCTTGCAAGATGATGTGCTAAACTGTGCGTGCGAAAACACAAGTCGGTAGGATATGGCCAATGCACTCGGGCATTTGATCGCAAAGGGGGCACGCCACCTGATGTGGAAGGCCCCTCCTAGCCAACCAATCTGAGGTCCAACATCTATTAGGAACGCAAGCTAGGCAAAGAACTTGCACTTCAAGGGTGCCGAGAGTCCCAGATCACCGTTGCCGCAAGATTATGCTGGATATATTTTACCAATGATCACTGGCTATTATTTTTCTTGATAATTATCAGATATAAGATGCCATTTTGGTGCATTTTCTTGAAAAAAACGTGAACATGCCATCGTCCCCTACCACAAGCCCACAAAGTACATACACCAGCGAGTACTACACATCACTCCGGGCGACCCCTCCTGAAACCCAACTGTGGTAGCCAGTGAGGCGACGCCAAATCCGTAACCACATCATCAATCATGCTCTCCATTTCAGATGCGACAACCACATTGTAAGGAGTATGCATTTTTGGAGTGAGCGCTTTATTTTTATTTATTTTTAAATATGCACATGCATGCGTATCATATATTGAAAGAAAAGCGGGTGAAGAGACCCATCCACGGTTTTACAAAGTGGGCATCAAGCCTGAAGGTAAAACAACTACTCATTTACTCCCCACCTATACAAGCTCTCAAGCCTATCTCCCACTCCACCGAACAGGCCTACTGACTGCCAACTTGTCCCTTCCTCTTGTACCCTACTGGTAATTGCCCCTACAGAAGGGTGTGGACAAGCGAATACAATGTCATTCTGGTGTTTCCACAGCTGCCAAGCAACTAAGATCAGGAGGGTATGGAAGTCATTCGAAGACATGTAGGCAAACACCTCGACTTCGTGCACCACAACAAAAACAAATCGTTGCTCTGCATTCCCCCAAGCTTGCAAAATGATGTGCCAAACTATGCATGCAAAAACATAAGTCAGGCATTTGATCGCAAAGGGGGCACGCCGCCTCATGTGGAAGGCCCCTCCCGGCGAACCAATCCGAGGTTCAACATCTATTACGGAACGCAAGCTAGGCAAAGAACTTGCACTTCAAAGGTGCCGAGAGTCCTAGATCACCGTTGCCACAAGATCGTGCCATCGGTCGACAAATCGCGATGCATAGGCCGTTCACCCAAGTAGTCAACCGAAGCCTCTGAAAGTGCAACTATCCCTAGATGGTTTTGGTAATTCATAACAACATATAGCTCATTGAGCTAATACTATTCCAAGATGAATATTTCAGGAAAGCTCAATCATTGGCATGGCATGGATGATGAAAGTGGATTCCTCAAAGTATTAAGGACAAAGGATTGGCTCAAGCTCAAAAGCTCAAGACTCTACATTTTACATTTTAGTGATCCAAGATCACATTGAGTCTATAGGAAAAGCCAATACTATCAAGAAGGGATGAGGTGTTGCTTAATGAGCCTCTTGCTCCATGTGCTTAGTGATATGCTCCAAAACCCTCCACTACTTTCTCACATCCACATATGACCTAAACCCAAAGTCAAACTCGGCCCTACCGATTCTTTCTATCCGGCGCCACCGAGTTCAAATGTCATAGCCACTGCCACAAACCCTAGGCAAATCAGTTTCACCGATAGGGATCTCGGTCTCACCGAGATGGGATTGTAATCTCTGTGTGTATGTCCATCACCAAAATCGGTCTCACCGAGTTTGTGCAATCGGTACTACCGAGATTACAATGCAAACTTTCTGGTTAGCTTATTACCAAAATCGGTCTCACCGAGTTTGAGTAATCGGTCTCACCGAGTTTGCCTGACCAACTCTCTGGTTAGCTAATTACCAAAATCGGTCTCACCGAGTTTGTATGTCGGTCTCACCGAGATTACGTTATGCCCTAACCCTAACCATATCGGTCCTACCGAGATGCATGTCGATCCACCAAAACCCTAGCGGTCACTAGGTTTACTAAATCGGTCCGACCGAGTTTGGTAAATTGTGTGTAACAGTTAGATTTTTGTGGAGGCTATATATACCCCTCCACCTCCTCTTCATTCGTGGAGAGAGCCATCGAACAAACCTACACTTCCAACTTACCAGCCTAGAGAGAACCACCTACTCATGTGTTGAGGCCAAGATATTCCGTTCCAACCACATGAATCTTGATCTCTAGCCTTCCCAAGTTGCTTTCCACTCAAATCTTCTTTCCACCAAATCCAAATCCTGTGAGAGAGATTTGAGTGTTGGGAGACTATCATTTGAAGCACAAGAGCAAGGAGTTCATCATCAACACACCATTTGTTACTTCTTGGAGAGTGGTGTCTCCTAGATTGGCTAGGTGTCACTTGGGAGCCTCCGACAAGATTGTGGAGTTGAACCAAGGAGTTTGTAAGGGCAAGGAGATCGCCTACTTCGTGAAGATCTACCGCTAGTGAGGCAAGTCCTTCGTGGGCGACGGCCATGGTGGGATAGACAAGGTTGCTTCTTCGTGGACCCTTCATGGGTGGAGCCCTCCGTGGACTCGTGCAACCGTTACCCTACGTGGGTTGAAGTCTCCATCAACGTGGATGTACGATAGCACCACCTATCGGAACCACGATAAAAAAAATCCGTGTCTCCAATTGCGTTTGAATCCTCCAAACCCTTCCCTTTACATTCTTGCAAGTTGCATGCTTTATTTTGCGCTGATAATATACTCTTTGCATGCTTGCTTGAATTGTGTGAAGATTGCTTGACTTGTTCAAAGATAGCTAAAATCTGCCAAAGTCTAAAATTGGGAAAATGTTAGGTTTTTATTGGTCAAGTAGTCTAATCACCCCCCTTCTAGACATACTTCAAGGTCCTATAAGTGGTATCAGAGCTTTGGTCTCCATTCGCTTTGATTTCCATAGCTTTTGGTGGTCATAGTCTTGGTTTCACAACCTAGGAGAGTATGGCGTCTAGCGAGGGAATTTATCATCGTAGAGGTCCTTACTTTGATGGTACTAATTTTGCTAGTTGGAAGCATAAGATGAAAATGCATATTCTCGAACATAACCCCGCCGTTTGGGCTATTGTGTGTATTGGTTTGCAAGGTGAATTCTTTGATGGGAGAGAATCGATCCATGAAGCTAGCGCGGAAGAGTTGAAGATGCTGCAATACAACGCTCAAGCTTGTGATATCCTCTTCAATGGCTTATGCCCCGAGGAGTTCAACAAAATCAGCCGTCTTGAGAATGCAAAGGAAATTTGGGATACTTTGATTGATATGCACGAAAGTACCGACTCCATCAAGGAATCCAAGTTGGATGTGCTCCAAAGTCAGCTTGACAAGTTCAAAATGAAGGATGGTGAAGGTGTCGCTGAAATATACTCTAGGCTTGCTCTTATCACAAATGAGATTGCCGGCTTAGGAAGTGAAGAGATGACCGATAGATTCATCATCAAGAAGATCCTAAGAGCATTGGATGGAAAATATGATACCGTGTGCACATTGATCCAAATGATGCCCAATTACAAAGATCTCAAGCCTACTAAGTCATTGGAAGAATTGTTGCTCATGAGATGTCACTCAAGGATAAGGAGGAACTTCACAACAAGTCGAGTGGTGCTTACAAAGCCTCATGTGAAGCCCCACATCGTCAAGTGAGAAACAAACCTTCAATGAAGAATTGAGCTTAATGGTGAAGAACTTCAACAAATTCTACAAGAGTAGAAGCAAAGAAAGAAGCTCTAAGTCAAGGTCCTACAATGACAAAAGATCTTCTAGTCGAGAGCACAATTGCTACAATTGTGGGAGACCCGGACACTATTCAATGAGTGTACGGCACCCTACAAAAGAAGAGAAGATTCTCCCAAGAGAAGAAGTAGAAGAGAAGAATCACCACCAAGAGAGAGAAGGAATAGAGATGATCGTTATGAGCGAAGACCCTCACGGAGAAGCAAGGATTAGGAAAGGAAGGACAAGTCATCAAAGAGCTACACAAAGCGAAGACATCAAGCTCATGTTGGTGAATGGGTATCCGCTCCGACTCCGACCATCACTCCGAGAGAAGCTATCACTCCGACTCGAATACACTCAAGATGAAGGTGTTGCCGGTCTAGCACTTGTGTCAACCAACTCCTCGACATATTTGAATCACCAAATGAAGGAATTGGTAGATGCTTCATGGCCAAAGGTCCTAAGGTAACACACCCCGAGTATGTTGATTTTGATGTTGATGAAGATGACTTGTTAGGTGATGATGATTTACTTGTTGACAACTCTAGTGATGAATACTATGATGAAACATCAATTAATCATGTTAATCAAGATGAAACGAATGACAATGATAAGGAGAAGATTGAGCATCTAACTAAAGAACTAAACACTCTTAAGTTAGCTCATGAAACTATCTTCGAAGATCATCGAGAACTTTTAAGGGCTCATGAGAAGTTACGATTTGAAAAGCTGAATCTTGAGCAAGAGCATGAGTTCTTAAAGGCAATCAATGATGATCTCTGTAAGAAAAGTTCTTCTTACATCGCCAAGCGCTTACTCCTTTCTACTTACATGCCTCAAGTCAAGTCTAGTAACAAGAACAAGAAAGATTCTTCCTCTAGTAGTAACAATAATAATGCTAAATCCAATATTGTTGCTTCTAGTAGTTCTCTTGATTCCACTAATGATCCTCTTAGCCAAGTTACACTTGATCAAGAAGACAACTTATTGAAGGGAATTATAGAGAAAGGTGTATAAAAGAGTCTTGCCGGGAGTAAGCAATTTGAGGAAATTGCATAAGCAAGGAAGGCACCGAAGAATCAAGGTGTTGGTTTTGAACGAAAGTTCAATGCAAATGGAGTTGAGTGGGAAGAAGATCAATACCCCAAGATGAAGTTTGTTCCTCAACAAGAGAAGTATGATCCTACTTCCTTCAAGGGAACACAAGCACAAGATGATCTTCCACCACAAGACCACAAGAACAAAGGAAAGGACAAGCTTCAAGAGGAGATTGATGCATTTGAAGAAGCACCTAAGGCCTTGGTCAAGTGGGTTCCCAAGACTACGTCAAGTTCTACTTCATCAAGTACAACTACTCCACCAAGGATTCCCATCAAGATGATGTGGATCCCGAAGAAGAAGAACTAGAGAGTTCTTGAGGGTGACTCCGCCAACATTCTTCACTCATACCATTATGGCAAGGACAAGTGCAATCAACTTCCATCTCTTGCACTAGTTCAAGGAGTCACAAACCCTCATGTTGGTAAGGCAGGGACAAGGTAACCTAATGTTTTCATGGACATCATTTTGTGTGTGCATCACTCTATGTCTATGGATATTCTTGTTTGTTCCTTGTGGGACTAACCCATGTAGGTATTGAAAGTGCAACTCACTTCAAAGGATTGCTCCAAACGATCTACATCAACATTGAGCATCCACATCTTCAACACCTACATGAAGTCATCATCGACAAAACCCAAGGTTAGTTCATCCCTCTAAGGGGGGATCTCACATCTAGGGGGAGCTTAACTCTAAGAATTGAGTCAAAGCAACTCTAATGATGTGAACACATAAATGCTTTATATAAAAGTGGAAACCCCACTTGAGCTTAAACGATGAGTATGACCTATGATCAAATGTTCTCATTTGACTCCTAAGTCAATATACTCATATATAGATGACCTAGTCATCGCCAATTGTTTGATAGATGCTAGAATTGGTTGTGCAAGATTTGTCACATATTTCATTTGTCATCTTATTGTGTGAGCATGTTGGTTGCATATTTACTCATTCGAGGACATCCATTTGTTGTTTTGATTGATTGGATTCTTTTTCTTTGGCCAAGTGGATGGACAAGAATGCCTAAGAACCTTCTCTAGCTATCTATGCTTTTCTCGTCTCAAACTCTATTCATGCTACATCACAAAATTTGATCAAGTCAGATTCGAACCACTCTGTGTGAGGAGAACTCAGAGTCCCCGATTCGTCATAGACTTAAACTTCCAAAACTTCTTTGTGATTTTCGGTCTGACCAATTCCTCCATTTCGGTCATACCGAGATTACTAAGTCGATCTAGGTTTTCATCTCGGTGCAACCGATTTGTACTTTCGGTCACACCGAGTTGCTATAACTGTTCACAGTTTTGCATCTCGGTGCCACCGAAGTTGTACCACTCGGTCACACCGGCAGTGGTCGGGCTATATATCGCGACGGGCAAAATTTGGAAAACTTTCTCCAAACTTCTAGCCCACGCATAGCTCGCTTTGCCAACTTGGTCTCGGATCGTCGACTTAAATGCCAGCTGCCTCCTGTCGCTGGTCTCCGCCCGTCAGCGAATTCTCCTCCACCATTGCCGCCAGTGGCGAGTTCCCGCCGAACTAGGGTATGAACTCGATCACAGTGCTTTCCTCGTCCGATTCTCAGCACATTGTGTTCATTATGCATCTTGCCATGATTGAAACACTCCTATCCAGTCAAATTAATCCTTAGAATAGTTGCGATTCGAAAATTTAGGGTTAGGTTTCCGCCCAAACCATCTCGGACCCACCGAGTTGAAAAACTCGGTCCCACCGATTTGGCTAATGCCATTGCACTAGTGAGTCTCGGTTTGACCGATTTCAGAACTTTGTGAAACCCTAGCAGTCTCGGTGCCACCAAACTGTGACTCGGTCTGACCGAGTTCACTAGTTTAGGTTCCAAAACTGCTTCGGTATCACCGAGTTTGAAAATCGGTAGATCCGAAATGTTTTCAGTGGGAAACTAAAACTAAGTTTTTTGGATCATTCTTTTGCAAAAATCTCTGCATTTTGTGATGCTCATCCACTCTACCTCATCTATAACTATTCACAGGGTCAGCAGTCAGTTGAACAACATGTCAGACCAAAGTGATAGCGAACAAATCAAGAGCAGATCCAATTGAGCGAGGGCACTAGTCCCTCAAGCAGCTCGAGATAAGGGAGCGAAGCACTCCGAGCAATTTGCCCAAGGCTGCCACAAGGACAAGAAATAAGAAGACCTCAGAGTCCGAGGATGAGGATTATGTGGCGAGTTGAGGATGAGGCAAGCTCAAGAAGAAAGTGCTCAAGAGGAGTTCAGCTCATCTGCGGTGAAGCCTGGTTTGAAAATCAAAAGGCCAGCAGGTAGACAACCAATGTCCAAATCCAGTGTCTACTCAAGATCCTTTGGAATCTCAACCCAAAGAGCCTGTTCTTTGAGGGAAACAAAAGGAAATAAAGGGTCAAGAAGACCATGGCAAGAGTGATTGGGAAGCCTTCCATGATGGAAGAGGAAGAAGAAGAAGAGGTTGCAGAACCAGCACCCAAGGCACAAAAGCTGATGGGTGATGCTATCAAATCAGGGGCTGCAACTTCCAAGCCCAAAGCTGCCCCCAAGTCCAAGAATGCACCCAAAAGGAATACCAGGAGCATACCAGCAGCTGAAAAAAACAAGGCCCCAATGCCCGAGGTTGATGCTGAGGAAGATGAAGAAGGGCGGGTCCTAAGGAAGCTCAAACCCAAGATCCCAGACCACAATGATGCTCATCCTGTGGCTGAAAACATGAATATCAGGAGAGATCATGGGTTGAGGCTATGGAGAGAGTCAGATCCATATGCCACGAGGAGAAGGACTGCTGTGGACTACAGGTTCCACACCAAGGAGCAGCAGGACTTTTAGGAGACTATCTTGCTGGATAAGAAGCCCATAGTTATATGAGATGGGTCGACTGGACCTACATGAAGGAGAACGCAGAACACTACCACAGGTATATGACAGCTTCTTGGTCGTGTGGAGTTGCTGATTTTGTTGGGCGAAGCTCACCAACTGGAACGATGAACTCATCATGCAATTCTACTCCACATCACATTTCTATCTAGATGGCAGGATAGTGTGGATGTCAGAAGGAACCAGATATCAGTCTACCATAGAGGAATGGGCAAGTTTGATCAATGCCCCAAAGGAAAGTGAGGATGACCTGGAAATTTATGGTAAGAAGAAAATGGATCATAACTCTATGTCGCAGATGTACAAGGAGATCCCAGATGATGCATGTCGGTGTCAAAACCGGCGGATCTCGGGTAGGGGGTCCCGAACTGTGCGTCTAGGCGGATGGTAACAGGAGACAAGGGACACGATGTTTTTACCCAGGTTCGAGCCCTCTCGATGGAGGTAATACCCTACTCCTGCTTGATTAATATTGATGATATGGGTAGTACAAGAGTAGATCTACCATGAGATCGTAGAGGCTAAACCCTAGAAGCTAGCCTATGGTATGATTGTTGTTGTGTCCTACGGACTAAAACCCTCCGGTTTATATAGACACCGGATTAGGTTAGGGTTACACAGAGTCGGTTACAATGGTAGGAGATCTACATATCCGTATCGCCAAGCTTGCCTTCCACGCCAAGGAAAGTCCCATCCGGACACGGGACGAAGTCTTCAATCTTGTATCTTCATAGTCTTGGAGTCCGGCCGTGATGATAGTCTGGCTATTCGGACACCCCCTAATTCGGGACTCCCTCAGTAGCCCCCGAACCAGGCTTCGATGACGATGAGTCCGGCGCGTTGATTGTCTTGACATTGCGGGCGGGTTCTTCTCCAAATTCCATATACCGTAGAATAGTGTCCGCTTCGATAAATGCTGCGCTCCTTGGCTTCTACGCCCAATAATGGCCATCTTCCACGTGTTTGAATGAATGCGAAAGGCCGGGTATTTTACAATTACCCCTAGCTGCGCAAATGAGCTGCCTATAAAAGGCGAGGATCTAGATCTGAGTCACACCATCCCTCCTTCATGAAGCTTTCATCGGGCGCCTCGACCAAATCCCATTCCATCATGGACGATCGGCGTGGCTCCTCCTCTCGCGCTCCCAGCCCTCACCAGAAATTGGGAGAGATGCTCAGTCCCGCATAGCGAGCTAGTTATACTCCAAACCAAGGGATTTCTTCCCCCGGCCTTCATGGTTCCGGTTCGAGCCGGACTCGCCACCTACAAGGGCGAAAAGCAAGCGGAGAGTGTCCCCGATCCTTCTAAAGGAGAGCGGGTGTGCTTCATCTCTTATCTAGTAAGAGGACTCGGATTTCCAATCCATCCGTTTTTCCGGGGGCTCTTGGAGTTCTATGGCCTCCAGTTGCACCACCTTACGCCTGCCTCCATTTTGCACATTGCGGGCTTCGTGGCCCTCTGCGAGCTGTTCTTGGGCGTCGAGGCTCATTTCAGGCTGTGGAAGAGATTATTCTGCCTAGTACCCCGTTCTCATGAGGGGTCAATATATCAAGTGGGCGGAGCCGAGCTATGGCGCATCGCCGGGACCGGATACCTATCCGGAACCCCAAAGAAGGCATCCGAAGACTGGCCTTCGGAATGGTTTTATATGGAGGACGTCCCGCTGCCGGATCCTGTTCGGATCGGCCTTCCGGAGTTCAGCAATGCTCCTCTGAAGTAGCGCCTAAGCTGGCGACCTCGAAGCCCCTGGAGGGAAGATGACAAGGACGTCCTTTATTTGATGAGCCGAATAAGGTTACTGGCTCATGCCGGATTAACCATGATTGGAATCATGGCAATCTGCATTATGAGGGGGGTGCAGCCGCTCCAATATAGGGGCCACCCCATGTGGTGTTGGGGAACGTAGTAATTTCAAAAAATTTCCTACGCACACGCAAGACCATGGTGATGGCATAGCAACGAGAGGGAGAGTGTCGTCCGTACCCTCGTGAGACCGTAAGCGAGCGTTATAACAACGCGTTGATGTAGTCATACGTCTTCACGATCCGACCGATCCAAGTACCGAACGTCGGCACCTCCGTGTTCAGCACACGTTCAGCTCGATGGCGATCCCGGGCTCCGATCCAAAGAAAGCGTCGGGGATGAGTTCCACAAGACCTGACGGCTTGGTGACGATGATGATGCTCCACCGACGCGGGGCTTCGCCTAAGCTCCGCGACGATATGGCTTCACCGGCGCGAGGCTTCGCCTAAGCTCATGACGATATGACCAAAGTGGAATATGGTGGAGGGGCACCGCACACGGCTAAGAAACGATCCGTAGATCAACTTGTGTGTCTTGGGGTGCCCCCTGCCCCGTATATAAAGGAGCAAGGGGGTGCGGCCAACCCTAGGGGCGCGCTGGAGGAGTCCTACTCCCACCGAGTAGGACTCCCCCTTCCTAGTTGGAATAGGATTGGGGAGGGGAAGAGGGAAGGGCGCCCCCTCTCCTTGTCCTATTCGGACTAGAGGGAGGGGGCGCTGCCTGCCCTGGCCGGCCTTCCTCTTCTCCCTATGGCCCATCAAGGCCCATTGACCCCGGGGGGTTCCGTAACCCCGGTGTTCCTAACTTCCTGTTTTCATCCGAACCTTTCCAAGTCAAACATAGGCTTCCAATATATCAATCTTTATGTCTCGACCATTTCGAGACTCCTCGTCTTGTCCGTGATCACATCCGGACTCGAACAACCTTCGTACATCAAAACTCATAAACTCATAATATATCATCATCGAAACCTTAGCGTGCGGACCCTACGGGTTCGAGAACTATGTAGACATGACCTAGAACTATTCTCGGTCAATAACCAATAGCGGAACCTGGATGCCCATATTGGCTCCTACATATTCTACGAAGATCTTTATCGGTCAAACCGCATAACAACATACTTTGTTCCCTTTGTCATCGGTATGTTACTTGCCCGAGATTTGATCGTCGGTATCCAATACCTAGTTCAATCTCGTTACCGGCAAGTCTCTTTACTCGTTACGTAATGCATCATTCCCTAACTAACTCATTAGCTACATTGCTTGCAAGGCTTATAGTGATGTGCATTACCGAGAGGGCCCAGAGATACCTCTCCGACAATCGGAGTGACAAAACCTAATCTTGAAATACGCCAACCCAACATGTAACTTTGGAGACACCTGTAGTACTCCTTTATAATCACCCGATTCGTTGTGACGTTTGGTAGCACCAAAGTGTTCCTCCGTAAACGGAGTTGCATAATCTCATAGTTACAGGAACATGTATAAGTCATGAAGAAAGTAATAGCAACATACTAAACGATCAAGTTCTAGGCTAACGGAATGGGTCATGTCAATCAGATCATTCTCCTAATGATGTGATCCCGTTAATCAAATGACAACTCATGTCTATGGTTAGGAAACATAACCATCTTTGATTAACGAGCTAGTCAAGTAGAGGCATACTAGTGACACTCTGTTTGTATATGTATTCACACATGTATTATGTTTCCGTTAATACAATTCTAGCATGAATAATAAACATTTATCATGATATAAGGAAATAAATAATAACTTTATTATTGCCTCTAGGGCATATTTCCTTCATCTCCCACTTGCACTAGAGTCAATAATCTAGTTCACATTGCCATGTGATTTAACATCAATAGTTCACATCTATATGTGGTTAACACCCATAGTTCACATCGACATGTGACCAACACCCAAAGGGTTTACTAGAGTCAAGAATCTAGTTCACATCGCTATGTGATTAACACCCAAAGAGTACTAAGGTGTGATCATGTTTTGCTTGTGAGATAATTTTAGTCAGCGGGTCTGTCACATTCGAGCCGTAAGTATTTTGCAAATTTCTATGTCTACAAAGCTCTGCACGGAGCTACTCTAGCTAATTGCTCCCACTTTCAATATGTATCCAGATTGAGACTCGAGTCATCTAGATTAGTGTTAAAACTTGCATCGGCGTAACCCTTTACGACGAACCTTTTTCACTTCCATAATCGAGAAACATATCCTTATTCTACTAAGGATAATTTTGACCGCTGTCCATTGATCTACTCCTAGATCACTATTGCACTCCTTGCCAAGCTTAGTGGTAGGGTATGCAATAGATCAGTACACAACATGACATACTTTATAGAACCTATGGCTGATGCATAGGGAATGACTTTCATTCTCTTTCTATCTTCTGCCGTGGTCGGGTTTTGAGTCTTACTCAATCTCACACCTTGTAACACAGGCAAGAACTCTTTCTTTGACTGTTCCATTTTGAACTACTTCAAAATCTTGTCAAGGTATGTATTCATTGAAAAACATATCAAGCGTCTTGATCTATCTCTATAGATCTTGATGCTCAATATGTAAGCAGCTTCACCGAGGTCTTTCTTTGAAAAAAACTCCTTTCAAACACTCCTTTATGCTTTGCAGAATAATTCTACATTATTTCCGATCAACAATATGTCATTCACATATACTTATCGAAAGGCTGTAGTGCTCCCACTCACTTTCTTGTAAATACAGAGCCTTCCAAAAGTCTCAGATAAAATCATATGCTTTGATCAACACATCAAAGCGTATATTCCAACTCCGAGATGCTTGCACCAGTCCATTGATGGATCGCTAGAGCTTGCACATTTCGTTAGCTCCTTTAGGATTGACAAAAACTTCTGGTTGCATCATATACAACTCTTCTTTAATAAATCCATTAAAGAATGTAGTTTTGACATCCATTTGCCAGATTTCATAAAATGTGGCAATTGCTAACATGATTCGGACAGACTTAAGAATCGCTACAGATTGAGAAAATCTCATTGTAGTCAACACCTTGAACTTGTCGAAAACCTTTTGCGACAAGTCGAGCTTTGTAGATAGTAACACTACTATCAAGATCTGTCTTCCTCTTGAAGATCCATTTATATAATATGGCTTGCCGATCATCGAGCAATTCCATCAAAGTCCATACTTTGTTCTCATACATGGATCCCATCTCAGATCTCATGGCCTCAAGCCATTTCATGAATCTGGGCTCATCATCGCTTCCTCATAGTTCGTAGGTTCATCATGGTCTAGTAACATGACTTCCGAACATGATTACCGTACCACTCTGTGCGGATCTTACTCTGGAAGACCTACGAGGTTTGGTAGCAACTTGATCTGAAGTTTCATGATCATCATCATTAACTTCCTTACTAATTGGTGTAGGAATCACTTTGAACTGATTTCGTGATGAACTACTTTCCAATAAGGGAGAAGGTACAATTACCTCATCAAGTTCTACTTTCCTCCCACTCACTTCTTTCGAGAGAAACTTCTTCTCTAGAAAGGATCCATCTTAACAACGAATAACTTGCCTTCGGATCTGTGATAGAAGGTGTACCCAATAGTTACCTTTGGGTATTCTATGAAGACGCACTTCTCCAATTTGGGTTCGAGCTTATCGGTGAAAACTTTTCACATAAGCATCACAACTCAAACTTTTAAGAAACGACAGCTTAGGTTTCTTTGTTAAACCATAGTTCATACGGTGTCGCCTCAGCGGATTTAGATGGTGCCCTATTAAGCGTGAATGCAGCTGTCTCTAATGCATAACCCCAAAATGATAGTGGTAAACCGATAAGAGATATCATAGATCGCACCATATCCAATAAAGTGCGATTCGACTTTCGGACACACCATTATGCTGTGGTGTTCCATATGGCGTGAGTTGCGAAACTATTTCACATTGTTTCAAATGAAGACCAAACTCGTAACTCAAATATTCATCTCCACGATCAGATCGCAGAAACTTTATTTTCTTGTTACGATGATTTTCCACTTCACTCTGAAATTCTTTGAACCTTTCAACTATTTCAGACTTATGTTTCATCAAGTAGATATACCCATATCTGCTCAAATCATCTTGTGAAGGAGAAAATAACGATACTTGCCACGAGCATCAACACTCATTGGATCGCATACATCGGTATGTATTATTTCCAACAAGTCAAGAGCTTCGTTCTATTGTTCCGAGAACGGAGTTTTAGTCATCTTGCCCAAAAGGCACGGTTCGCAAGCATCAAATGATTCATAACCAAGTGATTCCAAAAATCCATCTTTATGGAGTTTCTTCATGCGCTTTATACCGATATGACCCAAAAGGCAGTGCCACAAATAAGTTGCACTATCATTATTAACTTTGCATCTTTTGGCATCAATATTATGAATATGTGTATCACTATGATCGAGATCCAATAAACTATTTTCATTGGGCGTATGACCATTGAAGGTTTTATTCATGTAAGCAGAACAACAATTATTCTCGACTTTAAATGAATAACCGTATTGCAATAAACATGATCAAATCATATTCATGCTCAACATAAAAGCTAAATAACATTTATTTAGGTTTAACACTAATCCCGAAAGTATAGGGAGTGTGTGATGATGATCATATCAATCTTGGAACTACTTCCAACACTCATCGTCACTTCCCTTCAACTAGTTTCATTTATTCTGTAACTCCTGTTTGAGTTACTAATCTTAGCAACCGAACAAGTATCAAATACTCAGGGGCTACTATAAACACTAATCACAATAGTATAGGGAGTGTGCGATGATGATCATATCAATCTTGGAACTACTTCCAACACTCATCGTCACTTCCCTTCAACTAGTCTCTGCTTATTACGTAACTCCTGTTTGAGTTACTAATCTTAGCAACCGAACAAGTATCAAATACTCGGGGCTACTATAAACACTAGTAAAGCACACATCAATAACCTGTATATCAAATATACTCTTGTTCACTTTGCCATCCTTCTTATCCACCAAATATTCAGGGCATTTCGCTTCGGTGACCATTTCCGTTGCGATGTAAGCACTTTCGGTTTCAGGCTTTGGTCCAGCTTTGGGCTTCTTCGCAGGAGTGACAACTTACTTGTCTTTCTACTTGAAGTTCCCTTTCTTTCCTTTGCCCTTCTCTTGAAACTAGTGGTCTTGTCAATCATCAACACTTGATGTTCTTTCTTGATTTCTACCTTCGTCGATTTCAACATCACGAAGAGCTCGGAATCGTTTTCGTCATCCCTTGCATCTTGTAGTTCATCACGAAGTTCTAGTAACTTAGTGATGGTGACTAGAAAATTCATCAATCACTATCTTATCTGGAAGATTAACTCTCACTTGATTCAAGCGATTAAAGTACCCAGACAATATGAGCACATGCTCACTAGTTGAGCGATTCTCCTCCATCTTTTAGCTATAGAACTTGTTGGAGACTTCATATCTCTCAACTCGGGTATTTTCTTGAAATATTAACTTCAATTCCTGGAACATCTCATATGGTCCGTGACGTTCAAAACGTCTTTGAAGTCCCGATTCTAAGCCGTTAAGTATGGTGCACTAAACTATCAAGTAGTCATCATATTGAGCTAGCCAAACGTTCATAACGTCTGCATCTTCTCCTGCAATAGGTCTGTCACCTAGCGGTGCATTAAGGACATAATTATTCTGTGCAGCAATGAGGATAAACCTCAGATCACGGATCCAATCCGCATCATTGCTACTAACATTTTTCAATACAATTTTCTCTAGGAACATATTAAAATAAACATATGAAAGCAACAAACATAGGGAAGCAACAACGCGAGTTATTGATCTACAACATAATTTGCAAAATACTACGGGACTAAGTTCATGATAAATTAAAGTTCAATTAATCATATTACTTAAGAACTCCCACTTAGATAGACATCTCTCTAGTCATCTAAGTGATTACGTGATCAAATCAACTAAACCATGTCCGATCATCACGTGAGATGGAGTAGTTTCAATCGTGAACATCACTATGTTGATCATATATACTATATGATTCACGTTCGACCTTCGGTCTCCGTGTTCGAGGCCATATCTGTTATATGCTAGGCTCGTCAAGTTTAACCTGAGTATTCGCGTGCGCAACTGTTTTGCACCCGTTGTATTTGAGCGTAGAGCCTATCACACCGATCATCACGTGGTGTCTCAAAGACGAAGAACTTTCATAGCGGTGCATACTCGGGAGAACACTTCTTGATAATTTTAGTGAGAGATCATCTTATAATGCTACCGTCAATCAAAGCAAGATAAGATGCATAAAGGATAAACATCACATGCAATCAATATAAGTGATATGATATGGTCATCATCATCTTGTGCTAGTGATCTCCATCGCCAAGCACCGTCATGATCACCATCGTCACCGGTAGCGACACCTTGATCTCCATCGTAGCATCGTTGTCGTCTCGCCAACTATTGCTTCTCGACTATCGCTACTGCTTAGTGATAAAGTAAAGCAATTACATGGCGTTGCATTTCATACAATAAGCGACAACCATATGGCTCTCGCCATTGCCGATAACTTCGGTTACAAAACATGATCATCTCATACAATAAAATATAGCATCACGTCTTGACCACATCACATCACAACATGCCCTGCAAAAACAAGTTAGGCGTCCTCTACTTTGTTGTTGCAAGTTTTACGTGGCTGCTACGGGCTGAGCAAGAACCGTTCTTACCTCGCATCAAAACCACAACGATAGTTTGTCAAGTTGGTGCTGTTTTAACCTTCGCAAGGACCGGGCGTAGCCACACTCAGTTCAACTAAAGTGAGAGAAACAGACACCCGCGGTCACCTTTAAGAAACTAGTGCTCGGCGGTGAAACCAGTCTCGCGTAAGCGTCTGCGTAATGTCGGTCCGGGCGCTTCATCTCACAATACCGCCAACCAAAGTATGACATGCTGGTAAGCGGTATGACTTATATCGCCCACAACTCACTTGTGTTCTACTCGTGCATATGACATCAAAGCATAAAACCAGGCTCGGATGCCATTTGTTGGGGAGCGTAGTAATTTCAAAAATTTCCTACGCACACGCAAGACCATGGTGATGGCATAGCAACGAGAGGAGAGAGTCTCGTCCCACGTACCCTCGTGAGACCGTGGCGAGCGTTATAACAACGCGGTTGATGTAGTCGTGAGGTCTTCACGATCCGACCGATCAAAGTACCGAGCGTCGGCACCTCCGTGTTCAGCACACGTTCAGCTCGATGGCGATCCCGGGCTCCGATCCAGCAAAGCGTCGGGGATGAGTTCCGTCGACCGACGGCGTGGTGACGATGATGATGCTCCACCGACGCGGGGCTTCGCCTAAGCTCCGCGACGATATGACTTCACCGGCGCGGGGCTTCGCCTAAGCTCCGCGACGATATGACCGAAGTGGAATATGGTGGAGGGGCACCGCACGGCTAAGGAACGATCCGTAGATCAACTTGTGTGTCTTGGGGTGCCCCCCTGCCCCCGTATATAAAGGAGCAAGGGGGTGCGGCCAGCCCTAGGGGGGCGCGCCTGGAGGAGTCCTACTCCCACCGGGAGTAGGACTCCCCCCTTCCTAGTTGGAATAGGATTGGGGAGGGGGAAGAGGGAAGGGGGGCGCCGCCCCCCCTCTCCTTGTCCTCTCCCGGCCGGCCCTTCCTCTTCTCCCTATGGCCCATCAAGGCCCATTGACCCCCCGGGGGGTTCCGGTAACCCCCCGGTGTTCCGGTAACTTCCTGTTTTCATCCGGAACCTTTCCGAAGTCCAAACATAGGCTTCCAATATATCAATCTTTATGTCTCGACCATTTCGAGACTCCTCGTCATGTCCGTGATCACATCCGGGACTCCGAACAACCTTCGGTACATCAAAACTCATAAACTCATAATATAACTGTCATCGAAACCTTAAGCGTGCGGACCCTACGGGTTCGAGAACTATGTAGACATGACCTAGAACTATTCTCGGTCAATAACCAATAGCGGAACCTGGATGCCCATATTGGCTCCTACATATTCTACGAAGATCTTTATCGGTCAAACCGCATAACAACATACTTTGTTCCCTTTGTCATCGGTATGTTACTTGCCCGAGATTTGATCGTCGGTATCCAATACCTAGTTCAATCTCGTTACGGCAAGTCTCTTTACTCGTTACGTAATGCATCATTCCGTAACTAACTCATTAGCTACATTGCTTGCAAGGCTTATAGTGATGTGCATTACCGAGAGGGCCCGAGATACCTCTCCGACAATCGGAGTGACAAAACCTAATCTCGAAATCGCCAACCCAACATGTACCTTTGGAGACACCTGTAGTACTCCTTTATAATCACCCGATTACGTTGTGACGTTTGGTAGCACCAAAGTGTTCCTCCGGTAAACGGGAGTTGCATAATCTCATAGTTACAGGAACATGTATAAGTCATGAAGAAAGTAATAGCAACATACTAAACGATCAAGTGCTAGGCTAACGGAATGGGTCATGTCAATCAGATCATTCTCCTAATGATGTGATCCCGTTAATCAAATGACAACTCATGTCTATGGTGAGGAAACATAACCATCTTTGATTAACGAGCTAGTCAAGTAGAGGCATACTAGTGACACTCTGTTTGTATATGTATTCACACATGTATTATGTTTCCGGTTAATACAATTCTAGCATGAATAATAAACATTTATCATGATATAAGGAAATAAATAATAACTTTATTATTGCCTCTAGGGCATATTTCCTTCATGTGGGACTTCAACGGGGAGGATGATGCCACCCGCCATGGCCGCAAAGGGCCGGGATCGGTCACCGAACTGGTGAAGATCTTGTCTGCCATGTACAAAGGAGAGGAGGAGGATTTCCTCCGCGTCAATCCACTGAAGGAGATTTCTTCGAATAATCCTCGAAGCTGGGTAAGCAAACATCTTTGTGACCTGCCCGATCCATGTTCCCGTGGTTAAATATCTCATTTCATGGTTTTTATGAGAAGCTGCGCGGATATGGAGAAGATACACAGCCCGCCCCCACAACCCGAGGATCCGGAACGGTCCCTCGATCCGACCTCCGAAGAGGATCCGGATATAAAGGTGGAGTTGATCGATGGGGTGTTCTACCAACTTAGCATCGACAATGCTTTGGTTGCCATTACGGCCGATTACCCCGGAATACTTCCAGCCTTACAGGTAACTGAGACCGAGGTCCCAAAATCCTGATAATGACCCACCCATACATATTTTTCGATCACCGTATACCAATGGTGTTTCGAAGGGGGTACCTTCGAGGCAGGAAGCCGAGCCCGCGGCGGCTGGCCAACAAAGGGCTGTGCGGCCCCGCAGGCTAAAAAGAAGTGCGGTCCGGATCGAAACTCTGCCGCAATGGTATGGCGTGTCACCATACTCCCAGGATTGATTCCTGGAAGGCGTACTAACGCTGGTGCTCTTTTCAGGAGAAAGAGCGCTCGTCGGACTGAGTCCAGAGAGGTTGCCAATCGCACCTTCACCGGCCAGGCTTCAAAGCCGGGTCCGGAGGCTGAGGCGAGCATGAGACGTGCGTCGGATGCTCCTCCGACAGAGGATGCCGACAGGTTGTCCGCCACCAACTCCGAGGTGGAGCGCCTTGAATCACAAAGGCGTCGCCGACAGTTCTTCGTGGCGTGTTTCTCCCAAGAGGCCTGGAATGCCTTCGATTCGGAGATCGCACCTCCGTGCAGCTCAAGATGGTCTAGCGAGCCACGGAGCGGTATGTAAAGGACATACTGGTAAGGAAATTTGACGATTATATATGCCAAGAGCCCCGAGACTTAAAATAGTTAGAATAACTGATTTAAGGATCATTTGTTATGCAGGATCTTACAGAAAAGAATACCCGACTGTCCCAGGAGCTTGAAGAGTGCAAGGCCCAACTTATGGCCGCACTAGCCGCTACGGGAGGAGCCACAGAGACCCCATCTGGTAATATACGCTTCAGAAGATAAATAGTTTATGAAGTGCGGCGTGTGTGTAAATCTGACAAAAATATTGCAGATGGCGCCGGACTAGATCCGGACAAGCAGCAGCTCTTGTGCCAGCTAAAGGCCGGCGAGAGCGTGCTTACGAGGGTGCGGCAGGAGAAAAATAGCCTCCAAGACGCCAACACCAAGCTGGGTGAGGAACTAAAGGATGTTCGTGCCCAGTTCTCTGACTCCGTAAAGGAGAATCGGCGGCTTCGTCGCGGCATTTTCAGTAAGTGCTTGGACGAACTTTGAAAGAGTTCGGCGAGGAAGGCGACTAACATAAACATGTATGTAGGTTTGATCACAGGTCGTCCTGAGGAGGAGATGCCCGTTCTTGGTGGTCTTCTTCCCGATCTGCGTCGGCTACACGAACGAGTCCGGCGGTGATGAAAGGCATCGGCCAGCCTTGTGGCCATCTATCTCCCTGCCCGAAGGCATTGGGGAGCTGGCAGAGCGGCTTCAAGGAGATCCCTGTTATGGAAGATATCGGCCTGCCGTCAAGGCGCCGGGGAGGCCTGGGCCATGGTAAAGACGCGGTACATGAAGGCTGACCCAAACCACATGGCGAGGTCGGACTGTGGGGCTGATGGGATAGAGATCCTGTAAGCTTAGTGTCTGCCAAGTAGAATTGGCCGCCAAGTATTCCCAGCAAGATTGTAAATTAGATAGCCTATTAGATGGCATTGAGGAGGAATACAATGAGTCGAGTTGACTATGTAAAAATATGACATGAAAAAATGTCTTCTAGCCGGATTGTAGATCGTTTGTCATAGCGGACCTTTTCGCTTCGACCTCTGGACCCGATAGTCCGGAGTGTGTCCGAATACCTTCGTGGTTATATAAGAACCGAGGTATGCATGGAGACAAGGCGTAGGGGTCATTGTTGCTGTATCAGACAAGTGCCCAACTAGTTATGTTATATTACATGGGTAGTAAGAAACATCTTCCAGGGAGAATAGTTCCGTTAAGGGTTCCTTTATTTGGGATGCATGCCCTAAAGTGCATGTCAAAGCTGCTATGAAAGCGTAAAATCATCCGGGGCAGATGGGTAAATAATTAAAATCATCTTTCAGTTCACCGACCGAATATTCCCTTAAGAACGCTAGCTTTCGGCTTCACCCACCGAGGTACACATCCGGCTGACCGGCGATAACAATTGCAGAGGTGCTCCTTTACCACCTAGCCGAACAATCGGGAGCGTGAGGGGTAAGCACAGAGCCGAGCAACCCAGCTTGGCCAAAACTTAAGTCATATCGATGCATATAATGGTGAATAAAAGGTACATGCGGAAGTTTAACGCATGTGTTGGGCATGAAGCCCGTATAAATAAGCTTCATTAAAGAAGCCCCAGTATAATGAGCGGACAACGCGTCAAGTATGTCTTGAAAAAAGTGCAAGCGAGCCTCTAGAGGCTGCAAAAGGAAGGAGGAGGAAGGAGAGAAATAAAAGACAGCAAAAGTAAAAATGTGGGCGGAGGAAGGAGACGAACTTGGAGTCCGGCACTTAGGCGTAGAATCTTCGTGAGCGGGCTGCGCTCCATGGGTTCGGCTCGAGTCGGTTATCCGATCGTTTAGCAGACGGTATGCTCCGCGGTCGGGACCTGGTCGATGATGAAGGACCTTCCCATTTGGGCTTGAGTTTGTCCTTTTTCTTGTCCGGCAGGCGTAGAACTAGTTCGCCAACGTTATAAGCTTTGGCCCGTACTTCCCTGCTTTGATATCTTCGAGCCTGCTGTTGATAGAATGCGGAACGAGCTTTTGCCACGTCGCGCTCCTCCTCCAATGCGTCCAAACTGTCCTGCCGATCGAGCTCGGCTTCTCTTTCTTCATGCATGCGCACGCGAGGTGAGTCATGTATTATGTCGCAGGGCAAGACTGCCTCTGCGCCGTACACCATAAAAATGGTGTGAATCCGGTAGTATGATTCGGCGTGGTCCGCAGCCCCAGTCTGGTCGAGCTCCTCAACCCGGTCGTGTTAGATTCCTTGAGGACCACACTAGTGCGGGTTTAATGCCGCTCATGATTAGACCATTTGCTCGTTCGACTTGGCCGTTTGTTTGAGGTGATAGGCGAGGCGTGTCGAGCTTGATGCCCATGTTTTTGCACCATAATTTGACCTCATCGGCCGTGAAGTTGGTGCTGTTATCGGTGATAATATTGTGGGGACACCGTGCGGTGCACTACCCCGATATGAAGTCTATCACGGTCCGGATTGGCCGTTTTAACGAGCTTGGCCTCTATCCATTTGGTGAATTTATCCACCATGACCAATAGGTATTTTTGCTTGTGGGTTCCTCCCTTAAGGGGTCCAACCATGTCAAGCCCCGGACATGACGGCCAGGTGATAGGTATAGTTTTGAGGCGGTGGGTGGCATGTGGCTTTGGTTAGCAAAAGCTGGCAACCGACGCATCGTTGGACTAAATCCTGCGCATCTGCCGGGCCGTCGGCCAATAAAATCATGTATGGAAGGCCTTGCCTACAAGGGCCGGGCATGGCGTGGTGCCCACCAGTCCGGCATGAATTTCAGCCAGAGGTTTCGCCCTTCCTCTTGGAGATACACCTTTGAAGGACTCCGGTAGTGCTTTTCTTATAAAGCTCTCCCTTGTGGACTTTACAGGCTTTAGATTGCCGTACTATGCAGCGAGCCTCATTTTGGTCTTCGGGGAGTTCCTGCCTAGTTAGGTAGGCTAGGAATGGTTCCGCCCGCGGGCGATAACCGCCATTATTTCATGGCGGAGGTGTTATCTCGGGGCGAGCCTCCGATTGTGTCGAGTGTTCGGCATCGAGGCGGTGCGGTTGGGTCCGGATTGTTATTGCCGGACTCCCCTTCCCATAGTACGGATGGCCTGAACAGCCGTTCCAGAAAGATATTGGGTGGGACGGCATCGCGTTTTGCACCGATGCGTGCCAATATATCCGCCACCTGGTTATTATCCGGGCTATATGATGAAATTGAGCCCTTGAACCGTCTTGACATTTTAGGACCGCATTGCGGTATGCTGCCATTTTCGGATCTTTGGCATCAAAGTCTCCGTTTATTTGAGATATTGCGAGGTTCGAATCCCCGCGCACCTCTAGGCGTTGAATGCCCATGGAGACTGCCATCCGGAGGCCGTGCAGAAGGGCCTCATATTCGACTGCGTTGTTGGAGTCCGTATACATTATCTTAAGGACGTATTGGACTATGTCCCCGGTTGGGGACGTCAGGACGACGCCAGCCCCCAGGCCGGCCAACATTTTGGAGCCGTCAAAGTGCATGATCCAATTGGAGTATGTGCCGTACTCTTTAGGGAGTTCGGCTTCGGTCCATTCGGCCACGAAGTCGGCCAAAACCTGCGACTTGATAGCTCGTCGTGGCTTGTAGGTTATGTCGAATGGAAGGAGCTCTATGGCCCATTTAGCAATCCGGCCCGTCACGTCGCGGTTGTTTATAATATCATTAAGAGGTACTTCGGAGGCTACCGTTATCGAACACTCTTGAAAGTAGTGTCGCAGCTTCGGGATGCCATGAACACGCGTATGCTATCTTTTGATAGTGTGGGTACGGGACTTGCGGAGTTAGGACGGTGGACACATAGTAAACTGGTTTTGAAGAGGGAACGGTGTCCGTCCGTTTCTCGTTCGACAACGAAAGCATCGCTGCGACAACTTGATGTGTTGCGGCGATATATAATAGCATTGGTTCGCCCACATTGGGCGCGGCCAGACCGGTTGTTGCCAATATGGCTTTTATCTCTTGAGTCCGGCCGTGGCATCCGCCCACTCGAATTGTTCGGTGCGCCGGAGGAGGCGGTAAAGGGTAACGCTTTTCTCCCAAGCGGGAGATAAAGCGGCTTAAACCGCTCGCATCCCGTCAATTTTGTATTTATTTGAGGTCTTTTGGAATATCCAATTGTGACAGCTCGGATCTTGGCTGGGCTTGCTTCAATTCCTCTACGGACACAATGAAGCCCGGGAGCTTTCCGGTGGAGCAAGACGCGCATTTTCGGATTGAGCTTGATGTCATATTTTGAAGATTATCGAATGTGAGCCTCAAGTCGTCTACTAGATTTTCGGCGTGCTTGGTTTTGACGACCACGTCATCTACATATCTTCCACTGCTTTTGCCGATCTGGTTTGCGGACATGTTTGAATCATCTTGCCGATATGTTGCGCCGGCGTTTTTAGCCCAAAGGGCATTATGTTGAAGCGAGAATGGGCGTATGGAGTGATAAATGCTGTTGCAGCTTGGTGCAGCTCCGCCATCTTGATTTGGTGGTAGCCAGAGTACGCGTCGAGGAAGCACAATGAGTCGTGTCCTGCTGCAGCGTCAACAATTTGATCAATTCGGGGGAGGGGGAAGGGATCCTTTGGGCAAGCCTTATTAAGGTCTTTAAAATCAACACATAGGCGCCAAGATTTATCCTTCTTTGGTACCATCACCAGGTTCGCTAGCCAGTCCGGATGTTTTATATCTCTGATGAATCCGGCTTCCAAAAGTTTGGCTAGCTCCTCTCCCATGGCCTGTCTCTTGGGTTCGGAAAAGCGCCGAAGAGCCTGTTTGACTGGCTTGAATCCTTTGAGGATTTAGGCTGTGCTCGGCCAGCCAACGTGGGATTCCTCGCATGTCTGAAGGGTGCCAGGCAAAGATGTCCCAGTTTTCTTGTAGAAATTCTCGTGGTCGGCGTCTACATCGGGGTTTAATTGTGCCCCAATGGAGGCCGTCTTTGCGAGGTCCATTGGGTGGACTTGGAATTTGACTATTTCATCCGCTGGTTTAAAGAGGTGGACTTGGATCTTTTATCAAGTATCACATCATCCTGTTCACCGTGGGCGCATCGCGATGAGTTCCTCGGCCGCGAGGCTTCGGATAGTGCCTCGAGGGCTAGTGTGGCTGTCTTGTTTTGGTAGCGGAGTGCTATGTTAGGATCACTAGAGTGATGATTCCGTTAGGTTCGGGCATTTTAAGCTTCATGTACCCATAATGGGGTATAGCTTGAAAAATTGTGAATGCCTCTCGTCCTAATAAAGCATGATATCCGCTGTTGAGCAGGGGCCACTTGAAATGTGACCTCCTCGGACCTGTAATTGTCCGGTGAGCGAACACTACGTCGATGTGATTTTTCTGTGCAGCATGCTTCCGGCTAGGGATTATTCCTCTAAAGGTTGTGCTGCTTCGCTCAATGCGATTCCATTCTATTTCCATTTTTGGAGGGCTTCCTCATAGATGAGGTTTAGTCCGCCCGCCATCCATGAGTACCTTAGTAAGGCGGCAAGTCCACTATCGGACCGAGAACAATGCGGCTGGTGCTCGGGCTTTTGAATTTAGGTTAAATCACGGCATTAAAGGTAATAGCCGTGTCCTCCATGGATTTATTGTTGCTACTTGGTAGACTTGACAAGGTTGCGGAGTGTTCGTTTTCGCATGTTATTTGATGTGAAAGTCTCAAGACTGTTAACACCGTCTTGTTGTTCTTTGGGCTGGGATTACGAAGCTAGAAGCTATTCGCCACTTTTGGCCACCTGCCATAGTATCCAACATGCTCGAAGGCTATGAGTTGGAGTGGCGCCCTACGTGCTATGAATTTTGCGAGGTCCGTTTAGCCAGCCCTCGATGCAGTTCCGTACCCTTTAGGGGTTTTGGTTTTTGGTATTTGACCCGGTGCTTGATGATGATGCACCCTTTTATTTCGGACTAGGGATGTATTGGGGCGGATTATCCCAAAATTTACTTCGGTTTTCGAGCGCTCTCCATCGCACAAGACTTTTGTACTATGGTCACCAAGTCAACAAAGCGTGTAATTTATGACGACTTATGGCGTTTAGGATTCCCTTGTCCGTGCAATTATTGCAAAAATTGGGATTCGTCCTCCTCTCGGCAGTCCTTTATCCTGTTCATAACCGGAGAATCGCCCGATAATGATGTCTTGTTTCAGCAGAGGCTCTTGCGAATTCGAGAGAGATCGCTAATGTTTGGGTGGGCGGGTGGAACTAGATCCGGAACCCGTCCGATTTAGGACTCGAGGGCGAAGTTTCGAACTTCGGAAGTTTGGATTTTGAGTGTTATCCAATGAGTCAACCCGCGCTTGACTTTAAGTTCGTGGCTTGATCGACATCCGTCCCTCTGCAGGAATCCGGCATGGAGGATCGGGAATCGGACGTAGCTAGTCCTCAAGATAGAAGAAGAATCGCCGCATTGCTCCTCATCACGGCAACATGATGGGTAGCACGGGAGAGTTGATCTCTCGAGATCGGTTTTAGGCCCGATCCGGTTGTAGTCTATGGCGACTCCCGAGCGGCGATGCGATCCAAGAGCTCGCTTATGGAGGAGAGCTCGATCGGATCTAACTGTTCGGCAAGTTCGAACTAACATGGAGATTGGTTTCGATGACTCGAGAGGTCATCGTCGGTAGCAACGGCGAACTAGCGGTCATGAGAAAACCGCCTAGCGAAGAGTCGACCGATGGCCAAGGCTTCTTTGGCGATGGTATCGTCTTTAAAGGCGAGATGAGGCATCCTACGATGGCGGCGGCGCGAGGAACTCTCAATGAAAGCACCAATGTCGGTGTCAAAACCGGCGGATCTCGGTAGGGGTCCCGAACTGTGCGTCTAGGCGGATGGTAACAGGAGACAAGGGACACGATGTTTTTACCCAGGTTTGGGCCCTCTCGATGGAGGTAATACCCTACTCCGCTTGATTAATATTGATGATATGGGTAGTACAAGAGTAGATCTACCACGAGATCGTAGAGGCTCAACCCTAGAAGCTAGCCTATGGTATGATTGTTGTTGTGTCCTCGGACTAAAACCCTCCGATTTATATAGACACGGATAGGTTAGGGTTACAGTCGGTTACAATGGTAGGAGATCTACATATCTGTATCGCCAAGCTTGCCTTCCACGCCAAGGAAAGTCCCATCCGGACACGGGACGAAGTCTTCAATCTTGTATCTTCATAGTCTTGGAGTCCGGCCGTGATGATAGTCCGGCTATCCGGACACCCCCTAATCCGGGACTCCCTCAATGCACTTGAGTCCTTCAAGTTTGGATCAGTCCATTTTCTGTTGTCAGGGCTGCCTATGATCAACTGGATCTTAAGGCATACTCTATTGCCCAAATCAGGTGACCATAACATGATTAGAGGGCATGCAATCAATTTGCTTCATGTTTTTGATGTGGCTCAGAAATTCAAGGTCATGAGCCTCATAGTTGAGACAATTAAGAGGACAGCGGCAGACAGAAGAGGAGCTGTGGTTATGCCCCACAGATTCAGGAGTTGATAAACTCGAAGATGGGCGCAGGAAAGTATCTATTGGATAAGGAACACATGGTTCTCTATCCTGAATTTGAGGACAATCTAGTTGTCATGACTGAGAATGAACCATCATCGATTGCAAGCTCGGGAGAGAAAGGAGAAGGCAAGGCAAGAGAAAGCTGCAAAGATGCCCACTCTAGCAGAGGCATCGGAGTACTTTCTGAAGAACAAGCAGGAGCACTACTTGATAGCATCAACTCTACGGATTGAGAAGGGATTGGCCACCTAACTCAAAACCGGGAGAGCACGGAGAGAATCATGGAACAAAATTCTATGATCTTGATGTCAAAGTGGCTGAGATTACATCGGTGGAGCAGTTACAAGATGATATCTGAGGAGAGGAAGGGCAAGACAACAAGTGATGCATTTGCGGAGTGCCTAGAGCTCGAGAGATCAGCTGCGGTGCCAACTCACGGACACGAGCCACTTCTTGACTCCAGCTCCAGCTCCAACTTCTTCAGCTCCTACCACATCTCTTGATCGTTCATCCTTGGAGTCCTGTCTACACCACCACCGAAGACCAAGCACGAGAGGCGACATAGTGCTATGCATTTTCTAGGAACTTTTTGGTAACTTGTTGCCAAAGGGGGAGAAAAATGTATAGATCATAGGCTTCGAGAGAGAGATTTGCTTTTGTTCTCTCTTGTCTTCTTGGTTGAACTTTATTTGCATTTGATTGCTTGAGATACTATGCATTACCTGTGAGACATTGATGATCATGTGTTTGATCATAAGCTACACTTATGCTTTTTATGATATTATCTTATTTATCCTTATATGACCATTCAATGTGCTTGGTGATGAGTGCATGTATTCAATCGTTATTATTTTGAGCGCTCCACCAAGATGTATGTGACATGGAAGAGTAACCCATGAGCCTAATTTCTTGTGCATTTGCAGTCCAAAGCAAATCTTAAGATATGCACAAATTTAGGGGGAGCTCTTTCTTATCACATACTTCTCAAAGCGACGATGTTTTTCAATTTTATTATCATCTGTCGAAGCTTTGATCTATATGTTGTCATCAATTACCAAAAAGGGGGAGATTGAAAGTGCAACTATCCCTAGGTGGTTTTGGTAATTCATAACAACATATAGCTCATTGAGCTAATACTATTCCAAGATGAATATTTCAGGAAAGCTCAATCATTGGCATGGCATGGATGATGAAAGTGGATCCCTCAAACTATTAAGGACAAAGGATTGGCTCAAGCTCAAAAGCTCAAGACTCTACATTTTACATTTTAGTGATCCAAGATCACATTGAGTCTATAGGAAAAGCCAATACTATCAAGAAGGGATGAGGTGTTGCTTAATGAGCCTCTTGCTCCATGTGATTAGTGATATGCTCCAAAACCCTCCACTACTTTCTCACATCCACATATGACCTAAACCCAAAGTCAAACTCGGCCCTACCGATTCTTTCTATCCGGCGCCACCGAGTTCAAATGTCATAGCCACTGCCACAAACCCTAGGCAAATCGGTTTCACCGATAGGGATCTCAGTCTCACCGAGATGGGATTGTAATATCTGTGTATATGTCCATCACCAAAATCGGTCTCACCGAGTTTGTGCAATCGGTACTACCGAGGTTACAATGCAAACTTTCTGGTTAGCTTATTACCAAAATCGGTCTCACCGAGTTTGAGTAATCGGTCTCACCGAGTTTGCCTGACCAACTCTCTGGTTAGCTAATTACCAAAATCAGTCTCACCGAGTTTGTATGTCGGTCTCACCAAGATTATGTTATGCCCTAACCCTAACCATATCGGTCCTACCGAGATGCATGTCGATCCACGAAAACCCTAACGGTCACTAGGTTTACTAAATCGGTCCAACCGAGTTTGTTGATTCGGTCCCACGAGTTTGGTAAATTGTGTGTAGCGGTTAGATTTTGCGTGGAGGCTATATATACCCTCCACCTCCTCTTCATTCGTGGAGAGCCATCGAAACAAACCTACACTTCCAACTTACCGTTCGAGAGAGAACCACCTACTCATGTGTTGAGGCCAAGATATTCCATTCCAACCACATGAATCTTGATCTCTAGCCTTCCCAAGTTGCTTTCCACTCAAATATTATTTCCACCAAATCCAAATCCTGTGAGAGAGATTTGAGTGTTGGGAGACTATCATTTGAAGCACAAGAGCAAGGAGTTCATCATCAACACACCATTTGTTACTTCTTGGAGAGTGGTGTCTCCTAGATTGGCTAGGTGTCACTTGGGAGCCTCCGACAAGATTGTGGAGTTGAACCAAGGAGTTTGTAAGGGCAAGGAGATCGCCTACTTCGTGAAGATCTACCGCTAGTGAGGCAAGTCCTTCGTGGGCGGCGGCCATGGTGGGATAGACAAGGTTGCTTCTTCATGGACCCTTCATGGGTGGAGCCCTCCGTGGACTCGCAAGAACCGTTACCCTCGTGGGTTGAAGTCTACATCAATGTGGATGTCGATAGCACCACCTATCGGAACCACGACAAAAACATCCGTGTCTCCAATTGCGTTTGAATCCTCCAAACCCTTCCCTTTACATTCTTGCAAGTTGCATGCTTTATTTTCCGCTGCCAATATACTCTTTGCATGCTTGCTTGAATTGTGTGAAGATTGCTTGACTTGTTCAAAGATAGCTAAAATCTGCCAAAGTCTAAAATTGGGAAAAGGTTAGGTTTTTATTGGTCAAGTAGTCTAATCACCCCCCCCCCTCTAGACATACTTCAAGGTCCTAACGCCTCCCATGCCCATCGCACCACATCTTGTTTGTTGTCCACCAAATTTACTAAAGAAACGCGCTCCCAGAGGTCCAGATACTCCTCAATCTCCTCGTGACTCAGGTCTGGTCCAAACATCCCTTTGGCCAAAGCCCTTCCAAAGCCTCCTTGACCTATATCGTGGCCCTAATTCGAGTTTGAATGCAAGCATAGATCCATGGTGCAATTCCTGTTATCCATAGTCCATGGAGCCAACGGTCCTCCTAGAAAAGTTTGTGCTCCCGTTGCCCATGTCCACATGCACCGCAACATGGAAAATTTGCGTAGATTCCTTAAGCACCGAAATTTTGAGCTCAGCCCACGGTTTGGACGTGTCTGAAGGAAATATGCCCTAGAGGCAATAATAAAGTTGTTATTTTATATTTCCTTATATCATGATAAATGTTTATTATTCATGCTAGAATTGTATTAACCGGAAACTTGATACATATGTGGATACATAGACAAAACACTGTGTCCCTAGTAAGCCTCTACTAGACTAGCTCGTTAATCAAAGATGGTTAAGTTTCCTAACCATAGACATGTGTTGTCATTTAATGAACGGGATCACATCATTAGGAGAATGATGTGATGGACAAGACCCATCCGTTACCTTAGCATATTGATCGTTCGGTTTTATTGCTATAGCTTTCTTCATGTCAAATACATATTCCTTCAACTATGAGATTATGCAACTTCCGGATACCGGAGGAATACCTTGTGTGCTATTAAACGTCACAACGTAACTGGGTGATTATAAAGATGCTCTACAGGTATCTCCGAAGGTGTTTGTTGGGTTGGCATTGATCAAGATTATGATGTGTCACTCTGAGTATCAGAGAGGTATCTCTGGGCCCTCTCGGTAATACACATTATAAGAAGCCTTGCAAGCAATGTGACTAATGAGTTAGTTGCGGGATGATGTATTACGGAACGAGTAAAGAGACTTGCCGGTAACGAGATTGAACTAGGTATGAAGATACCGACGATCGAATCTCGGTCAAGTACCATACCGATGGACAAAGGGAATAACGTATGTTGTCATAACGGTTCGACCGATAAAAGATCTTCGTAGAATATGTAGGAGCCAATATGATCATCCAGGTTCCGCTATTGGTTATTGACCGGAGAGGTGTCTCGGTCATGTCTACATAGTTCTCGAATCCGTAGGGTCCGCACGCTTAATGTTCGATGACGATTTTGTATTATATAAGTTTTGTGATTTGGTGACCGAATGTTGTTCGGAGTCCCGGATGAGATCACGAACATGACGAGGAGTCTCAAAATGGTCGAGAGGTAAAGATTGATATAATCATATATATGGCGATAGTATTCGGACACCGGAAGTGTTCCGGAGGGTATCAGGTACTTATCGGGTCACCAGAAGGTGTTTCAGGTACCCCCGGCAATCCTATGGGCCATATGGGCTTTGTGAAGGAACACACCAGCCCACAAGGGGCTGGTGCGCCCTATAAGGCTGTAGGAGGAGGAGAAGGAAAGGGGGGGAAGGACAAGGAAAGTGTGGATTAGGATTCCCACTTCCTTCCCTTCTCTTTCCTTCCCCTTCATGCATACATGAAAAATGGGGGGGGGAGGGAGGGCCCCTAGGGAGCGGCGGCCAACCCTAGGACGCCCCTGGCTGCCTCTCCTCCCCTCCCACCTATATATATGTGGGGAGGGGGCGCCTCACAAGCACACAACATCAATTGTTAGCCGTGTGCAGCGCCTCCCTCCACAGTTTACACCCTGGTCATATTCTCGCGGTGCTTAGGCGAAGCCCTGCGCGGATCATTTCACCATCACCGTCACCACGCCGTCGTGCTGACGGAACTCATCTACTTCCTCGACACTTTGCTGGATCAAGAATTCGAGGGACGTCATCGAGCTGAACGTGTGCAGAACTCGGAGGTGCCGTACGTTCGGTACTTGATCGGTCGGAACGAGAAGAAGTTCGACTACATCAACCGCGTTGTCAAACGCTTCCGCTTTCGGTCTACGAGGGTACGTAGACACACTCTTCCCCTCTCGTTGCTATGCATCTCCTAGATAGATCTTGCGTGAGCGTAGAATTTTTTTAAAATTGCATGCTACATTTCCCAACAGTGTACATCCTTTTTAGGCAAAGGCACCTAGCCCTCAGGGTGATTATCATCCACTTAAGGTCTGGGAGGCCCAACCGTCCTGCCCACTTGGGCATACACACTGAATTCCATGTGGCAACACAGTGTCCGCCCTGCACCTCCGCCCGTGCAACCCACAGAAACCCTCTGCATATCTTCGTAATGCTTGCCAACACGTCCGGTGGAAACATCCAGCACCATCATGGTGTAAACTAGACCTCTCAGGCTGCATTAGACTGAAGAGCATAACCAAAAGGATAGGTGAAATCAGGTCTCTTCAGTCGATAGATGTGAGGAACTGCCGCAGTTTGAAAAGTTGTCATCTTGTGGTTAAAGCCGATAATGGAGAAGCATATAGGAACACAAACATTGTTAAGCTCAAGGAGGCAAACTTGGAAGAAGTCTAAACAAGATGCGAACCAAATAAGAATGACACTGGAAGGAAAGACTCAGAAGTTGAAACTTTGCTGGACTGTGGGCTCCCAAGTGTCCATGGAGGGCAATACCCTGTTAGGAGAATTATTGCCACCACATCTGCAGTGCCTTCAGCTACATGGTTGTAGTGACGAGACCTGCTTTTCAGTCTGGTGGAGTGCAAACAGATTTTCTCATGTCTCTACTCTTGTAGAGGTTACCATTGAGGACTTCCCGAGGTGCAGCTGCCCACCACCACTTTGTTTGTTACTCAACCTGCGACGAGCAGTTTTCAGAAGGATGGCTAGCATTACAAGATTCGACCTCAGTGACCTCACTGCTGGAAACCGAGCAGCAGTCCATCAACTCCCCAAGTTCACTCTAGAGTTGGATGATATGGAAAGCCTGGAAGAGTTCAAAACAACATATGACAGAAGCGGTAAGGAGTGTGTGCTCCCGGCCATTGGTGAACTGGTTATTACAGGATGCCCCAAGTTGTGCTTTGGACCTTTCACGCCTAGAGCTCGGAGGTTGGTGATCTCAGACTGCAGTAAACTAATGTTTTATTCCTGGTGGAACAGAGGAGGACATAATGTTTTAGTAAATGAACTGGTGGTCAAAAACTGCAACCTAGCTCTATATAACTGGACTTTGCTTCACAGACTCCCTGGCCTCTATAGTTTAACTGTCGAAGATTGCCGTGATCTGAGGACTTTACCACGTGCTATTGAGGCTCTATCCTCCCTCCAGTCACTGTGCTTATCTAATTGCTGGATGGAGCCACTAGAACAACACTTGGGTGACCTGACCTCTCTCCGGGAACTGAAGATCGTGTCCTGCAGCATGTTCAAGGGATTCACGCGGAGTTTGCAAGGACTCACCTCCCTTGGGTCAATGCATCTTAGTGACTGCAACAGTATCACATCACTGCCGGAATGGTTAGGAGATCTCACCAATCTTGAGAAGCTTGCCATCCACAGATGCCCTGCCATTGAATCTTTGCCGGGCAGCATAAATAAACTAACCAACCTGAAGGATCTGCGTATTTTGGATTGTCCAAAATTGAAGAGCTGGTGTGAAAGGTGGGAGAACAAGAAAAGAATGGCTCACATCCGACCAGACTATGAGTATGTACCACATTGCTCTTACTTTCACTTCTTTCAGTCCTTACTGTTCCTAACTATTCCAGTCCTATCCCAGGTTACACATTCTTTGTGTTGATTCATGCTTTTTATCTTTTGCGTGGTCTTGCAGAATTCCTTCACAGTAATAGAAGGCCCATTTCTAATCTGAACTTCAAGAGTAGCTAACCAAGGTGTGTGTGCATTGTTTATTCTGCAGAGAACATGGTACTAGCAGGCCAGGCAGCAAGGACGAGGGCAATGCGGAGGGTGAATTGGAGAAGGACTGGTCGGACGTCGTGGAGGAGGAGCCAGAGGCAGTATCGACGGATGCAGTCGAGAATTCAGTGATGACAGACAACACGGGTGTTGTAGAGGAGGTGACGAGGGATGTGGACGCAGCAGAGGCAGCTGATGTATGCTTGGAGTTGCGATTGGGACTGCCCATAAATGAAGAAGTGGTCCGTATCGAAGAAGAAGATGATGAAATTTCTGTACGACTGTATTTATAACATTGTGTTTTTCTTTCTTTCTACTGTACTACTTTTTGGTCACACGGATGCACATTTTTCTTAGATGGACACGCACAGTTACATCGATTTGGTTGTGCTTTGATCGTGTTTACTGGCCTGCAGAACTTCTCCTGTATTCACATCGATTATCTACCTAATTACAACGGGGCTGATGATCATAGTAATCTAATGAAGTACTAGTGAGTGTGTAGTGTGTGGGCGCGTCATGGATGGCCGATATCGGCTATGGACGCCCAGTGGCCGCCATATAGTAATGTAACTAGTGGTTGGGGCGCCACCCGGTGGCGCCGCTTGAGAAGAAGTTGTGCGCACGTTTTCAATTAGAAAAATACATGTAGTCCTCGTCCATTTAGAAAAATAATTTTTTAAAATCATCACCTCTATCTAAAAAAAAGTAAAAAAGAAGAAAAAATCATCAACGCAGGCTACCAGCGAGTGCCACTTTGTGTAGCCCTCCATTTAAAAAAATATATGGGATCATCACCTTCATCTAAATATATAAAACATTTAAAAAAATTCTGACCTCCATCTAAAAATATTATTCAAAAGCTTTTTCACCGCGGCCTATCAGCTTGCGCCACATGGCATAGCTGGTTGGCCGCCCTTCACGCGTAATAATATTCAAAAGCTTTTTCATCGCGGCCTATCAGCTTGCGCCACATGGCATAGCTGGTTGGCCTCCCTTCACACGTAGCTTAATGGTTTTAAGGTTTTAATGGGCATCGGGTATAGGACGGACTGCACCAACTCTAGCGTCCCAGATGTATCCATAGTAGTTGCACACAAAGTTGGTAGCTTCCTCGCAGTTCCATCTACAATGCCTTGAAACTGAGCGGCCAACGGTTTTCTGATGGACGGTTTTCAAATAAAGTGAGCACTTTATTTGAATAGTTTAAAAATCATGTTTTGAAGCTTGAAAAAATGCTAAAGCAAATCCTACATAATAGTATGGACATATACCACACATGTAAAGTTCTATGATGAAATAGAATAAAAGGTGAGGTACATAAAAATGAAAAATCGAAATATGTATGTGGCAACCGTGTGGCAGATTGCCGAAACGACCTCATGCATCGGGAGCCACCCGATCGAGATCTCGAGGTCACCTACAGGCTACAGCCTCGTCTCCGGCAACTGCAACAACTATGGCCCCGCCTCGTCGCCCGTGCGCTGCATCCCGACAGAGACAGATTGAAACGTGGGACGAGGAAGAAGCGGAGGAGAGGGAGACCCGGCCGGGCGGACGTTCACCGGAGGTGCGGGCTGGAGAGGATCAGGAGGGACGGCGGCAAGTGGCTCCGGCAACTGCATACCTCATCTCTGACGACGCGAACAGAGAGGAGGCGATGGCCGACGTTGCAGTCCACGCGCTAGGGACGACGTGAAGCCGAGTGATGGAAACGAAGACGACTGGCTCAGGGCGGCCGGCGGTGCACCTGCCGGATCAGGGGAGACCAAGGTCGGGGACTGGATCCGGGCGTCGTAGGGGATCTCCGGCGGACTGAACGAAGGGCGGCGACGGCTGACAAGCAGGCAAGCAGTTCGTGTGGGGCTGGCGAAGTGAGCAAGGGTTCGGCTTCTGGTTACTTTTTAGGATTATTCGGGTGATTTCCTTGCAGAAGCAAGTGACTGACATGCATCTTGACTGGTTTCTCTTCTTCATCTATAAATTCTGGTGTTCTGCAGTTACTTCTCGTGTTTTCGGTCCTGTGAGTATTTTTTCTGCATTCTTTGTTGGGTCGCTAAAGGAACTTCAGCAGAATTTGGGTTCATATATGAGCATGATGCATGATTCCTGCCTGACTCATAGTTAAGACGTAGTTCAACAAGGAAAATGATGCATCTGAACTACTGAATTATATACGACTAAAGCATGGTTTTGTTCGTTGGCTCAGTAATTTTGCTTTCATTCAACTCGATCAAAATTACTCATCTGAATTATACGAGTCAAGAAAAATTATGCATCTGGACTATGCATCTGGACAATAAGAGTCAAGCATGATTTTCCTCTTCGGTTATTTATGCATCTGAATTATATGAGTCAAGCATGGTTTCCTGTTTCCTTTTCCAGTTAATTATGCATCTGAACTATATGAGAGAAGCATGATTTTGTTTGTTTGACAAGATGAGTAATTTTGCATGATCTTGTATTTTAGATGAGTCATTTTGACTCGGGAAAAAACTTGTCGAAAATATACCCCCTTAAAATAGCATGATAATATACACACGGAATGTCTGATAACACACATACAAACACCATGGTATTTTTACCGGGAAAAAAATGTTGAAACGTACAACAAGAACTTTTGTGTGAATAGCACGGTAATTTACGCACCACCACCTTGATAATTTAGGTATAAACATCGCGCTAATTTTGACTCGGGGAAAAAAGTTATTGAAAACATAACCCCGGTAGCTTCTATGTAAATAGCATGATAATTTACCCATCGCAGACCTGATAACTTAAATACAAACACCATGTTAATTTTTTACCGGGGAAGGGGAATTGTTGAAAACATACCCCGGTAACTTCTGTTTAAATATCATGGTTATATATACATCACATACCTATGTACAAACACCGCGGTAACTTTGAGCAATCTGGATTACGAACAGCATGCCTAATAACTCGCATACAAACATCGTTATAACATTGACCAAAGAAGAAAAAAGTTTTTTAAAAATATACCCAGTAACTTGTTAAAAAAGGTATGGTAATGCACGGACCGTAAATTTGATAATTTACATACAAACACTACAGTAACATTGATCAACGCGGAAAAAGTTGTTGAACAATGTACCTCCGACAACATATGTGAGAATAGCACGATAATATACAAACCACATACCCGATAACTTACATACAAACACCACGGTAACTTTGACCAAGAAGGGAAAAGTTGTTGAAACATACCCGATAACTTATGTGAAAATAGCACGGTTATGTATAAACCGCATACCCGATAACATACGTATAAACAACAAGGTAACTTTGACCGAGGGGGAAAACTTGTTGAAAATATACCCTTGATAATTTATGTGAACGAAATATGTATCTGGCAACCGCGTGGCAGATTGCAAAATTGCCACACGATCTCATAAACTTCTGTTTTGAATCTAATGGACACGATGCCGCCTAGCAGCTCACTATTATCTCCCTCCCTCACCTGCTCCAGCCGCGTCACCAGGAAGGCTTCGTGCGCCTGGGCGACGCGCTTGGCACCGGCCGCACCGGCAGCCGTCGGTCGCCGGCGTCCCTGCCCCTGTCAGCCCCTTCTCCTTCCCTTCATCCACACCATCTCCTCCCTCCTCTCTCTGCGCCTGAGCTCGCGCGGATGCAGCTCCACCTCCGGGCCTCCCTCTGGTACTCCTTTCAACGCCCATCCCCCTAGCGCGCTGCCCCCACCCCCCAGCGTGCCTTCGTTGCGTGTGAGCTTCCTCTTGGCAGCGTCGCGATGGCCAACGGGTGGGAATCATGGATGTGGCAAACCGAGTTTTCCTTATGAGAGTAGGCTGCAAAATCCGCCTTCCTTAATCTTCCTGTGAAGTCAAGAGGCGGATACACTAGGCTTCCCTCAAGAGATGTGTGCGTGTACATGTCGTGTCTTCTTCGCCTCATTCAATCCTTCTCCAGAGCTGGAGCACGCTTGAGTAGGTCTATGCTGCTGCTTATCTCTCTCTCTCTCTCTCTCTCTCTCTCTCTCTCTCTCTATGTATATCTCGTTGCTGCTGCCCTGCTGCTCCACTTCGCCGGCCGATATCTTGTTGTTTTTCCCCTGCTGCTCCACCTCGTCGGCCAACAACGCTATTGTTTTCTTATCATGTGTGGAGGTGGGGGGGGGGGGGGGTGGAGATTACCATGGTGTTTTTTGCAGCGGTAGTTTTGATCCGGGAAAAAAAGGTATTGAAAACATACCGCGGTAACTTATATGTAGACAACATGGTAATATACACATCATATATGTGATAACTTACGTACGAAACACCTTGGTAATTTTGACCGGAGAAAATTTATGACTAACATAACCTGATAACTTCAGTATAAGTAGCATGATAATATATGAAGCGCAGACCTGATAACTTCGTACAAACACCACGATATCATTGACCGGGGAAAACGTTGTTCAAAAACATACCCTCGATAACTCTATATAAATACATGGTAATATATGCACCGAAGATCTGATACTCAAGTACAAATACAGTGGTAATTGTGACATTAGGAAAAAAGTTACAAACACCGCCGTAGCAGTTGACCAAGGGGGGAAATTTTGTTGAAAAACATACCCCCGATAACTTATATAAAAATAGCACGGTAATATATGAATCACATACCTGATAACTCACGTACAAACACCACGGTAACTTAGGGGGGAGGTGGATTTGTTAAAAAATACCCCCGATAAGTCATGTGAAAATAGCACAGTAATAAATAAACTGCATACCTGACAACTTGCATACAAACATCGTGGTAACTTTGACCAAGTGGGAAAAGGTTGTTGAAAAATATAATCCCGGTAACTTGTGTGAAAATAGCACGGTAGTATACGCGTTGTTGAAAACATATCCCCGGTAATTTATGTGAAAATAGCACGATAATGTAGAAACTGCATAACCGGTAACTTATGCACAAACACCACGGTAATTTTGACCAAGGGGAAAAAAGATAGTTGTTGAAAAACATACCTCCGGTAATTTATGTGAAAGTAGCACGATAAGTTGCATACCCCATGGGTGGTAACTTTTAACCCAATAGTTTATGTACAAAGTACAAACACCGAGATAACTTTTACCAAGGGGAAATACTTGTTAAAAACAAAACCCTAGCAATTTGTGTGGAAATAGCACGGTAACTTGCATCGAACATGCGTGGTAACTTATGTAGACCAAGCATGGTAACTTTTGACCCGAAAAAAAAGTTATCGGAACATACCAACATGGGATCTAGTTTCGAAGATCTCGTCGCGAGAAATCTTTATATGAAAACGAATTTTGCATCGGACCGACGATTTGAGCTACAAAACATTTTGAATTTTTTGGAATATGGGGGAATCTAGGATGACATCAGCTTTTTTGTCATCTAATCCATGTATGAAATTAGAGGAAGGAATGAACGTGAATGAAGAACGAATCACTCTAATACATGCATGCATATAATTATATGAAAGGAATGAGATGTGTGTGGCAGTTTTGCTATCTGCCATACATGTGCCAAATATCACAGTCCATGAAAAATTCATGATTTGAAAAGATGAACAGTACATGCACTGTTAACTGCTAAAATCCACACATGACACATTTGTCTTTTTTGTGTAGCTCACGTGTTTAACTTATTTGGTCATCAAACCTTGCAAGTGTATAGTATACATCCATATTAATTACCATGTAAAATTCATTTTAGCATTTTTTTAACTTCAAAATGTGATTTTGGAAACTATTTTAAATAAAGTGCTCACTGGCACCCGTGTTCCAGAGTGACCTTCTGCAGCCTAAGGGCATCTCCAGCCGTTGGCCCCAGTATGTCTAAAGCGCCGCTGGGGTGAGCAGCAAAAAAATGGCCCCTGGGGCGAGTCGGTCCCACCACCGCCCCAGTAGCACATTAAAAAAAAGGGCCGTTCGCGGTTATGATAAAAAGTAGTTAAATTTCGCTAAACATGGCAAATTTTGGCGAAATTCGCGATTTTCATTACATTAACCTAATCTAAAAAGAAAGGGCTGAAGTCGCGCGCCATCGCGTCGTCGGCCTTCTCCTCCTTGACGCGCGCCCTACTGGACCCGGCGTCGCCATGGCGGATGGCGGCGGTAGCGTCGTCGTCGTCGTCGTCATTGTCGCATAGGGCGACGACCCGTCTTCATCGGGCGCGTCGGCGCTCCTCGGCGGCGCTTGCGGCGCTACCGGCGCCTCTTCACCTTCTCCCGACGCGCTTTCTCGACCTCCTCGGCGAAATGCCATTGCCGCCGCGGCGTCGAACAACGGGGAATGGGCACTCCTGGCCGAGTCTCCACCCGTTGGCCGGCGCGCATGTCCGGCGGCGCGGGATGTTCGCCTGAACAGAGCAGAGACTCTGATCGCGGAGCGAACGGCGGCCGGTTAACGCCGCCTCCGTCTCCGAAGCGTTACGCCATGGCGGCGGCGGGTGGCGCGGCTCGAGAGAGGTAGAGGAGGGGCTGGCGGCGGTGCTCGGGAGAGCGAGGAGAGGGAGGGCTGGACGGCGGCGGCGGGGGCTGGTGTGGGCACAGCGAGTGGAGGTCGCCGGCTTTATAGCCGAGCCGCGCCCGTGTATGCAGCGTCTTGAGGAGGAGGCGTCGCACGCCGTCCGTGAAGCGCCGCCCGTGAGAATCAATGGCAAGGCTGACCGGCGGCAGCCTTGCCATTGATTCCCCGCGAACCGAGGCCGTTAAGGGGAAGACGAGGCGCCGAAGTCGCCGACGCTGGCTGGCCCACGTCTTTCGCGCCAAAACAGCTTCGCCCGGCGCCCAGTAGCGCGGGTTCGAACTGGGTCCGCCGGCGCTGTTTTCGCCCAAGCCGGCGAAAATCGGGCTCTGAGGAGCCTTGACGGTAGTTTTTTCAGCGCCGGCGCGAAAAAATTGCCTGTGGAGGCCTTCCTGGGGGCGCGGCTGAAGATGCCCTAAGCCACTATTCGTACGCACCGCGCATGGGTCCAGCCTAAATCTAGCCCCCGCGACATCCTTACTCCCAGGTCCCAAGGACATGAGTACGATTCCTCGTGAACTTTGTGAGTTAGTTTGTGCGACCATTATGTTTCGACCAGGCACTATAGCTAGCTTGCCAGCCAGTTAAATGCTGCAGCTCCAACTTCGCTGTCACACAGAGGACCCAGGACACAGGGCGCACGGTTTCCGTGGGCTACAACAGTAGACTGTACCACAGTAGCAACTAGCAAGCAGGACGAGAGGCTCCGACGACCCGCAACCATCGCGCCGGCCATGCATCGTGCATGAACAGTTAGTTAATCGCCGCTGCCGTCGCCACTGTGCGCGCGGCAATGCCATACAGTGGCGCCGACGGCAACGCATCCGGCCCGCTCTGCCGGGGGTGGCGTGTCGGCGTCGTTGAGAAGCGGATCCGGGGCCTGTATCGCGGCACTGTTCAGCAGCTTCCGTCGTTCCCCGGGAAAGCAACAGCACGCACAGCGCGTACGTGTACCGTGTAGCAAGCACACGTTGATCGGGCCGGCATGGATGGATCTCAGGGGCCCATCAACGAGATAGTTTGTTCATCTCCATGAATTTATCTGTTGATGATGAAAGGAGCCAGGCATGTAGATGCATGCAGTACACCTGATCTGACTTGCCATTAGCTAGCAAAATAATGTTGCACTAGTGCTGAAACAACGACTTAGCATGCAGGCATCGATGTCGACCACCTAGTATTTACCTGGGCACAGGCAGGCTGGTGGAAAGAATATATATATTCCTACTTGGCACTTGGCAGACTTGTTCAACGTGAACGGCAGATATATATGGAGTATTTACCGAAGGAACATAATATTGAGTAGTCGTCGTCAGACTAAGTACGTTACGTACCGGCCGCATGCCGTTGCCATGCATGGAGCTTACGTACCACGCCGACGGCACCGGCCGGCAGTCCCCGTCCGATGGAGAAAGGGAGAGAGGCCTCACGACCCGAGGCGGTACATGCCGTCGACCATGAAGGGCGCCCTGTCCATGTACAGCGCCGGGCCCTGCGCGGCGGGGAGGAAGCTCACGCCCACGCCGCCGTCCATCACGGAGAAGGGCATGTCCTCCGGCGCCGGCTTCCAGTGCCGCTTCCGCTGGTTGATGAACCAGTTGTTGATCTGCTTCTGGTCCAGCCCCGTCGACTCCGCCAGCGCGATCTTCTCCGTCTCCTGCACATATGCACCAACATCATCAGCGACGGGAACTAATCGACGTCGACACGTACAATGGAACGCATGGTGGCATGTAGCTAGGATGATCGTACGTACAGAGGGGTACGGCCACTTGGAGTGCAGCTCCCACCAGTGCAGCAGCTTCTGGCGGGCCTCCTTGGGGAGCTTCCCCTTCTTGCGCCGCTTGCAGAACTCCTGGCGGAGGCTCCCCACGTAGCCGCCGTATTTCCTCAACAGCTGGTGCTTCAGCTCCTTGTCCTCCGCGCTGGGGTCGATCTCCTCCACGCAGCTCGTGTCCAGCTCATCCTCGGACGACCCCGCGCCTTCGCAATTAGTACTGTCTGCGCGTCAATAGTTGACAACAACAAAATGTTGGTCCCGTTCCCGGATCTGGACCACTCGGGGAAATAGCAGTGCTCTTAAATGGATGGAAAATACATGACACCTGGTTTAATTTCAAAAGGTGTGTTCGTGCATGCTGAATATCCTCATTCAAAAACACGCAGAAAGGAGGACCAGTTTTGACAAATATAATTAGTACTCCCTCTCTACCAATATATAAGATGTCTTATATTTTGGTACAGAGGGAATAACTAAATTTTGAATAAATTCACATATATAGCAATATCAACCACACAAATGCATGCCTCACATTGTAACAAACGGTGAGAAGTGAGTTGTCACCTTAATTAGAACTGTGTGAACTGAAAATGGTTACTGGGTGAAGATCAGAACAACAAATGGAGGCATATTTCAACCATGCTGCTGCAATTTTGCAACATTGAGTAAGGTGCAACCTCATGCTGCAAAAGCCAGAAGCCTTCTCCATGCAACCTCCCAAGTTCATCCAAACACCAGATAGAGAAATGAAGTGCCTTTCACTTTTGGGCAGCCTAGTGGGCAATAAGTAGCATACTACCCTAATTCTAGGAACAAAAGTAATTATACACGTGCCAGGCTGTGTTAATTTTCTCAAGTATGAATAGCGAAGTACCAAAATGAAAGGGTTGTTAACATATCTGAATATCTGTTAGAACAAGTGAGAAAAACTAGAAACAAGTCGAAATTAAATGAGGGGTGTATAGTTTTTCAGCAACATGAACAAATAAAGTGCAGTTTTCACGCATAAAAACACCTAAAATTTATATTAAAAATACTCGTTTTCTTTATGTAAATTTAGCATGAGTATATAATAAAGATTACTTATCACTGCCCGTTTTCTTTATGTTATCAAGTGAAGTTGTTTGTAAATAAATCCACATCTATATTTTATGCTATCACTTTCTTTTGAACGTCTTAGGAGCTCAAGCTGTTCAAAATACAGTACATGAACTTAACTTCGTTTTAAAAGGGAAATTTGCCCACAGTACGCAGCGTACTAAATCAAAAAAAAAATTGCCATTGCTCAAAAGAGACGTTTCAATAACTCCTAGGATCAATGAAAGAATTTTTCAGACCAGATGTATAAGACGATGGAGAGAAAGATATAACTGCACTTTTTTGGAATTTTAACTTAGTTCTGGAAATGAGGCTAGGCCTCATGTTTAAATTAATCCAAACATATATGATATATGTAGGAAATTGAGAAACTATATTCGGAAGCTCATGATAGCCGATCCCATTTTTATACCCAACCAAAAACCTCATTTCTAAGTTTCTGTAAATATTATGAAAAACTTCGTGCATGTTGGTATTGAGCAGAAAATTGCTCCTTTAATTTCCATAAAAGAATGTGACCATTTGCAGCCCGTGTGAAAATCACAAAATAGATATCTGCACCACAGGTTACATAATTTTCACTATAGCAAATTGTTCCATGCCTCAAATTGTGTTTTTTCACAGCTCGCAAATAATCATATTTTTAGCAATAATTTAAAATGGCAAGTGTCTACCCATGTTAACTAACACGAAATTTGTAATAGTTTTCGAATACTTGGAAATATGATTTCTTTTGCTAAACATAAAAAAAACAGGTTCATACCTACCGAGGTACTGAATATCATTATGTGTAGGAGAAATGAAGTATTGCCATATGTACATCTAACACTACAATATTTCCGCCCAAAAAACCTTTGTTCAAAAGATGCAAAAGTTTCTTAAGGTCCAACAAAGGAACCCATCATGCTAAGTCCAAAGCATGTATATGTTTCAACAATGTAATGTAGGAGCCACACATCAAATAACTTGGGTCACAAAAGGGTGATTATATATAAACAAAAGACATAAAATCCTCAAACCAATTAACAATGCTCTATCGCTATGATCAAAACTAAATCGAAGAAATAAGAGGCCTCTTAGTCTATTTGAATGCCCCCACATCGATGAAAAGAAAAAAAGCTCCCACATTATCCTTAATGGTACAGTTCCTAAAAAAACAAGTAGTACTCCTGCATAGATTAACATTTTGACCTGATCTGAAGAGGTGATTTTGTGTTCTGTGCAACATTGAGGGCATTATTAAACAAGAAACTAGTCAGTTTTCATTTCTTCAGCGAAAAGCTTGTGCAAACAAAAATGTCTCTTCACCAATAGGATACAGACAGCTGCACGTTCAGAGGACAGACTTTGAAGTTGTTGCTGATATTTCTTTCAACAAAGAATTCAGGCGTCCCTCTCCCTCCCTCTCACACTCGCTCCGACTGGACAAAGGGACAGGGTGCACAGTGTAGTAACAGTAGGCGTCCATCTAGTACAGTGCGGCGATTTATTGGCACCCTAATACTCGCGGAGGCACAGAACTGCTACAGGCCCACCGCTCATCCACCGCCGCATACGTACACGCGCGTCGAATCAGCTAGTACCCTGTGTTCTGCATTCCCAATTAAATCACTACTGCTTCCACCGAATAACAAGGCCGGTTGTTAGTACTAGTACTCGATTTATAATCCCTATTTGTGGACTGAACACCAGTTATTATCTTGATGTAATTCCTTCGTGCTAGCTGATTAAACAGTGCTAAACCACATAGATGATTAAACTGCATACTGACACAATCGACTTTGTAGCCTTAAGAGCGAGGCTAAGCCACATGCCTCTTGTTCGTTTATGAATTGCCTCTACTGACCAAAGATGAACTCTCTAAAGGTTGAAGACAGTGTGTTACTTCCAATCGTGATTAACTATGAACTGAGAGCCGAAGGTATCAAAAACGAGAGGCGGAGATTGGAACCACGAGTTCCCTGTGGGCTCGTGATGCATATTACTACGGATGCTGATTTAATACTCATATACTGCTGATGTGTACGTACTCTGCTAAGATGCCGGTGCTATTATAATTAGTGAACTTGTGGTCTAATGCATGCCCTTATCCCCTCCCCTAAATAAACAAAGGAGCAAAGGTTATCGTGGCAGTGGCAGGGAACGACAGCATGGATCCAAAGAGGAAAAAAGTTGGCTCCATTCCGTCGCACAAACCGGACATTTCCCAATGCGGCAACCCAAGAATCTTCTCCTCTCGGAAGCACCAGCTGCCACCAGGCGCATAAATATTGCTGCTAAAATCGGAGTATACCTGTGAATGTGATGGAATCGAGCTGCGTCTCGACGCTCTTGAAGAACTCGGTGGCCTCCTGGATCGGCCGCGCCAGCTCCTCCCTGTACTTCGCCAGCATGTTGCAGTAGGCCTCCTGCACGCCGGCCGGTGAGCTCGGAGTCAGTACAGGCGCAGCAAAGCATCACATGGTATCACGCGACGAGCTTGATCCATCGTATGTATCCAGGAACATATACCATGAACTGGTCGAGCTCCGGGTCGGGGCACGGGGACTCGTGCTTCCCCCGGCCATACCCGGCGTCCAGCTTCGCCGCCACGGCCGAGAGCCTCTCCAGCACCTCCGGCGGAGCGCCGACCTATAAGAGAAAGCAAATCACGCGCTCAGCTTCAGCACATGGTGCACACATCTTGTGTGACCTAACTAACTAAATCTGCATGGTTTGAGCGATGCCTTCTGGCAGTCCAGGTAGGAGGCGAGGAGCGGCGAGTAGAGCGGGTGCGCCATGATCTTGGCCTTGATGGTCGCGGCGTCCGCCGGCGAGATCTCCCTGCGTTGCTGCTGCTGCTGCTGCTGCTGCGCCGACGGCGGCGGGACGGCCAGGAGCTGCTGCAACGCGAGCCGCGAGCCGTGCTGCTCGCCGGCCAGCTCCGGCGAGGGCGACGACGCGGAGGGCGGCGGGAGCTGCAAGAAGGAGGCCATGGACGCACTGCTGCTGCTGCTGCCGCTCCCTCCTCCTCCCCCAAGATTAGGGAACCTCTCCATAATTTGCGCAGAGAATCGACAGATCAAGAAGAGACGACAAGGCCAAGAAACCCTAACTAGGGAGGAGATGAGATGAACTCTTCTGAAAAGAAGACAAGTGGTGGAGGACGAAACTTGGGGGTGGGCGGACGGAGGAAGAAAGGAGGAGGAGGAGGAGGAGGAGGCCGGAAGGTGAATGAATGATGAGCGAGTGTGTGTGTGGCTGGTGGGAAGGGATTGGCTTTGTTCCCATGTCAAATCATGAGTAAAGAGGAAGCTGTCTTTCTTGCGTCGCTGTTGCCGTTGCCGCTGTTTCGACACGACGCAATCTCACGCCGCGGCCAAGGATATAGAATCTTAGACGGATCCGTACGTGCCACATGCAAATACTACGTGCACCACCCTCTATCTTTTTTCTACCGCTATTCTCAGAGCAACTTTAGCAAATCATAATAACAGTTTCTTTAACATAGTATAAGCCTATAAGCCACACGCTCATACATATGTACATTCACATGAACGCACGCACGCACACTTTATCCTTAAACACCTTCGAAAAATTGAGCCGACAAATCATCTTGAGATTTATAAAGTTGCCATAAACGCATTCATAGTTGACGGAAACGTTTCTTCCCGTTGAACGCACATCACCGGAAGGCCCGAAACACACAGAACAGAAATGCTACACTTACGGAAAGCTTTTACGGATTGGTTTTACGGACTCCTCTCTCACCAGCCAACCACTCCTGATTTTAGCTGGTGGGACCTCTTCTCCAACCATAACTCTACGTGTGATTCCGTAAGTCTAATCATGTCGTGAGTCTAGCATCTTTCTTTTCAGAAAAATGCGAGCATCAATGTCAAATATAGGACTTAAACTCGGGTTAGTTGGGTATCACTATTCTTCTAACTATCCAACATAAGTTGGTTCACAAATCATAATAACAGTTGATATTTAATTTTTGCCGATAACACCACTCTATAGCTAGTAGAGTTGTTATACGACCCTGAGTAACATAATTTACGGAGAGAGCCACTCTTTCCTCGCCTCCCGCACTGGCCCATAGCAGTTTGTCGTCACTTTTTCCGTTGTCCAGTTCTCGCGGCTATAGAAAGACTCACAACCTTCAATATGACCAAGTGGTTATGGAGGTTTTTACCCAACATGGGTGGCAGCATAACCTCCGGATCGGTCCATCTCACCCTTCGACATAGGCACAGTGTCGGTCTATAGGACTCTACTATTGCCGATTTGTTGGTTTTTGTTTTCTTCTGGTTGTCAGACTTTTGGTGTTCGGCTGTGTGCATCCTAGTTATGCAGAGGCTGGGTGTTGCTCATAATGCTTTGTATCCACTTGATGCTACATTTTTGAGTTAATAAAATCGCCCTTTATCAAAAAACAACCTTCACTTCCGTTCTCGTCACCCACAATCTATGTTCCTTCTCGTCGCACACAACCTACACTTCCCTTCTCTCGCTGCCCACGGCCTCCACTATCACCGCCGATAGATTGGGTGATATTCTCGAAGGAGGAGCAGGACCGCTGTGAAAACGTTGTTGAAATTTACACTAGCCATTTTGTTGGACACATAAGGATTTTCACATCCTTGATGTGTCCCTGAAAATGATTACAATGATTTTTGTCATTAGGTGGGAAAAAATAATGACTCGACGGCTCAGCAAGATGCGTGCACGCGTGAGATGTGTGATGCATTCCTAGGCAAGTAGGCATCTGTGATTAATGTATGCGTGTGTTGTGCTAGAGTTTGTGCTCTGTGTGCGTGAGTCGTGGTATGCGCGTGCGAGGGATTAGTAGATTTGAGCTTTAGACAGGGAATTGGGATAAGGAAAGTCATAGTCAATGACAAGCAGCGCTTTGGAGCGTGCTCCTTATGCGCCATGGAGGTTGTCCATACGACGGCTCCGCTAGAGTTGCTCTTATTATTTTTGTCGTGACGAATATTTTTTACAGAGCATATGAGGGTGTGACTTTTGCGATGATACTTTCTGGATTTTTAATAAAAGGACCGCATGCATCATCTTGATGCAGAGGCCGGGGGTATACTCCATTTCCAAAAAAAATCTGAGGGTGAAACGAGAATCACGACGTTCTCGACAAAGCCTCTCTAGGAGCGACTCGAAGCCGACGACAATGCAGATGGTAGCAGCAGGGCCAGTCAGAGCTTTGGTGGATTCATGGTGTGGGATGGTGAGGGGGAAGTTGACGATGAAGATTGTGACGGGGCATAGGGGGCCGGTCCAAACGGCGGCGATACAAAGAAGGTGCTGGCACCGGCCGTGGATGGTGGCGGCAGGCGGCTGATGGGCGGTGAAGAAGAACGGTAACCATAGGAGGAGAAAGATGAACAATATTCATTCATGGGAGGGAAATGAACAACCAACGTTGGGTTTTAATTTAACGGTCTAGACGGAATCAATCAATGAAACTAAAACGTTTTCCGGGCAACTGTTTTTCCGTGAACACGTGGATGGATTCTTTGAGGTTTCGTTTGGTCTGATCGAAGGAGGGCATGCAGCGCAGGGGAAGTCAGAGTGGTGACTTGTTTCATCTGCCAGCAGTGGCAGGGGTCACTCACATAATGGGACTGTACAGGGGGAGAAGTTGCAGCAGGTCACAGTTGCGGTGTGTGCCCGGCCTGTCGCCTATCCACGTCTAGTCCCTGGCCCGGGTTGGTCCTTGCATGTGTGGAGCAATAGTCCTCCTTTTCACCAGGATGGAAAGATTCTTGGAAAAGCTGCATGCCGCTACTGCGGCTGCGGCTGCCCCGTCCCTCTCCTCCTCTTGTACTACCACCTTGTACTAAATCTTGTTATTTATTTCTCCATATGTCTGCTTTGTTACGTTTAATAGCACGTCGCTTGTTATATAGAAATATTATAGGAATAGGAAAATCAATAGAAAATGAGATGGCATGTATCTTAATTTCTTTTCTTTTTCTAGATTGATGTATCTTAACTTTTAGAGAAATTCTACATAGTAATAGGAATTCATTCCCACAAATCAAAGGCTCAAAAGACGATTTTCCTGTAGATAGATTTCCTACAAAATTCCTGTAGATCAAATGATGGCTTAGCCAAATGGTTATATGTTCGGAAAAAGTAACACAATAACCAAAGAAAAACAACAAGCTTGTCGTATGGAAAAAGTATCATATGAATCAATGTCAAATCTTGGCATCAAATCAATCAGCCTCAGAGAAAATATGCATCGACCATGCGTAAACTAGGACTACTCTTCGGTTCACAAGATTTTCCAAGAGCCTAGAGTGGGTGAAAATTCTCCTATAAAATCAAATCACAAATAAATCCTAAATACAAAACTGGAAGGTTTGCAATCCTACGTACCAAATACCCACACGCATGAATATTCCAAATGACTAGAATCCTCCAAAATTATGTTTGAAACCCTTGGATCAAAGATGTCCTGGAGAAGAAAATGAGAACCGGAACGAACCTTGAAGTTTCTATTAAATTGAGGACATGTGAAAGCTTTGTACAAATGTGCTAGCATCATTCATGCGATCCAAATGATTTCTAGCAAAAGATAACTACGAACGGAAATTTCACAGTTCTTAGAAAAATCATGCAGTGCATTGAAGGCCTAAACCAAGCTAAATGCAGAAAAACACATGAAAAAACCTACGATAAATTGCACTTCAAAGTGGAATTTCTGGCCATAAAACTAATGAGCCGTAAGATCTACCACAGAGATAATCCCAAAGTTAAAAAAAATATTGCCTTCACTACTTCCTCTCTGTGATATACTAGTTTGGAATTAATTCTTCATGGAATCTAGACCGCCAGTGATGTTTGATTTTATCATTCCTCAATTGCACATCAACTGATATTTTTTTTTTCAAAATGACATCAACTGATATTTGATTTACATTACATCGATATTGTAATTTTCGTATTTGCATGTTTGCTCTAATGAACTAGATAAAATTCATATGAAAACATGATTATTTTGTAATAAAGGAGTGGCCACTACTTTCTTTACTAGCACATATTGCAGTAAAGACGCAAGATGCAGTTAAACCATAGCGTGATTCAAACATGCGATGTTGTTGCAATATGTCATGCAATTGAAAATTGCAACTCAAACACCATGAAAAAAAGTGCAGTTCAGGCATGCGAAAGAAATACAGTTCAAACACATGTAGATGAAAACTGTAGTAGAATCAACCATAGCCTGACAACTACACACAGTTCACTACATTCTTATGAGTAAATGTGCACTAGATAGCGTTTCGCATAATGAAAAAAACTTGTATTAAGAGCATGCGTGCGCAACTTCATTTTCACACAATTACTATATGATATTCAGAAAATATATGCAGACTAGACATTTGAGCTTTTTTCTCCCCAATTTAACCACACAGTATCGAGCCCGGGCGCGGCTCTTTGCTAGGTTTTTTTATTGCAGCGCACTTGGTAACAATCCCAAAACAACTAAACCTTCGTCCCAACATCACCTCACACAAGAGGGAAGCACACATACCAACTCTAACAGCACAACACAACAAAACGATGGCCTAGCGTCACTTAAACCTCACCCATGAAGGCAGAGACTCCATATCGCCATACCACGCAGACCTCTCCCGTGAACCCTCCCTTCCCTTGTGCCTCACCTCCCCCGTGCGGCGGCGCCGCCCCGCACCGGGGAGCCCCCGCCCTCCTCCTATAGCCGCGCCTCACCTCTGCTCCCCTCCGCCGCCGTCGCCTGGGGCGTCACAGGGCAAAGTCCTTGTGGCATGGCGGCGGCGGCGGTTTTCTCCTCGGATCTCGATCTGGTTGGGAGTCGGCGCTCCTTTCCGGCCAGATCGGTGGTGGTGGCGCAGATCGGCGGCGAGATGGATGTGGTGCGGCGGCGGCGGTGGAGGATGACACCAGCAACGACGGATCGGGCCTTGACTCAGCCGGGCTAATTCGTTGTGCTACCGATCTCAATTGCCGTCAGCGGTGCACTGCTCCTGGTCTTGATCTGCAACGCGAGGATGTCTGGGGCGCCGACCCTAGGCTTGGTGGTGGTGGCCTTCTTCTTCGTCGGAGTTGGTCGGCCGGCTGGCTGTGCATGGAGTGCGATCGGTGGGCTTGCATGTTCATGGCGGCGTAGATCGCAATGGCTGGCGGCTTGGCCGGTCAGCGGCGGCGGAATATGGCCGGTGGCAGCGGCAATGTTCTGTCTGGATCCCGGGGCGGAGGCCCTGGATGGTGGCGGCTGGTGAAGCTAGGGCTTCCCGCGGCGGCATGGCGTGGTGCAGTCCCTGTCCAAGGCGGATCTGTGACGGCGATCTGATCTACGGATTGGTTTGGATCGAGACGCGGTGGCGAAACGCTGGATCCATCTCGGCGGCTCGCGGCTTGGCGAGGCGGGTGGGAGCCCTCCTCCTAGGCTCTAGTGGTGGCACACTCGAGCGATGGCGGTGCGCCAGGCTCCTCGTGGCATCGTTGTTGCGGTTGGTCGCGGATCTAGGCAGCTAGATCTGGGGCTTTGAAAGCGGTCGAGACGATGCACAGGTTGTCGGGTGGACTGCTTGGGACGGATCCGGGTGAAAACCTGGTCTTCGGTCGATGGCCGGGGCCGGTGATGACGATGCCCTTATCATCGCCTCCTTCATGAAGGAATCATCGAGGTGAAGGTCAGCTTCACTCAATACCTCCGGGGGAAACCCTAGATCAGCCGATCAGATGTTGGCAGCAATCATGTGTCGTTACCCCCTTGGGGGCGGCATTCTTGGAGGCGCACTCGATCTCGCGGGACCAGCGGACGGCTTCTTTGGTGGAGCGGTGCTTCATCCTACACATTGATGGCGATGAATCTCGACTGCGTGGCGCAGTGCAGATTCGGCGTTCGATGTGCGAGGATGGACTCGCGCAGGAGGACGACGTTGTCTGGCGACGTGGTGGCGTCGATGGCAGAGAGACCTGGCACGGTAGATGCAACAGCACAACTCTGAAGATTGATTGGTGGCAGGTGGCTGCGGCAGCCTCATACCCGGCAGGCGTCTTGGTTGAGGAATGCGCCGGACTGGTAGGTGCCCCATACCCGGCAGGCGTCCTGGTTGGGACCTCAGGTCTTACATGTTTAGGTTTGGCTGCGAGGTCTGTTTGGTATTAGGCCCAGACTATCAGCATCCTTTCATCAACTGGATAGGAGTAGCGACAGATATTGCCTAGACGGTGACTTTAGTCTTACTGTTGTATGACTTTGTAAGGTCTTGTGTGAATAATTAATAAAGTGGCCGCATGCATCGTCCAGATGCAGAGGCCGGGGGTACTCCTCCATTTCTAAAGAAAAACATGAGGGCAACTCACAGACCAACTATAAAGCTGTATAGTACAGCGCAAAGAAATTGGAAGGCATTAACATTTGAGCTGTAATCCCTCCACTCCGCCGCCGCTAGAGGAAGCCGCCGGGCTAAGCCCGGGAAGCTGACAGCGGTGGCACCCGAGCGAGCGGAAGTGCGCCCCTGGACCCGAGCCTCCGCGGCGGTGGCTCGCTCCCGGCGGTGATCGGCGGCGAAGTGGTGGAGCTGCTGCACCTGGCCGCGGCGCTACGGCACCTCGGACCGGTGGCGGCGTGGAGGGCTTTGGTGGACTGACCGGCTGCGGGCGTGGTTGGCCCTCAGGTCAGATCTGATCTGGCCAGAGTGGCTTGCTCACTCCGCGGCGGCGGAGATCGGTGGTGGCCCGTGCGCACGATGCGAGATGGAGGTTCGTCGAGTGGATCCGGGTGAAAACCTCATTCTCGGCTTGTTGCCAAGACCGGCAATGGCGGCACTCTTTTGTGTCGTTACCTTATTGAAGACATCGCCGTGGAAAAACTCGAGGCCGCTATCCGCTACCTCCTGGGTAAACCTTAGATCAGTAGATCAGATGACGTCGAAGCTCGGGTGTCGTTTCTCTCTTGAGGGCGTCATCCTTGAAGGTGTACACAGGCTCGAAGGACTAGTGGGACGACTGGGACGACTTCTTTGGTGGAGCGGTGCTTCATCTTTCTCGTTGATGGCGGCGGATCTTGGCTGCATGGCGCAGTGGAGATTCGACATCCAATGCGCGGAGATGGACTCGCGCAGGAGGAGGACGCTATCTGGCGTCATGTTGGCGTCGATGGTAGAGAGGTTTTGGCAATGTCGGTGCGTTAGTTTCTGCTCTAAAATGGATTGGTGGAAGACGACGGCGAGAGTGCGTCAGACCGGTTTGTACTCTAAACCCAGCATGTGGCTCGGTTGGGGCCTCCCGCTTTAGATGTTAGATTTTGATGCGATGTCTATTTGGTATTAAGCATGGACTATCGGCACCCCTTTATCAAGTGGATAGAAGTAGCAACAGTTGTTGCTAAGATGATGGTTTCAGACTACCCGTACCTGATGTACTACTTCATAAGGTTTTTATGAATAATTAATAAAATGAATGTACGCATCGTCGAGATGCAGAGGCCGGGTAATCGCCTTTTTTTAAACATATGCTCGTACATATAGGTAATAAAATATATACAAAAATGATTTCTGTTGCCAACATGCAAACTTGAGCCATTGGCTGACAGGCTAGTGAACGATTTACTAATAAGATTAAAAAAAGGCCTAATACAATCCAAAAAAGTTACTAGTAGATTAGAAAATATTTGAACTCTGTAATCATAGTGAACCACCATTCGAGACCGAACGAGACGAGTAGCTCCACGGCACCCTCGGACTCTGGGAGAGAAAGGGTGAGAGAGAGAGAGAGAGAGAGAGAGAGGAGGAGGAGGAGCCCGTGTTTTCTGCTCGTCCTGTCAAGTCGGTGTCAAAAGATGGGCTACTAGAGTTAGCAACGTTCAGTTCATGTCACTCAGAAAAATGTTCAGTTCATGCTGTGCAGGCTCGGGCACGTGATCCACCCCAATCGGCCATGATGGCTGAGCAAAGACGAGAATACTTGGACTTGAGAGATTGAGACTCCAGAGTCCGGACAAACAGAGGCTATTATAGTGAACACAAATAAATAAAAATCACGGTAAGAAGCCAATATTCGCGGAAAGAACATGTCACATTCTACAAAAAAATATGTCAAAATCACAAACCACTAGCAGGTTTATCTGATACTGTGCCGAGCTGTTTAGAAAAAAGGCAGAGTTTTCATTGAACTAGTTTATCAGCTAAAATATTTTGGAAAAGAAGTTTGTCAGCTAAAAGCTGTACGTAGATGTAAACTCGTAGACCAGAAAACCTAGCCGTTCTACCCCATAGTTTACTAGCGATATCTTTTGAGCAGATAATGGTCAAAGAATCTTATCGAACAGTGAGGAGGATGGGACTTAAAGCTTGGCAGCCTATCATGTCATCTCGTGTACCCCTAGGCTATTGTGTAGGGTTGATGCTACGTCGGCTCACACGTCGTCAATCAGCTAGCTGTTGTACGTAGGGACATTGTAGTACGTACGTATTCCTTGACTTGCCAGTGGTATTTTATGTGGCTCTGGCTTGTCAGCCGTGCACTGCTACTGACATGTGCTTGCGTATCAGATCAGGTGGGTTTGTAACGGAGATTAACTACTAGGAGCATCTTGAATCGGACCGAGCAAATTCGGCCCCCTATATTTTTGCGGACGTGTCGACGGACAATGATTGGGCGGGCCTTATTTTTGACCATTTGCAATCATAAATCTTTTTAAAACATGCACCCATGAACGCCCGATCATTTAGGTTAAACACAATTCAGTGCACACAAATACAACTTGTTTGTACTTAAGATTTTGATTGTGGATGTACATCCGGTGTTGGGCCGGTGGGATTGTTTTCTTTTTTTAGTCCCTCCTCGATCCAATCAGTTTAAATAGTCGCGTCGTCCAAAAATGGTAAGCTTCTCTTTCACTGTGAGTATGGCCATCCTTCCTTTGTGAAGGATATGAACTGTCGCTATGAACAGAGAAGATTCATAGTGATAATTCATACCCTTCTCAAAGTGTATATGGTCCTACTTTTTTAAGTTAAATCATTTTGTCCATCAGCATATGTGTTCCCGTAGCCATCATTCCACGACGAATCAATCGATGACCTATAAGTAACGACAACAGGGTGGCGTTCGCTGACGGTGACATTGACCTGGAAGGAGGGGCGGATATGGAAAAATTGGCGCAGGCCCTAGCGGTCAGTCTGACGTGGCTGGCGTGTCTGGGCATCCCCATATCCGCCCATCGGTCTGGGCATTTGGGCTGAATATAGGAGTGCCGGTCAGTTTCGGCAGAAATGGGGCGCCCGGTTGGGTGAAGTTTTTCGTCCCGGCAGCCCGTCCCGGCGTTTGGGGCGGATTTAAGGACTCCGGTTGTAGATCTCTAAACATCAAACTAAGCTTCAATGCGTTCAGGTGCCTTTGGCTGCATGACATGTGAGCCCAACCAGTGGCTGGCCCATATGTCACACACTCAAAGGCAGGTGATGTTACGGCACCATAACTGCATTCCTAAATATCGGTGGGTGTGTTCACACATGTACATGGGCAATGCCATCCGGCCTCTTAAATATCCTCCTTTGCAACCTTTAAATCTCACGTTTGATACCTCAAATTCGAGTAAATATTCTCATTGACATTTCATGATAGAAGTATACGTACAATGGATACTGCATAATAATCTGTATTCATACGTAAAAATATATAGTTAAACTATAAAATTTATTCATAGTGCATAATTTAAACATAAAATTCATTAATGTCCAGCGTGAGTCCACACTTTATAAGACCATTGAGTAGTTGTAACATTAGGACTGGCTGCAAGGGCCCATGCCAATATGGCTGAAGACGCCCCTACTTGTGTGACCACCCCTGTTCCTCTTCTCTTTTCTCCTTTGTCAGCACAACCTCCACCGTAGTTCCGCCATCATCATTGCTTTGTCGTCGTCCCCAACACACGGCTTCGCCACCGGAGGACCGAACCCACACCGCTGCCAACCGTGCCGCAACCGGTCAAGGCACCACCCCGGTATGTCCAACTACCCGGGATATACACCTTGCGCTCTATGCGTTCGATGAAATGTTTGAGCAGGTTTTTTATTCTTTTGGTCATTTCTGGGTCACTGATGGTTTCGTCGATGGAATGAAGGCTATGGAAACACAGACTTAATGAATTCATATTCGACGAGCTCATATATTCGTTGGATTCGGGCGAGGAAGATGTTTTTTTAACTGGCCAGCAATTGCTGACTTTCATTAGCTTAGCAGAAGAGAGCAACAAAGGTGTTTGATCAAGTGATTGGTGAAATGGAGAGAATACAGAAAAAGAAAGTAAAACAACACCGTGCTGAGATCTCATGGCACGTGCCCAAATGGGTGCTCTAAGCATGCCGCTCCCGCGATCTTCTATTGCTCCATGTCGGAGCGGCAGGAGCTGATGATGTTGACCATGCTTGGTGTCTTTCCTTTGAATACGAAGTCGTTCCTTTCCATCCAGATTCGCCAGCTGATAAGTGTGATCTTGGATTTGGTGCCTTTCCGGGCTGCTGGGGCGGCGACGTAGATGATCATCTTGACCTTGGTAGTGGTTGTTGGTCCCTTGATCATACGTCAGGGTGCAAGGTAGAGCAGCCTCCCCATGTTGCGGTTGTGCTCCACACCTGCATGGTCGTCGGGCAGTCCCAAATGAGGTGCACCGAGCTCTCGAGGTTGCGCATGCAGAGCGGGCAGAAATATCAGTTTGGCCATCCGCGCTGTTGCAACCTGTCGTTGCACCACAACCGATTCACATGAAGCAGCCATAGGAACATCTTGTTCTTGCCCGGCGCCCACACCTTCCAGATGGTCGTCTTGAAACGACAGTTGTTGCTTCCCTCCGTCTGGGCCTTGTATGCCGAGCTGGTGGAATAGCGGCCCGAGCCGGCGAGGTTCCACGAGATGGTGTACCTGGCTTGCTGGTCCATCCTCGGCGCCACTACCCAAAGTTGTCTTGCCACCATAGTGGCCTACTGCACAATGCCCTCCACGTCGCCGTGGCTCAGTTCGAGGAGCCACCTATCTCCCTGCAGGGCAGCGTACACCATTCTGTTTTTCCTGGTAGAGTGGTTGTACAACAGGGGGTAGGCGCCGCGCAGCGGGCACCCCCCGAGCTAGTTGTAGTGCTAGAAAGTCGCCGTGGCACCGTTGCCTATGGTGACTGATATGGATGTTGTTGGGAATCGATGCATGGAAAACAAAAAAAGTTCTACGCACACACAATGATCTATCCATGGAGATGCATAGCAACAAGGGGGAGAGTGTGTCTACGTACCCTCATAGACCCTAAGCGAAAGCGTTTCTCAACGCGGTTGGTGTAGTCGAACTTCCTCGCGCTTCAACCGATCAAGTACCGAATGCACGACACCTCCGCTTTCTGCACACATTCAGCTCGGTGACGTCCCTCGCCTTCTTGATCCAGCAAGACGTCGAGGTAGTAGATGAGTTTCGTCAGCACGACGGCGTGGTGACGGTGATGGAGAAGTGATCCTCGCAGGACTTCGCCTAAGCACTACGAAAATATGACCGGGGTGTAAACGATGGAGGCGGGCGCCGCACACGGCTAAACCATTGTCTGTATTGTGCTAGGCGCCCCCTCCTCATATATATAGGTGGGAGGGAGAGGGGAGAGGCCAAGGGGCACCCCAAGTAGGTCTGAATCCTACTTGGACTCCTGCCCTTGGCCGCGCCCCCTGCCATGTTTGTTGGAGGGGGAAGGAAAGAGGGGGAAGGGGAAGGAAGGGGGAATCCTATTCCCTTTCTTTCCTTTCCTCCTTCCCATTTCCTTCCCCACCTTGGCCGGCCCATATGGGGGCGCACCAGCCCCTTGTGGCTGGTGCGTTTCCCCTCTTGGCCCATAAGGCCCATATCTTTTTCCGGGGGTGCCCGGAACCCCTTTCGGTGATCCGATATGTACCCAGTACGCTCCGGAACACTTCCAGTGTCCAAATACCATCGTCCTATATATATATATATATATATATATATATATATATATATATATATATATATATATATATATATATATATATATATATATATATATATATATATATAAATTTTACCTCTCGACCATTTCGAGACTCCTCGTCATGTCCGTGATCTCATTCGGAACTCCGAGCGACATTTGGTCACCAAATCACATAACTCATATAATACTATATCATCCACAAACGTTGAGCGTGCGGACCCTACGGGTTCGAGAACTATGTAGACATGATCGAGCCACCTCTCCGGTCAATAACGAATAGCGAAACCTGGATGCGCATATTGGCTCCAACATATTCTACGAAGATCTTTATCGGTCGATATGTTATGACAACATACATAATTCCCTTTGTCCATCAGTATGTTACTTGCCCGAGATTCGGTCGTCGGCATCTTCATACCTAGTTCAATCTATTTACCGGCAAGTATCTTTACTCATTCCGTAATACATCACCTTGTGACCAACTCCTTAGTCGTTTGCTTGCAAGCTTATGATGTGTATTACCGAGAGGCCCCAGAGATACCTCTCCGATACTCGGAGTGACAAATCCTAATCTCGATCTTGCCAACTCAACAAACACCTTCAGAGATACCTGTAGAGCATCTTTATAATCACCCACTTACGTTGTGACATTTGGTAGCAAATAAGGCATTCCTCCGATATCCAGGAGTTGCATAATCTCATAGTCGAAGGAATATGTATTTGACATGAAGAAAGCAATAGCAATAAAACTGAACGATCATTATGCTAAGCTAACAGATGGGTCTTGTCCATCACATCATTCTCCTAATGATGTGATCCCATTATCAAATGACAACTCATGTCAATGGTTAGGAAACCTTAACCATCTTTGATCAACGAGCTAGTCTAGTAGAGGCTCACTAGGGACACGGTGTTTGTTTATATTCACACATGTATCAAGGTTTCCGGTCAATGCAATTCTAGCATGAATAATAAACATTTATCATGAATAAGGAAATATAAAATAACAACTTTATTATTGCCTCTAGGGCATATTTCTTCAGTCTCCCACTTGCACTAGAGTCAATAATCTAGTTCACATTGCCATGTGATTTTAACACCCATAGTTCACATCTCCATGTGAATAACACCCAAAGAGTTTACTAGAGTCAATAATCTAGATCACATCGCCATGTGATTAACACCCAAAGAGTACTAATGTATGATCATGTTTTGCTTGTGAGAGAGGTTTAGTCAATGGGTCTGCCACATTCAGATCCGTATGTATTTTGCAAGTTTCTATGTCTACAATGCTCTGCATGGAGCTACTCTAGCTAATTGCTCCCACTTTCAATATGTATCCAGATTAAGACTCAGAGTCATCTGAATTTGTGTTAAAGCTTGCATCGACGTAACCCTTTACGACGTTCTTTATCACCTCCATAACCGAGAAATATTTCCTTAGTCCTCTTAGGTAACTAAGGATAATTTTGACCGCTGTCCAATGATCTACTCCTGGATCACTATTGTACCCCCTTGCCAAACTCATGGCAAGGCACACAATAGGTCTTGTACACAACATGGCATACTTTATAGAACCTATGACTGAGGCATAGGGAATGACTTTCATTCTCTATATATTCTGCCGTGGTCGGGCTTTGAGTCTTACTCAACCTCACCACCTTGTAACATTGGCAAGAACCCTTTCTTTAACTGATCCATTTTGAACTTCTTCAAAACTTTACCAAGGTATGTGCTTTCTGAAAGTCCTATTAAGCGTCTCGATCTATCCCTATAGATCTTTATGCCCAATATATAAGCAGCTTCACCGAGGTCTTTTATTAAAAACTATTATTCAAGTATCCTTTTATGCTATCCAGAAATTATATATCATTCCCAATCAACAATATGTCATCAACATATATTAGAAATGCTACAGAGCTCCCACTCACTTTTTGTAAATACAGGCTTCACCGAAAAGTCTGTATAAAACCATATGCTTTGATCACCTCATCAAAGCGTACATTCCAACTCCGAGATGCTTGCACCAGTCCATAGATGGATCGCTGGAGCTTGCACATTTTAGCACCTTTCACTACAAAAAAAGACACATCCGTGACATTTTGGGCCGAATGAATTTTTTTCCTGTCATACATATGACACTTCTATGACGATAATTGTGACAAAACCCGGTATCATCATAGATGTGGTGGGCTCCTACTTCTATGACCAAAAATCATGACAGAAAATGGGCTTTTCGTCCTGGGCGGGCCGGAGACGCAGCTGCATGACATTCTTTGGGCCGTCCATGACGGAAAAAACCGTGGTAGAAGCGAGGGGGAGGAAAATTTCGAGGAGTTCCCGGTTACGGTGGGAGGTCGGGGGCCGAGCGATGCGCGTTTCTCTCGTACACGTACGCGTGTGTGTACGAGGCGTTGGCTCTAACTGAACCCGAGCGAGGCATTGGGCTCTAATTGAACCCGAGCGATTGCCCGCAGTAACGCGTTACTCAACCCGAGCGATCGATCGATGGTCGTTAATCGAACCCGACGGCGATTCGCCGCCATCGCTGCTAATCAAGCCGATCGATCTGCCTCTAGGATGAACAATGGCGTTGCGGGGGGTTGATGAATATTAGCGGTGGCGTTTGCCCTCGGATGAATAGGACCCGTGTGTGGAGGGCTGGATGAATAGTAGACGGTGGAGGGTGCCCGTGGAGGGGTGGTTGAACAGACCCGTGGTGTGGAGGGCTGGATGAACAGAGATGGTGGAGGGGTGCCCGTGGAGGGTGGTTGAACAGAACCCGTGGTGTGGAGGGCTGGATGAACAGAGAGCGGTGCGGGGTGGTTGAACAAGAGCGGTGGAGAAGCGCGCGGTGGAGGCCGGATGAACAGGAGCCCGTGGAGGCTGGAGGAGGTCGACGGTAGCCCGTGTGGAGGCTGGAGGAGGTCGACGGTGGAGATGAACAGTATCCCATGGAGTCCCGTTTTGCGGTACGCCACACCCCTCCCGATGAACAGGACCCCCATTTTGACCATAGGAGGTCCGTTTCGTTCGTTTTGTGGTACGCCACACCCCTCCCGATCAACAGGACCCCCGTTTCGACCGTAGGAGGTCCGTTTCCTCCGTTTTGCGGTACGCCACACACCTCCCGATCAACAGGACCCCCGTTTCGACCGTAGGAGGTCTGTTTCCTCCGTTCTGCGGTCGAACACAAGGACCCTCCCGATCAACAGGACCCCGTTTTGAACGTGGCCGGTCGAACACAAGGCCGCTTCTCCGTTTCGCGATCGCCAGCCTCGCTTCCATCGCTGTTCCGTCCCAAGCCGCTTGGCTCCCACGCTGCCTGCTGTTGCCTCGATGAACACGACGCATTCCGTTGCCTCCCCATGAACACGACGCATTCCGTTGCCTCCCCATGAACACGACGACGACGTTGTTTCTCCGTTCCGACCCAGCCATGTACACGAGCCCTCGCCGTACGTATGCGCGAGTAGGCGTTCGAGACCCTGCCCGTATGCACGTACGTGGCCTTATTTTCATTCTTGCACCCTGGCCGCTGTACGCACGTGTACATGCTACGTGCGCGCCTCTACTACGACACGTGCGCGCCTCTACAACGACCAGTATGTACGTACACGTTCGCGACCAGAATGACAATGCTACGTACGCTTTGACCAGGTGGGTCCCGACCGCCGTGCACTTCCTTGCGTCGCGAAAATGTAGCTGGTGGGTCCCAACAATGAGGGCGAATCGTTTTTGCGGGACGCACTTTCTTTGCGTCGCGAAGATGTAGTTGGTGGGTCCCAGAGTCGTCGGGGTGAATCTTCTTTTGCCGGACACACTTTCTTGCGTGCGAAGATGTAGCTGGTGGGTCCCAGCGATCGGCGAATCATTTTTTGCCCGACGCACTTCCTTGCGTGCGAAGATGTAGCTGGTGGGTCCCAACAGTCGGGGGAAACATTTTTCCATGAAATACGGTGGCCCGTCCGTGGGTCCCAGCTGTCGTGGAGGAATCATTATTTTGCGTGTAATAAGGAGGCACTTCCTTGCTGCGGCCGTGGACCACCGTCGACCTCTCCACGTCTGATCCACGTCCGATGGAAGTCATTCCTTGACCACATTGACCACGCCACGCCGAGAGCACCACGGTGGTGGACGACGGCGAGGCCTAGGAAGGGACGACTTCGAAGCCGGGAAGACGCAGCAGGTGGATGCCCACGCCAAGAGGAGTACGAGGGTTCACCGTTCGGCTATGGTGTGAGGCTCTTTGTCGCAGAAATAACAGGGGTGTGGGTGAGTAGAGGATGGCCTGGCCAGCGGTGGGAGTAGTAGGGGCGGTGAGGCCTCCGCGCATCATAGCCGACCACGGGAGGCAGGAGCACGCGGCACGACCGACGCTGGTTTGGGCGGCTGGAGCAAGAAGACCAGAGGTTGAAGAAGCACTACGGCCGTTGGATGAACATCGTACGGTAACATGAGCTAGAATCGTTCATATTGACTAAGTTGACAAAGCCCTCCGTCCCTGTCAACTTGGTAGGCCCACAAGTCAGCCTCCCACTATGCTCGGTTCCAGCTGGCAGGGGGAGTATTCATTTTTTTTGTGCATAATAAGGAGGCACTTCCTTGCGTGCGAAGATAGCTGGTGGGTCTGACATGTCAGCGGGGGGCACGTTTTTTTCGCGAAATACAGAGGCCCGTCCGGTGGGTCCCAGATGTCAGGTGGAGGAATAATTATTTTGCGCGTAATAAGGAGGCACTTCCTTGCTGCGGCCGTGGTGTTGGGGAACGTAGTAATTTCAAAATATTCCTACGCACACGCAAGATCATGGTGATGCATAGCAACGAGAGGGGAGAGTGTTGTCCACGTACCCTCGTAGACCGAAAGCGGAAGCGTTAGCACAACGCGGTTGATGTAGTCGTCGTCTTCACGGCTCGACCGATCGAGCACGAAACTCGGCACCTCCGAGTTCTAGCACACGTTCAGCTCGATGACGTCCCTCGAACTCCGATCCAGCCGAGTGTCGAGGGAGAGTTCCGTCAGCACGACGGCGTGGTGACGATCTTGATGTTCTACCGTCGCAGGGCTTCGCCTAAGCACCGCTACGATATTATCGAGGTGGACTATGGTGGAGGGGGGCACCGCACACGGCTAAGAGATCCAAGGGATCAATTGTTGTGTCTATGGGGTGCCCCCTGCCACTGTATATAAAGGAGCAAGGAGGAGGGGGAGGCCGGCCAAGGAGGGGCGCGCCAAGGGGGGAGTCCTACTCCCACCAGGAGTAGGACTCCTCCTTTCCTTGTTGGAGTAGGAGAGAAGGAAAGAGGGGAGAGGAGAAGGAAAGGGGCTGCACCCTTGTCCAATTCGGACCAGAGGGGGGTGAGGAGTCTGGACTAGGGGTGTCCGGATAGCGAACTATCATCTTTGGCGGACTCCTAGACTATGAAGATACAAGATTGAAGACTTAGTCCGTGTCCGGATGGGACTTCCCTTGGCGTGGAAGGCAAGCTTGGCGTCTGGATATGTAGATCTCCTACCATTGTAACCGACTTTGTGTAACCCTAACCCTATCCGGTGTCTATATAAACCGGAGGGTTTTAGTCCGTAGGACGAACAACAATCATACCATAGGCTAGCTTCTAGGGTTGATCTCGTGGTAGATCTACTCTTGTACTACCCATATCATCAATATTAATCAAGCAGGAGTAGGGAAGTACCTCCATCGAGAGGGCCCGAACCTGGGTAAAAACATCGTGTCCCTTGTCTCCTGTTACCATCCGCCTAGACGCGCAGTTCGGGACCCCCTACCCGAGATCCGCCGGTTTTGACACCGACATTGGTGCTTTCATTGAGAGTTCCTCTGCGTCGTCACCTATAGGCCCGATGGCTCCTTCAATCATCAGCAACGACGCAGTCTAGGGTGAGACTTTTCTCCCCGGACAGATCTTCATATTCGGCGGCTTTGCACTGTGGGCCAATTCGCTTGGCCATCTGGAGCAGATCGAAAGCTACGCCCCTGGCCATCAGGTCAGATTTGGGAGTTTGAACTACACGGCCGACATCCGCGGAGACTTGATCTTCGACGGATTCGAGCCACAGCCAAGCGCGCCGCACTGTCTCGATGGGCATGATCTAGCTCTACCGCTGAACAGTGCCTTAGAAGCCGCACCAGAGTCCGCTCCGACCCTTAGCTCGGAGCCGACTCCCCCGATCGAGGACGAGTGGTTGGACACCGCCTCGGGGGCTACGATCTCTACGGCAATTGAGCCGAACTCCATCCCTGTCCTTTGCGAAGATCGTGACTCCAAGGTGCCAGACTCCTCTCCGGATTCCGAACCCTCCACGCCCCTGCCAATAGAATCCTATTGGGCGCCGGTCATGGAGTTCACTGCCATGACATCTTTCAAGACTTCGCCTTTGGCGACATCCTGAATTCACTAAAGTCTCTCTCTTTATCTGGAGTGCCCTAGCCGGACTACGGTCAGGAAGGTTGGGATGCGGACGACGAAGAAATTCAACGCCCACCCACCACCCAGTTTGTAGCCACTGTCGATGATTTAACCGACATGCTCGATGTCGGTGTCAAAACCGGCGGATCTCGGGTAGGGGGTCCCGAACTGTGCGTCTAGGCGGATGGTAACAGGAGACAAGGGACACGATGTTTTACCCAGGTTCGGGCCCTCTTGATGGAGGTAAAACCCTACGTCCTGCTTGATTAATATTGATGATGTGTGTTACAAGAGTAGATCTACCACGAGATTAAGGAGGCTAAACCCTAAAAGCTAGCCTATGGTATGATTGTTGTTCGTCCTACGGACTAAAACCCTCCGTTTATATAGACACCGGATAGGGTTAGGGTTACACAGTAGTCGGTTACAATGGTAGGAGATCTACATATCCGTATCGCCAAGCTTGCCTTCCACGCCAAGGAAAGTCCCATCCTGACACGGGACGAAGTCTTCAATCTTGTATCTTCATAGTCTTGGAGTCCGCCGATGATGATAGTTCGCTATCCGACACCCCTAGTCCGGAACTCCCTCAGTAGCCCCTGAACCAGGCTTCAATGACGACGAGTCCGGCGCGCATATTGTCTTCGACATTGCAAGGCGGGTTCTTCCTCCGAATAATTTATAGAAGATTGTGAACACCAGGATAGTGTCCGGCTCTGCAAAACAAGTTCCACATAACACCGTAGAGAGAATAATTTTTGCACAGATCTGCTGATGTATTCCGCGGCGTGACATCACACCACGGCCAGGCCTTTGCATGAATCGCTTTTTTTATTGTTCCGCCTCAGCGCGTTTAGCGAGGCGGTTTCCTTGGCACGTCTTATTAAAGCGTAGATCGTGCCCCCTTATTCCAGGATTCTCATCAATACGAAGGTAACCCAACCGTGCCCGTTGGCACGCCTCCTCTATCAAAGGCGAGTCCTAATCGACCACGGGGTGGGCTCTTGGTATTCAACCTCTTTATAATGAGACCAAGGCCTCTTTTTACACCTCCATCGAGTTCGCCTCGCCGAAGTTCCAACACCCAAAGCTTCAGATTCAGCGCTTCGGACTTTCGACGATGTCCGCTCCAACCAACACGACCGATGGATGTCTTCCTCCGTCACAGAAGAAGATGTGCTAAAGCTGCGAGACGCCAGGTATCTAACCGGCGAAATCTCACATAGGCTGCCTGCTCCAGGGCAGGTCATTCCCACTCCCGAGCCTGGCGAGAACGTGGTGTTCGTGTCCCACTTCCTTCGGGGTTTAGGCTTCCCGACGGACCCCTTTGTGCGGGGGCTCATGTTTTATTATGGGCTCGATTTCCATGACTTGAATCCGGAGTCCATCCTCCATATCTCGTCATTCATTGTTGTATGTGAGGCCTTCCTCCATATTACCCCCCACTTTGGATTGTGGCTCAAAACCTTCAAGGTCGAGCCAAAGACGATCAAGGGGCAGCAAGCAGAGTGCGGAGGGGCGGTCATAAGCAAATGTCTTGACGCCCGTGGCCCGAAGTTTTCTTTTCAAGAGGAGCTTGGTTTGTGGCAACGGAGTGGTTTTATATCACCGCTCCTGGGGCACCAAATGGGCGGCGCCCTCGCCTTCCACTCAGGTCCACCACAGCGGCCAAGGCGTCATGGGTCAACAAGGGCTCGACTGGGGCCATCCAAGGATGTTCCCCTGCTGCAGGGCCGTATCGAGATCTCCAGGAAAGAGGGATCAATCTGGTTGCAGTGGCGCAGGTTATGGTGATCCGACGCCTTCAGCCCTGCAAACGTTGCCCCCTCCGCCTGTGGGAATTCAATCTGGAGGGACCACGAGCTCTCCAAAATTTTATGGGCACGACGCCCGTGGAGATGTATAAACTGTTCTTCGGATCACAAGAGAGGTGTCCGGACTTAACCGAGGACGCAAGACTAAGCTGCAATCGCCCAGATACTCAAGTAAGTAGTCCTGTAACCGGACCAGCTGTTCATTCATTTACTTTATATATATGCCCTTTAAAGGAGCGGTTTCTTGAACATGAGTGGATAGCCAAGGCAAAGTTTATAAGGTGTCCGGCTCCCCTCCCAGAGACCACGCCGGATCCCATATTGACCAAGATGCTGAAGGTCGCGCCCTTTGAAGAAGGCGAAGGGAGGAGCGGGGGAGCAACTGCCTCTACGAAGGAGGCTATCAAGGAAGGAAAGATTAAGAGTCCCACCTTCGGAGTAGAGAAGAGGACCGCTTCAGAAGATCTTGAGGTCAAGGCCTCAAAGAAAGGAAGGGAGTCTTCGGCAGAGAGTCCGGCGCTGGGAAGTAACCCAGCCGCATTATTTCCCCAAGGGGATCAGCCCTCCAGTGAGCCGTAAGTAGAAAGAAGGGGTCTTGTAAATAAGGAACATCCCTGTATTTATTTATGAAGATAACCGAAATTGTACCTTGTAGTTCGGACCTCAGCCCTTCTCAGCAGAGCTCGTCTTCGGGGAATCTTCTTCCGGAGATGATGGAGAGCGAAACGCCTCCACCTGTCGTACCCTCATGTGAAGCGGACGACCCGGAGGTGTCGTCGCGGAGGGTTCCCCCAAGTCCGGCGCCAAGTGGTGTGCGGTCGGAGGATCTGAAGGATCTGCTCGAGCGAGCGGCTATCTCAGAAGATCACCGTGCTCTAATGGGTACGGTGATTGAAAGAATTGCATCCGCGGAGAGCGGATTGCATGAAGCCGCCGAAGCTTATCGACGGGTTTGAGGTACGCAAAAATGATGTACCTTCCGGCACGCTTATGCATATAAAATGCGCTCAGATAGATAGTAGCCTCGAGACTCGATATGTTGTCAAAATTGACAACGTGTCGAGGATCAAATTTCGCTTTAACATATCGCCGCTTCTAAACAGGTGGCGGGGCGTCCGGAGGCCAGCCGAACTGATGAATATGCCGAACTAAAGCGGCAACTTGACGAGGCGGATGCGGACATCACGCTGGTCAATAAACGGTTTGACGAGTCACAAGGTATGCGACTTCTATGCGGACACCTGGTGTCGGTGTCAAAACCGGCGGATCTCGGTAGGGGGTCCCGAACTGTGTGTCTAGGAGGATGGTAACAGGAGACAAGGGACACGATGTTTTACCCAGGTTCGGGCCCTCTTGATGGAGGTAAAACCCTACGTCCTGCTCGATTGATATTGATATTGTGGATGTTTACAAGAGTGGATCTACCACGAGATCAAGGAGGCTAAACCCTAGAAGCTAGCCTATGGTATGATTGTAAGGGTTCTTGTGATGATAGTCCTACGGACTAGAGCCATCCGGATTATATAGACACCGGAGAGGGCTAGGGTTACATAGAGTCGGTTACAACGGTAGGAGATCTACATATCCGTATCGCCAAGCTTGCCTTCCACGCCAAGGAAAGTCCCATCCGGACATGGGGAGAAGTCTTCAATCTTGTATCTTCATAGTCTTGGAGTCCGGTCGATGATGATAGTCCGCAAATGATAGTTCGGTGATGATGGTAGTCCGCTATCCGGACACCCCTAATCCAGACTCCTCAAGAGTCCCTTGAACCAGGCTTCAATGACGATAAGTCCGACGCAGATATTGCTTGGCATTGCAAGGCGGGTTCCTCCTCCTAATGATAGAAGATTGTGAACACCAGGATAGTGTCCGGCTCTGCAAAATAAATTCCACGTTCTACCGTAGAGAGAATAATAATATATACACAAGTTCAATCTGCTGACGTTTTTTGTGGCATGACGTCACACCACTACCAAGCCATTACTTGAATTGTTTTTTACTTTACCACCTTAGTGCATTTAGCGAGGCGGTTTCCTTGGCACGCCTTTGTCGGGCGTAGATCGTGTTTCCCCTTAATCCGGGATTCTCATTAATATGACGTGGGTAACCCAACGCGCCTGCTCGCCACGCCTCTATCGGCGAGTCCCAAACGGTCACGGAGATGGCTCTTAGTATTCTCCCTCTTTATAAGGGGACCAAGGCTCGCTTTTTTTCTTCAATCCTTCATCGAATCCTCTCCCGCTCAAGTTCCAGCACCTAGAGTTCCAGATTCGAGCTGCGGACTTCCAACGATGTCCGGTTCCGACCTCCGTGGCGATGGATGCCCTCCTCCAAACGGAGGAGGACGTGCTAAAGTTGCGGGAGGCCAAGTACCTGTCTTCGAGATTTCAGACAGGTTGCTGCCGAAGGGCAGGCCATCCCCACCCGTGCCCGCGAGTATGTCGCTTTTGTATCCCACCTCCGCCGGGTTTAGGCTTCCCGATGGATCCTTTTGTGAGAGGGCTCATGTTTTATTATGGGTTGGAATTCCACAATTTGGCTCCGAGTCCATCCTCCATATTTCCGCATTTATAGTCGCTCGAAGCCTTCCTCCGCGTCACCCCTCACTTCGGCCGTGGTCAAGACCTTTAATGTGGCGCCAAGATGATCGGGGCCGCAGACAAAGCCGCCGCCTTATTCCGCCGGGACCTCCACGACGATTGATGTCGTGGGTCAACCAGGCTCAACTGGGGCCGCAAAGGACGTGCCCCTACCGCAGAGGGTCGGATTCGAGATCTCCAAACGAGGGAGATCGATATGGTGGTGGTGATGCAGGTTATGCTTACCAGCGTCTCCTGCCTCGCAAACGCCGCCCTCTCCGGCTATGGGAGTTCAATCCGGAGGTCCACGGATTCTTCAACACTTCATGGGCTTGACACCTCGAGATGTACAAATTATTCTTCGGATCGCAAGAGGTGCGTCCGGAATTGACCGAGGATGCTGGACTAAGCTGCAATCGCCCGGATACTCAAGTAAGTAGTTCCGAGTCCGGACATACCGTTTGTTTGCCTTTCGATGATTCGCCTTATGACCAATTTCCTTCTACACAGGAGTGGATAGCGGAAGCAAAATTGATCTGATGTCCGCCCTCCTCCCGAGACCGCGCGGATCCCGTGCTTGGTCCGGATGCTTGAGGTTGCACCTTCAGAGGAAGGCGAGGGGGGAAGCAGGAAAGCTACTGCCTCGCCTAAGGAGGCTCTTGAAAGAGGGGGGATCGAGAATCCCTCCCTCCAAGGGGAGAAGAGGACTGCCTCCGAGAACCCGGGGGCAAAAGCCCCTAAACGGGGGAAGAAATCTTCGCCAGAGGGTCCTGCGTCCTGGGAGGCCCCGGCCGCACAATCTCCCTTAATGAGTCAGCCCTCCAACGAGCCGTAAGTAGAAAGAAAGGAGTATTATAATAAGGGACATCCCTATTTGTGCTTTTGAGGATAACTAAAGTTCTTACCTTGTAGTTCGGATCTCCGTCCTTCGCAAATGAGCTCGTCTTTGGGGAACCTTCTTCCAGAGATGATGGAGAGCGAGACGCCTCCGTCCGGGGCGCCATCGGATAGGGCGGACGAGCCTGAAGTGTCGTCACGGAGGGATCCCCCGGGTTTGGCAAAGCCGGATAGTTCGGCGCCAACTGGTGTACGGCTAAAGGATCTGCTTGAGAAGGCGTCTATCTCAGAAGATCAGCATGCATTGATGAGCATGGTGATTGAAAGGATTTAAATCCGCCAAGGCGGGTTGCACGATGCCGCCGGGAGTTTATCGCGGGGTTTGAGGTACGTAAAATGACACACCTTTTAACAGTTTTGCATATAGAATGCGCCCTGTATAGATAGTAGCCCCTTAGACTCGGTAGGTTGTCAAAATCGACAGCGTCGCCGAGGATCAAAATCGCAGGTTTAAATTCCGCCGTGCCAATGCAGGTGGCGGGTCGTCCGGGGCCAGCCGATTGATGGAGTTGCTGAACTAAAGCAGCAACTCAATGCTGCGGATGCGGACATCACGCTGATCAACAGCGCACTTGATGAGTCGCAAGGTAAGTGTTACTCGCGGTCACTTGGTAAGGGAGCGAAGCCATTTCCTTACAACATGTGCGTGAAATGCAGATAGTGCCGCTGCCGTGGAGAGCCTTCGGCCGAACTTGCTCAAGCCAAGGAGCAGGCGGAAGGAGTAATGCGGCGGCCTCGAGGGCGCCCGAGGAGTTAGCGGCGAAAGGGTCGCACTGCTTGCCGAGCAGGAAGAGATAGCCGAAATGGCCGTGAAGTTAAAAGATGCTACCGACCGCAATGAGGCTCTTGGGAAGGAGCGCCTAAGCGGGCAAGAAGACTGCGGAAGGCCACCGCCGCCAAGAATGCCCGCTCGCAATGTGGGCTATGAAGGAAGAGGTGCGCCAGGCCGGACATATTGTAGCTGGCAAGCCTTTTCTGCTGCGCTGAAGGTTTACGGATCCAAAATATGCTCAGCTGGGCCAACTGTGGGGTTCAGAGGACCCTTATATGGACTTAGCAGCGAGTGTGGCGGATGCCGTTGTGCATTTTCGAAGCCAGAAGGATCACAAGACGGAAGAGCTGTTTTGGTCTCAATTCCATAGTCCGGAGCGTTCACTTCTGCTGACCGACCGTTTGGCTGAGTGGGATGAGATAAATAGGTTGTCTGGGCTTGCTATGATGGATATAGTGACTCATATCCGGCCGGATAGGCCCCAGCCGAAGAGTTACTTTGGATTATTGCAGCAATTTCTTGGGGCGGTACCGCATATCAAGGCGATGAAGCGGTCGGCCTGCATAGAGGGTGCGCGGATGGCGCTCGCCGTGTGAATACACATTGGACGAGATGGATGCCACCGCTGTTGCGACCCGGGTTCGGATGATAACGGTTACCCGCCGAGCACTATTTTGGCGAAATCTCGCGTGGTGCTCGTGTAATGGAGTCACAGATGTTCAAAAATGTTACGCTCAATGAGCGTTTATATGATGTAAAACAATATTTATGATGTAAGCGCCTTTTATACTTGTGCGTTCAAGTAATAGAATATCTCCTATGCGGCCGTTCATGTATACGTGTGTATAACCCGAAAGATGGCGATCGTCGGCTTCAGCCCCCACGCACAAGGTGCGGGGTGTTCGCAAAAATAGCGTTTTTCACACTTAATCCGGCGTCTCGGTCCTGTAAAGGAGGTGGTAGCGTAGCAAGCGAGGCAACCGGACTATAATGCTTTATCACTTTCACTTAGCCATGGAGTTCGAGGGTGGGGCTCGACATAGCCCTCGGGGCACCGCGCTCTCCGAATTCGGGCCAGTATGTGCTGGCCGAAACGGCCCTTCGTCAAAGCGGAGGAATCCTAAACATTCCCAAGGTCGATCGAGTGGTTGACCAGTCTCTCGCTGATCATGACAGTCGGTTTTGGCTTTCTCTCTTGAGGTGCTCGCCAAATTAATCGGGCACAATCGCAGAGTTCTCCGGAGCCGCGTTAGCCGATGATCTGAACGTAAGGCAGCAAAACACGAGGCCGGGCAAACCCAACATTTGACCAAAGACATGATTCGAGCTGATGCATATAAGGCCTAACTCGAGACGCCAACACTCCCGAAGGTGTTCGGTCTTTATAATAGCGGGCAAAACAAAGCCCTAAGCCCCTTGTGTCCAGTGCACGGCAGGTTCTTTCAGCGCGCCGATGCCAAAACGCCAGATCTCCACTCTAGTTCTAATGATAAACCAGGGATTATAGCAACAAGAGACAGAAGAAAGGTTTACGTGGGTCTTAGTCTGAAAAGAGTCCTTGCAACGGGTCCCTCTCGCACGTCTGCGCCGTGTCTCCGTTGTGCCGTATCCTCGACGGGTGTGCACGCTGTTCATCTGTAAAAGAGAAGAACTTGGTTGGAAAGGAAATCGCGAGAAAGTGCATAAAAATTGAAATATAGATTAAGAAAGCTGAGCCTATGCTAGCTCATTATGGCTTATATGTGCAAACCCTTGTGAAGGGATGTGCGGCTAGGTAGCCCCTAGCTTATTTATTCGGACTCGTCCAGCCGTGTCCGGGTCTCAAGCGACCTTTTAATGAAATGATGCCACGTGGACCGGGCATTTTAAGCGTAAGAGGCGCGTAATGTGGTATTGTATTGAAGCGGACGAAAGCTTCCGTCCAAAGATGCTTGATAGCTACTTGTAAATGGGGCGACATGAAAGGTTAGCTTTTCTCGTCGGAAGTTGTCGGATGACCCGACACAACTTCTAGTAATAATGAAATTGTGCACTGGCGTAAGGGCTGGCGCCACTCCTTTGAAGGAAGTGCGGCTATGCGGAATTGTAGTAGGGTCTACCCCAACTTGCGGATTGTGTCCGAAATAGCAGGGTTCAAGTACTTGCCGCCGTCCATCAAAACCTGCGTTAATTGCAGTCCGTCTATTATGGGATCCAATATCAGGGCAGTCTATCCTGCGTTCCGGATACTTCTGGACTAATCTAGATGGTCGAAAGTGATTGGTTTTGACGTCCAATCTCGGTCCACTGGGGTGGATCGTGCGACACTTGTCTTAGCAAGTGCCGTGTTGGCTTTCCGTACTATCACGTGAAGCGAGTTTACTGTTTTGACTTCTTGTGGGGAAGTCTTTTGACTTCCGGTGCTCTGCTGGTGGGGTTCGTCATCGTCCTCGCTTGGCACATCGAGCCCCTTGTGTCCGGCGTTGAGTCTGCCGGACTGTTTGAAAACCCAACAATTTCGGTTGGTATGGTTTGCAGGCCTTCCGGAGGTACTATGGATTTGACATATCCGATCTAAAATTTTGTTTAAATTTGATAGCTCGTCTCTGTTCTCCTTAAGAGGCCGTGTTGTATTGTTTGGCCGCGAGCTTTTGAATCCGGCGTTGACCGCCGTGCCCTTTGGGCTTTTTTTCTTTATTCCGCGCTGGTCTTTCTGCGCCGTGATATCGTTCCATCTCGATCTCGGATGTACTCGGGTCGCTGGTGCTGCATCTTGCTAGCCAGCTGTCTTCTCCACGCAAAAGCGCGTCATGAGGTTTGTTAGCGGCCATTGTTCTTGGCTTCTCTTGGCGAGGTGTCTGGCGAGCCATTCGTCTCGGACGTTGTATTTAAAAGCTGCTAGGGCTTCTGCGTCCGGACAATCGACTATTTGGTTCTTTTGGTAAGGAACCTGTTCGAAATTCTTGTGACTCTCCGGGCTGTTGGGTTATATGACTCAGATCGTGCGCATCGGGCGCATATAAGTCCCTTGAAAATTTGCTCTAAACGCGTCCTCAAGTTCTTCCCAACTTCCAACAGTATTTTCTGGGAGGCTTTTGAGCCAATGCCGAGATGGCCCTTTGAGCTTGAGGGGTAGGTATTTTATGGCGTGAAGATCATCTCCTCTAGCCATGTGTATGTGTAGTATGTAATCTTCTATCTAGACTCAAGGAGTCTGTTGTGCGTCGTATGCCTCTATGTTTATGGGTTTGAACCTGCTGGAAATTCATGATCCAAAGACTCATCGAGTAAAACATAAGCGGGTGTGCGGCGCCCCTGTATTTGGGTGTGCCGCTGTCTTCGAACACCTGTCGTGGTGTGTTACTTCCTGGGGTCCTCTTTTTTGGCCCGTAGATGGACCTAGTTGGGCCGTTAGGCCCGTAGATGGACCTAGTTGGGCCGTTAGGCCTGGTGTGTTACTTCGAACACCTGTCGCTGTCTTCGACCAAGTTGGGCCGTCCGCTGGTTTGCCCTGCTCTATCGCTGGGTCGTTAGGAAGGCTGCTTTGATCGAGGCGGGACTTAGGGCGGCGTCTACGTCGCCGTTTTGGCTCTTTATCAGCGAGATTATCCTCTGTCGCGTCCCGTTGTTCCTCATTATCGCTTCCCTTTGGGGTTTCCACCATGTATATGTCGTTTTACGAGGTGGTCTTCCAGTGTCTCGTAGGCACTGGTTCTTGGTAGTCTCCGGCATCGTCGTCCATACCGTCGATGTCTTCGAAGTCGTAGTTGAGTACGTCGGTTAAATCATCGATGGTGGCTACGAAGTGGGTGGTGGGTGGGCTCTGAATTTCTTCGTCGTCCGCATCCCAACCGTCCTGGCCGTAGTTCGGCCAGGGCTCTCCGGATAGCGAGAGATGCTTCAGTGAATTTATGATGTCGCCAAAGGCGAAGTCTTTGAAGATGTCCGATGGTGAATTCCATGATCGGCGCCCAATCGGATTCGACCGGCGGGGCGCAGGAGGTTGAGTCCGCAGAGTCCGGCACCTCGAGTCATGAGCTTTATGCGGGACAAGGTAAGTATTCGGCTCCATCGCCGTAGAAGTTGCAGCTCGGCGGTGTCCAGCCATCCGTCCTCGATCCGAGCGATCGGCTCCGGACTATGGGTCGAGCGGTTGTGTGCGGCCTCCAAGGTGCTGTCCGTGGCGAGTTAGGTCGTGCCATCGTGACAGCGCTGCACGCTTGCTGTGGCTTAGATCCATCAAAGATCAAGTCCCGCGGATATCGGCCGTGAAGTTTAGGCTTCAAACCTGACTGACGGCCCAGGGCGTAACTTCGATCTGCTCGGATGGCCGGCGAGTTGGCCCGTAGTGCGAAGCCGCCCGAATCTGAAGATCTGTCCGGGAGAAAAGTCTCACCCAGGACTGCGTCGTTGTTGATTGAAGAGGCCATCAAGCCTATCGGTGGCGACGAGAGGAACTCTCAATGAAAGCACCAATGTCGGTGTCAAAACCGCGGATCTCGGGTAGGGGTCCCGAGCTGTGCGTCTAGGCGGATGGTAACAGGAGACAAGGGACACGATGTTTTACCCAGGTTCGGGCCCTCTTGATGGAGGTAAAACCCTACATCCTGCTCGATTGATATTGATATTGTGGATGTTTACAAGAGTGGATCTACCACGAGATCAAGGAGGCTAAACCCTAGAAGCTAGCCTATGGTATGATTGTAAGGGTTGTTGTGATGATAGTCCTACGGACTAGAGCCATCCGGTTTATATAGACACCGGGGAGGGCTAGGGTTACATAGATTCGGTTACAATGGTAGGAGATCTACATATCCGTATCGCCAAGCTTGCCTTCCACGCCAAGGAAAGTCCCATCCGGACACGGGGAGAAGTCTTCAATCTTGTATCTTCATAGTCTTGGAGTCCGGTCGATGATGATAGTCCGGCAAATGATAGTTCGGCTGATGATGGTAGTCCGGCTATCCGGACACCCCCTAATCCAGGACTCCCTCACCTGGTAAGGGAGCTTGACGCCCATGTCTTACTGTTTGTATGCTTAATGCAGATGGTGCCACTGCCGTTGAGGAGCTGCGGGCAGAACTTGCCCGAGCGAAAGAGCAAGCCAGAGAGTAATGTCGGCGCTTTAAAGGCGGCGAAGAGCTAAAGCTGAGCGGGCTGCTCCTTTGCGAAGCAAAGAGGAGATGGCCGATATGGCCAAAAGTTAAGCAATGCTACCGATCGCTGCGAGGTTCTTGAAAAAAGGCGTCAAAGCGGAACAAGAGGGCCTAAAGAAGGCCGCCGCCCGAATCAAGAATGCCCAATCGGCTTTGAGAGCTGCCAAGGAGGAGCTGAGTCGAGGCCAGGGCAATTGCGGCTGGAAAACCCTTCTACTGCGGAGAAATATACAGATCAAAGTATGCTCCGTTGGATAAATTATGGAGTTCAGGAGGATGCTTATCTGGACTTGGCGGCGAGCTGTGGGACGCGTTGAGCACTTCCGGGGCGGAAGGGGCACAGAAGGGAAGAAATATATTGGTCGCAATTCCATAGTCCGGAGCGTCCTCTGCCCCTGACCGATCGGTTGGCCGAATGGGCCGAGCTGAATCGATTGTACGGATTAGCCATGAAGCATGTCTTGACTCACTTGTGGCCGGACGGACCCCAGCCGAAGAGCTATTTTGGTTTAGTGCAGCAGTTTCTTGGTGCGGTGCCGCGTATCAACGCAATGAAGTGATCGGCGTGTATTGAGGGAGCGCGGATGGCTCTTGCCCGTGTCAAGACATACTGGGCAGAGATGAAGGCCACCGACATTGCATCCCAAGACTCAGACAGAAGCCGAGTACCTGCCGAGCACTACTTTGAAGAAGTCTGCCGGCGCTTTCGTTTAATAGAGGCGCGATGCTCGAAGGATATTATGTTGGAATGACATGTATGATTTGTGAAAACAATGTTTCAATGTAATATAAGTGCTTTTTATACTTGTGCGTTCAAGTAGTAAACTACTCCTGTCGGACGTTTATGTATATGTGTATATAACTTTGAAAGATGGCAGTCCTTGGCTTTAGCCCCCACGCACATAGTGCGGGGTGTTTAAAAGGCGCTTTTCACACTTAATCCAACGCCTTGGTCCTGTTAAGGAGGTGATAGCGTAGCAAACCGAACAACGGACTATAATGCTTTATCACTTTCACTTAGCCATAGGAGTTCGAGGTCGGGCTACTATATAGCCCAGAGGGGCACCGCACTCTCCCGAATTCGAGTGCGTATGTGCTGACCGAAAACCGGTCCTTCGTTAATGCGGAGGAATTCTAAACGTTCTGTGAGTCATCGAGTGGTTGACCAGTCTCGCTATATCATGACGGTCGAGTTTTGGCTTTCTCTCTTGAGGTGCTTTCGCCCGGCGAACCGGGGCACAATCGCGATAGTTCTCCACAGTGCGCGTTAGCCGTGAAAGCGGGCGTAAGGCAGCAAAACACGAGCTGGGCAACCCAACATTTGACCAAAGACATGATTGGAGCTGATGCATATAAGGCCTAACTTTCGAGGCGCGAATACTCCCTAAGGTATTCGGTCTTTATGAAAATGGGCAGAATAATGCCCTAAGCCCCTGGTGTCTAGATGCAGCATAAAAATTCTGGTGCGGCCAATGCCAAAGCACCAGCCTCCTCCTCGGTTATATTAAGGAACCGGGGATGTATATCAACAAGAGGCAGTGAAAAAAGGTTTACGCAGGTCTTAATCTGAAAAGAATCCTTACAGCGGGTCCCTCTGCGTCTGCGCTGTGTCTCCGTTGTGCGTATCCTGGGCGGGTGTATACGTTGTTCATCTGTAAAGAGAGGAACTTAATTTAAAGAAAAAGGATCGTCGTGCGAAAGATGTACTTAATATTTAAATAAACAAAATGCAGTTCGAAGAAGTGAATAAAATTGAGCTTTATTGTCTCTTGTTATACATGCATGCAGCCCCTTGTATGGGGTATGCACGCTAGTAAGCGCCGGACTCGTCTAGCCGTATCCGGGGTTTGAATGACCTATTGCGGGTTCTTTGCACGGTGGGGCGGATAGCTGTGGAGCTGTCGATGCGATCTCCCCTTCTTCCGCTTTCGAGTAACACTTAATACTTCCTTTCAGCGAGATGATGCAGCGTGGACCGGGCATTTTAAGTGTTAGAGATGCATAATGCGGTATTGCATTAAAGCGGTAAAGCTTGGCGTCCCTATAGTGCTTGATGGCTACTTTTAAGCGGGCGACATGGAAGAGTAACCTTTCGCGACGGAAGTTGTCGGATGAACCAAACACAACTTCTAGCAGTATGGAGCCCGTGCAAAGTGCGTATGGGCCTGGCAGTACTCCTTTAAAGGAGGTGTTGCTATGGCGAATTTTGGTTGGGTTTATCCCCATCCTGCGGATTGTGTCCTGATATATCAGGTTTATGTTACTGCCGCCATGCATGAGGACATGGGTAAATTGGAATCCGTCGATTATAGGATCCAATATCAAGGCAGTCCATCCTGCGTTCCGGATATTATCGGAATAGTCCTGATGGTCGAAGGTGATTGGTTTTGACAACTAGTGTGCGGCGCGCCTTTTAGGGGGCGCCACTTTGTTTTTCCCTTTGATCACGTGAAGTGAGTTTACTGTTTTAACCTCCTATGGGAAAGTTTTTCGTTTTCCAGAGTGCTGCTTTTGGGTTTCGTCACTCGCACTTGGTGTGTCGAGCCCCTTGTGTTCGGCGTTAAGTCGGCTGGACTGCTTGAAGACCCAGCAATCTCTGTGGGTATGGTTTGCAGGCTTCCCGGAGGTACCATGTATTTGACACAGTCTATCCAAAATCTTGTTTAGGTTGGATAGCTCGTCACTGTTATCCTTTAGGGGCAGTGTTTTGTTGTTTGGCCGAGAGCTTTTGAATCCAGCGTTGATCGCCGTACTATTTGGGCCATTTTCCTTATTCCGGCGCTGATCTTTTTTGTGTCGTGATTTCCCATTTCCATTCTGATTTCAGATGTACTCGGGTCGCTGGTGCTGCATCTAGCCAGCCAGCTGTCCTCTCCCGCGCAAAAGCGGGTCATGAGGCTTGTTAATGCGGCCATTGTTCTTGGCTTTTCTTGGCGAGGTGTCTGGCGAGCCATTACGTCTCGTGACGTTGTGTTTGAAAGCTGCTAAGGCTTTGGCGTCCGGACAGTTGACTATTTGGTTCTTTTAGTAAGAACCTGTTCCAAAATTTCGGGATGACTCTCGGGCTGTTGAGTTATGTGACTTAGATCTTACGCATCGGAGGCGGACATAAGTCCCCTGAAAATTTGCGAAATGCATCCTCGAGCTCTCCCAGCTTCCAATGGTATTTTCGGGGAGGCTTTTGAGCCAATAATGAGCTGGGCCTTTGAGTTTAAGGGTAAGTATTTTATGGCATGGAGATCGTCTCCTCTAGCCATGTGTATGTGGAGGATGTAATCCTCGATCCGCACTCGAGTGGTCTGTTGTTCCGTCGTATGCCTCTATGTTTACGGGTTTGAATCCGCTGAAATTCATGATGCAGCACCTCATCGGTGAAACATAGGGGTGTCGTCGCCCCTATATTTGGGTGTGCCATGATCTTGAATTTTGGCTTATTGCATTGCTTTGTGAGCCTGCTTTCTTGGCCCATAGATGGACCTAAGCTGGGCCATCCTCTTGATGTGAATCCTTATGCGGATCGCATATTGGCTTGTGTCTTGGCGCCATTCGCGCTCTCTTTTTGCCATGAGTCGTCCATCCGACCGGGTGGCCTTCTTACTTCTTAATTGTGGGGGCTCTAAGGCCTCCTCGTCGAATCGGGCAGTAGCTTTCTTTTGGGTAGCTCTTTGTTCATGCGTGTCGCCGTGCTTATCTCTGCGGTGCTGAATACTTTGCTCCATCTAATCTGAGTGCATCTTCCGCTGTTTTGAGCTTCCGCTTACCTTTTTCAGGCTACAGCGCAGTGGCGACGAGCCTTTTAGGTCATTTGCTCCAATGGTTTGTCCGTGTGAGATCGTCCGGACTGTTGTCTTCGCCGAGGACAGATTGTTTATTCAAGTTGTCTTGTTGGACGATTGCTCGATAGTTTGTTCGTTGTCCACGGTTCGCCCTGCTCTATGGCTGGGTCTCTGTTGGCGGGGACTTTGTTGGCGTTTACGTTGCCGTTTGACTGTTTTTCGAGGATTTATCCTTCGAGGCGTCCCGTTGTTCCTCGTCTTCATTTCCTTTAGGTGTATCCACCATGTATACATCATGAGATGAGGTGGTTGTCCAGCATCCTATAGGTGTTGGCTCCTTGTTGTCTCCTACATCGTCGTCCATACCGTCGATGTCTTCGGAGTCGAAATCGAGCACGTCGTGTAAGCTTTCGACAGTGGCTATGAAGTGGGTGGTGGGTGGGCATTGAATTTCTTCATCGTCCGCATCCCAACCTTCCTGACCGTAGTCCGGCTAGGGCTCTCCGGATAAAGAGAGAGACTTTAGTGAATTCAGGATGTCGCTAAAAGGCGAGTGCTGAAAGATGTCCGCGGCCGTGAACTCCATAACGGGCACCCAATCGGATTTGATTGGCAAGGGCGCGGAGAGTTCGGAGTACGGAGAGGAGTCCGGCTTCCTGGAGCCAAGGTCTTCGCAAAGGACAGGGATGGAGTTCGGCTCGATCGCCGTAGAGATTGTAGCCCCCGGGTCGGTGTCCAATCACACGTCCTTTTTCGGGGGATCTGGCTCCGGATTAAGGGCGGGCGGATCTTTGTGCGACCTCCGAGGCCTTTGTTAACTGCGAGCTAGATCATGCCCATCGAGACAGTGCAGCGCGCTTGGCTGCGGCTCGAATCCGTCGAAGATCAAGTCTCCACGGATATCGTCCGTGTAGTTTAAACTTCCAAATCTGACCTGACGGCCAGGGGCGTAGCTTTCGATCTGTTCGGATGGCCAAGCGAATTGGCCCGCGATGCAAAAGCCGCCGGACGGGCGAAGATCCGTCCGGGAGAAAGTCTCACCTGGACGCGTCATTGTTGATGATCGAAGGAGCCATCAGGCCTATCGGTGACGACAGAGGAACTCTCAATAAAAGCACCAATGTCGGTGTCAAAACCGGGGATCTCGGGTAGGGGTCCCGAGGCTGTGCGTCTAGGCGGATGGTAACGGAGACAAGGGACACAATGTTTTACCCAGGTTGGGCCCTCTTGATGGAGGTAAAACCCTACGTCCTGCTTGATTAATATTGATGATGTGTGTTACAAGAGTAGATCTACCACGAGATCAAGGAGGCTAAACCCTAGAAGCTAGCCTATGGTATGATTGTTCTTAGTCCTCGGACTAAAACCCTCCGGTTTATATAGACACGGATAGGGTTAGGGTTACACAAGTCGGTTACAATGGTAGGAGATCTACATATCCGTATCGTAAAGCTTTCCTTCCACTCAAGGAAAGTCCCATCCGGACAGGGGCGAAGTCTTCAATCTTGTATCTTCATAGTCTTGGAGTCCGGCCGATGATGATAGTTGGCTATCCGGACACCCCTAGTCCGGAACTCCCTCACTCGACTTGACTCCGAAGACATCGGCGGTATGGACGGCGATCTTTGGAGGCGACCAGAACCAGCACCTCTGAGGCCTGGAAGGCCACCTCATCATATGACATATACATGGTGGACATCCCAAAAGATGGGAATGGCGATGGAGCAGCGGAGGATGACCCCTCAAGAAACAACCCAAGCGCCCGGCGTCGTGGCGCCGCTCTAAATCCGCCACGGTAAAAATGGCGATTCCGGCCGGAGACAATAATACCCCGGACGGTGCGAAGATGACCCCTCCAGGCAGGACTCAAGCGCAGGAGGAGGAGAAGCAAATCCGCCTGACGGTCTTGAGAAAAAAAGAGTAGAGGGCGATAATTATCGCCCCCCCTCCGCGGAGGACCCCGTCGAACAAGAGCGTTTTAAGCGGGCTCATAGCCCGACAAGCAGCCTCAAGAAAAAGCAGCAACAACTTAGAGCTGACCAAGACCTGCTAGGCAGACGGATGGACTGAAGTCCTTGCAGCGAAGAGTATGAACTTCGAGCGCCCTCAAAAGCTACCCCAAGCGCAGGCCGTTGCCTCGTCGGAGGAGGAAGCACCCACGTCACCAGCGCCGCGACATGGCAGATCGGCCACCCGTGGCCGCGACGGAAGAAGCCTCTCGGCCCTCCGCTCAAGCCACGCCCGGCGCGCTCAAAAGTACCAAGGCACGGAAAAGCGCGCGGACTTGCGAGATATATTGGAGGATAAGGCAAAGCATACAAAATCGATCTACAGAACGCGTGGGCGCCCAATGACTCGGAATGATTACCGTCACGCCGGATACAGCAAACCCGGTGGGGCCGAACACAGTAGACAAAGCTCATATGAGCTACGTCGTGATATAGCCCAATACAGAGGCTCCGCACACCCACTATGCTTCACAGATGAAGTAATGGATCATCAAATCCACGAGGGTTTCAAACCCGTAAACATCGGATCATCGATGGTACCACGAGATCCTGCGATGCGGATCGAGGACTATCTCCTCCATATCCACATGGCCCGCGGTGATGATCTACATGCCATCAAATACCTCCCACTCAAGCTTAAAGGACCAGCTCGGCATTGGCTCAAAAGCTTGCCAGCAGAGTCAATCAGTTGTTGGGAGGACCTAGAAGCCGCATTCCTTGATAACTTCTAGGGCACATATGTGCGACCACCAGACGCCGATGACCTTAGCCATATAATCCAGCAGCCAAAAGAATCGGCCAGACAATTCTGGATGCGGTTCCTAACAAAGAAAAATCAGATCGTCGACTGTCCGGATGCAGAGGCGCTAGCAACCTTCAAACACAACATCCGCGACGGTGGCTAGCCCGGCACCTAGGACAGGAAAAGCCCGAAATCCATGGCAGCCCTCACCACACTCATGACCGCTTTTGGCGGGAGAGGACAACTAGCTAGCTCGAAGCAACAACTTGGCCAAATAACACAGTAGTTCAGATACCAAGGACAACAATGGCAGGTCGGCGTCGCAACAAGCATAAGCGCGCGTGCGGTGATAATCGGAAGATCGATAGTAAATGCGGATTGAGGCTCTAAACCGGTCGCGGAAGAAGCCATTCAAAAGAAATACCGAGGCCCGTCCAACTTGGACTGAATACTCGATCGCTTGTGCGGATACGCACCCCGAAAAAGCCAACCACACCAGCAGGGATTGTTGGGTGTTCAAACAAGCAGAGCAAGCTAGCGCGAAAACAACGACAAGGGGCTGCATAGCGATGGCGAGGAAGAGCCCGGCCGCCCGAACAATAGAGGACAGAAGGGCTTTCCCACACAAGTGCGGACGGTGAACATGATATACGCAACACACATACCCAAAAGGGAGCAGAAGCGTGCGCTAAAGGAGGTATATGCGATGGAGCCAGTCGCCCCGAAGTTCAACCCATCGTCCTCCTGCTCGATCACCTTTGATCGAAGGGACCACCCACTAGCATCCCTCACGGCGGTTTCGCCGCATTGGTTCTTGACCCAATTATTGTGGATTTCACCTCACGAGTCACGATGGATGGCGGTAGCAGCCTGAACCTGCTTTGTCGGGATACAATCATAAAATGGGCATAGAGCCCTCAAGGATTAAACCCACAAAGGCGACCTTTAAAGGCGTCATACCAGGTGTAGAGGCCAATTATGCAGGCTCGGTTACACTCGAAGTGGTCTTGGATCCCGGATAACTTCGAGCGAAGAGTTAATCTTCGACATAGTCCCGTTCATGGCGGCTATCACGCCTTTGCTTGGGCGAACGCATTTGCAAAGTTCAATGCGGTGCCGCACTACACATACCTCAAGCTCAAGATGCGGGCCCTCGAGGAGTAATCACGGTCAATGGAAACACGAGCGCTCTCTCCAAGCGGAGGAGCACATGGCGGCCCTCATGGCGGAGGTGCAAAGCAACCTCTCACAGCGATTCTCGAGTCCGGCTATTAAGCGTCCGGCCACCGTCAAAGCGCGCCGGGTAACCTACAACAAGACCGCCTAGCACGATCGAGCAGCGTAGCAATCCGGCCCCAACCCCAGCCCTCGCCAAAACTGCGAGGCCCGTACTCTGGCGTACATAACTACGCTTTGGAGATACGATGGGCCTAAGGGGAGGGGCACGACCACGACACGCCCAGAATGCGGCTCAACCGCACCAGGGACTCCCGATTGTGTCATTCTTTTTCTTTCTTCTTTTTTCTTACTTGCAGGACTCCATTTTCCAGAAGTCTTGTACGGCACTAGAATTGCCGAACTCATGATGCAGCAGCCAGGGAAGCAGAAAGCCACGTCAAGTGTCCAGGTGGTCTCTACTACGAGCATTATACCTGTTTTACATACAATCCCGCAGCTTACCCCTGGAGGGGGACATGTTAAATAGTCCCATCCCTTGCTTATCGCACTATTTGTATCGTTCTGCTTTTATTTGCAGTTTCTTTTTAATAACCAATATATAGCTCTTGCCTATTATTGCATTCTTTCCCATTATATATGTTCATTTATGACATTGCTTAACCGTACAATTTAGTGCGGCCAATACACCGAGGGCTTATGTACCCCAAAAGTATGGTGTGATAAGTCCGAACACTTTCACAAGTCGGCACCCGAACTTATAGCATTATCGCATCGGCTCCGAATCATGTCTTGGGTCAATAGTTGGGTTTGCCCGGCTCCCATGTTTTGGTACCTTACGTTCCGTTATATTGGCTAAGGTAGCTGGGAGAACCCACTGCGATTGTGCGGTTGAGCTGGGTTGAGCACCTCGATGGAAAGCTAAAACTGACCGTCATGATAGAGGCGAGCGATCGCTGTTCGAGAGGTTTTTGGGTCCCTAAAGACTTATGCCGCTTAGAGAGAGTCGGCATTGTCCGTGGCGTGGATAAGCGCCCGAACTCGGTCTTCGAATACTAGGGGCTTCGCGAAATTTAAAATTATAGAATTCTATGGCTAAGTGAGAGTGTTCAAGCACTATAAGTCCGGTTGCCTTGTTACGTTGCGTTGGCGCCTCCTCGAAGGACCCAAGAATGGGAACAAGAGCGCTCAAGTTTATCCCGAACACCCCACACTTTTCATGGCATGGGGGCTGAAGCCAACGACTTGCCATCTCTCAAATTTGATAAGCGGCCGCTGAAGGTAATATTTTAAATTCACAAGTGTTGCTTAGCGCATATGAACAAGTTTTCAGCGTCAGGATAACAAATGCGAGTCTATTCAAAATTACATCTTTGGAGCATTCACACTGCTATCTGGCGGGCACCCTTGAGGGGCGCCCTTATAGTACATTTCGGACTTGCGGCGCTCCTTGCCCTTGGTGGCCCGTCCGTCACAAGCTTCTCGCATCCAGCTTGCCCGAGTGCACTTTAGCAAGGGCAAGGGCCCGGCCAGGCACCTTCAATGCAGACGGAGCGCTTGATGACTTCAATCCATGGACAGGCGTCCACAAGCCGCCGCACTAGCCCGAAGTAGCTCCCAGGCATGGCCTCATTCGGCCACAACCGAGCTATAAGGCCCTTCATGGCCTATTCGGCGACCTTGTGGAGCTCGACCAATTGATTCAGTTGGTCGCTCAAGGGCACCGGGTGTTCGGCCTCAGCATACTGAGACCAAAACACCTTTTCCGTTGAGCTCCCTTCTTCGGCTCGGTAGAAATCGGCGACATCGGAGACACTCCACGGCAGGTCTGCGAACGCTCCTGGAGAGCTCCGGATTCAGGTAAGTACTAGATAATTGACTTTTACATTCTTGCTCTGCATAAAGAATGCCTTACCGCCGCGATCTTATTTATTGCCTCAATCTCTGGAGGGCTTTTGGGCCTCGGCCTTAGCAGCTTTGGCACTCTCAAGAGCCAAGGCAAGCTCGGACTCTCGGGTCTTGAGTCACGCTCCAAACCCTCGTGTTTTTTCACGAGGCACGGAGCTCTTGCCGTACCTCGCCAGCTCGCCTCCCCTTCTCTCGCTCGGTGCGCTCCGCCAGCCGCTTTGTTTTCAGCCACGGACACCGCCTCCTTCAGGGTAGCCACCTCGCTCGTGGCCCCTACAATACCCACGTTACTCCTGTCATTTTTGCAACCAAATCCTTTCTATAACGTATTTCTTAAATAAGGTATTACTTATCTTCCTTTTCCTCAAGCTGCTTCTTGGCAAGGCCGAGCTCGTTCTCGGACAGCTCGAGCTCTGCTTCAATGCATTGACCTCCATGATCGGTCTTGGAGGTCAGCAAGCGCAGCGACTTGCATTCCCATATTGACATACTTATGTTAGACTCCTGCGTATATCTTTTTAGATCCTTAGTCGGCTTTTCTTTCCGAACACGAACTAAGCATCGAGACTCTGTCTATGCTGTAATAATTTTACATATTCTAAACTTACCTCAAAGCTTTGTTAGAAGGCTGGTACGAGCTTGATCAGCCCGCTCTTGGCGGACTGAACTTCTGGATCACCACACTCATAACAGCGCGGTGCTCCTCCTCGATGGAGGCGCTGTTAAGCGCCTCGATAAGCTATCCGGTGCCTCGGTTGGGCCGGAGGACACCGGCATCTTCCCTTCTTCTGAAGGGCGCTTGCGAACTTGGAACGGCTGAAGGTTCGGTATGGAGTCGGACAAGGGCGGGCTTAGACCCTGGGGTCTCGCTCCCCTCGTGCACAGTCCGGGAGGCTGCCTTGCGGCGCCTCTGCGCCACCTCCTCTTGACCAGGCCCCCTTGGGGCCCCACCTCGGCGTCGTCGGCGAGAGGTGAGGAGGCGACTGAGTGAAGTACTCTCCACTTCCGCGAATTCGAGGGACCCGCTCGGCAAGCGGCGAGCTTGTCCTTGGGCGGGCTGCATGATTGTTCGGCATTAGAGAACACTATGCAATGAAAAAAAGCCATGGGTATCCGGACACTTACGATCTCGCCAGGCTTGGCCCTTGTTGGCCCTCCTCCTCGTCGTTTTGGCGTTGGTGGAGAAGTCGGGAGGAAGGTCCTTCCTTCTTGGACCCTCCGGCCTCCCGGTTAGGCGGCCTTCCTTTTCTTCTCTCCCCATTTGAGAGAGGCTTCTTCCTCCTCCTCTTCCTCGGAGGAGGATTCGCCTCGGGGTTGTCGGGCGATAAGTCCGGCGGACACTGACGCCGGGAAACTACTTCAAGTTCCGTGGCCTTCTTCTTGGCCTTCTTCTCCGGCACCACGTGAGGTGCGAGCCAACAACCCGTCAATCGGGCGTCCGGCTGGAGTCTTCGGCAAAGGGTCGGACGGTTAATCTGTCGGGCGTCTTGACCAGATCTGTCAAAAGGTTAGGGAGTTTTAGATCCCGCATAGAGTCAAACTATGAAAAAGAGTCCCATAAAGGGTAAAATAACTTTCCTCGCTGGCTTGGCGCTGCGAGCTGAATCCGCGATCTTGATGGCGGATCACGGGAACTCAGCGCCCTATGAACAGCACCTTCCGAGGCATCTTACGTACATAGTGTCAAGAGCCGGCTCAAGGTTTGGTCTGTGTGGGATCAAACTCCCACAAATTGAAGGCCGTTGTTGGCATGGGAGAATCCGGTGGATGAGTATCACCTGATTACGTTGACAAGCCTGAGATTCTTGTCCACCAGGTTCCGGACGCAAGTTTGGAGTCCGGACAGCTCATCTGAATCCCCCCATGTCTGGCCCGTCTCTTTCCATGATGTGAGGCGTGTGGGGAAGCCAGATCGGAATTCGGGGGCCGCCGCCCATTGAGAGTTGCGCGGCTCGGTGATGTAGAACCACCCCGATTGCCACCCCTTTATGGTCTCCACAAAGGAGCCCTCGAGCCATAGGAATTTGGCCATCTTGCCAACCATGGCGCCTCCGCACTCCGCTAGGCGGCCGCCCACTACCTTGACTTGACATTGAAGATCTTCAGCCATAAGCGAAGTGGGGCTGGATCTGAAGGAAGGCCTACGCACACCGACGATAAGCGCCGAGATGTTGAGGATGAAGTTGAGGGCGGATCGTGGAAATCCAGGCCGTAGTAGAACATGAGCCCCCGGACAAATGGGTGAAGTGGAAAACCTAGTCCGCGGAGGAAGTGGGTGAGGAACACCATCCTTTCATGGGGCCCGGGGGTGGGAATGAGCTGCCCCTCGTCGGGTAGCCGATGTGCGACGTCGCTGGACAAGTATCCGGCCTTCCACAGCTTTTTGATGTGCCCCTCCGTGACGGAGGAGGCCATCCACCTGCCTCCCGCTCCGGACATAGTTGGAGACGGTTGAGGTGGGGTGTGCGGACTTGGGCGCTAGAGCTCGAGTGCGGCGGAAATGGATGAGCAAAGGAGGAAGAAGGCGTAGGTGAAAAGGTGGATCCTTATCCCCTTATATGGACGGATGAAGCTATGCGTCCCCCGCCAGCCTGGTAAAATTCGCTTATCTCCCAAGCGCCGTAATCAATGGCGCGGATGGGTTACCCACGTCCGTATTGATGGGAATCCCGGAATAAGGGGCACGATCTATGCTTTGATAAGACGTGCCAAGGAAACTGCCTCGCTAAACGCCGAGGTGGGACAAGAAAAAGCGATTCGAATAAAGGCCTGGCCGTGGTGTGATATCACGCGCGGAATCGTCGACAGATCTGTGCAAAAATTATTCTCTCTACGGTGGTATGTGGAACTTGTTTTGCGAGCGGACACTATCCTTGTGTTCAAAACCTTCTATGAAGTATTCGAGGAGGAACCCGCCTTGCAATGCGAAGACAATATCGCGCCGGACTCGTCGTCATTGAAGCCTGGTTCAGGGCTACTCGAAGTCTGGACTAGGTGGTGTCGGATGGCGAACTATCATCTTTGGCGGACTCCTAGACTATGAAGATACAAGATTAAAGACTTCGTCCCGTGTCCGTGTGGGACTTTCCTTGAGTGTGGAAGGCAAGCTTGGCGTCTGGATATGTAGATCTCCTACCATTGTAACCCGACTCTGTGTAACCCTAACCCTATCCGGTGTCTATATAAACGGAGGGTTTTAGTCCGTGGGGCGAACAAGAATCATACCATAGGCTAGCTTCTAGGGTTTAGCCTCTCGATCTCGTGGTAGATCTACTCTTGTACTACCCATATCATCAATATTAATCAAGCGGGAGTAGGGTATTACCTCCATCGAGAGGGCCCGAACCTGGGTAAAAACATCGTGTCCCTTGTCTCCTGTTACCATCCGCCTAGACGCGCAGTTCGGGACCCCCTACCCGAGATCCGCCGATTTTGACACCGACAGGGGGCACATGCCTCCTTCCTTTTGGCCTCTCTCCTCTATTCCCGTATGGCCCAATAAGGCCCATATACTCCCCGGCGAATTCCCGTAACTCTCCGGTACTTCAAAAAATACCCGAATCACTCGGAATCTTTCCGAAGTCTGAATATAGTCATCCAATATATCGATCTTTATGTCTCGACCATTTCGAGACTCCTCATCATGTCCCCGATCTCATCCAGGACTCCGAACTCCTTCGGTACATCAAAACTCATAAACTCATAATATAACTGTCGTCGAAACCTTAAGCGTGCGGACCCTACGGGTTCGAGAATAATGTAGACATGACCGAGACACGTCTCCGGTCAATAACCAATAGCGGAACCTGGATGCTCATATTGGCTCCCACATATTCTACGAAGATCTTTATCGGTCAAACTGCATAACAACATACGTTGTTCCCTTTATCCTCGGTATGTTACTTGCCCGAGATTCGATCGTCGGTATTCCAATACCTAGTTCAATCTCGTTACCGGCAAGTCTCTTTACTCGTTCCGTAATACATCATCCCGCAACTAACTCATTAGGTGCAATGCTTGCAAGGCTTTAAGTGATGTGCATTACCGAGTGGGCCTAGAGATACCTCTCCGACAATCGGAGTGACAAATCCTAATCTCGAAATACGCCAACCCAACAAGTACCTTTGGAGACACCTGTAGAGCACCTTTATAATCACCCGATTCACGTTGTGATGTTTGGTAGCACACAAAGTGTTCCTCCGTAAACGGAGTTGCATAATCTCATAGTCATAGGAACATGTATAAGTCATGAAGAAAGCAATAGCAACATACTAAACGATCGTGTGCTAAGCTAACGGAATGGGTCATGTCAATCACATCATTCTCCTAATGATGTGATCCCGTTAATCAAATGACAACCCATGTCAATGGCTTGGGAACTTAACCATCTTTGATCAATGAGCTAGTCAAGTAGAGGCATAGTAGTGACACTCTGTTTGTCTATGTATTCACACATGTATTATGTTTCCGGTTAATACAATTCTAGCATGAATAATAAACATTTATCATGAAATAAGGAAATAAATAATAACTTTATTATTGCCTCTAGGGCATATTTCCTTCAGTCTCCCACTTGCACTAGAGTCAATAATCTAGTTCACATCACCATGTGATTTAACACTAATGTTCACATCTGCATGTGATTAACACCCATAGTTCACATCGTCATGTGACCAACACCCAAAAGGTTTACTAGAGTCAATATCTAGTTCACATTGCTATGTGATTAACACCGAAAGAATACTAAGGTGTGATCATGTTTTGCTCGTGAGAGAAGCTTAGTCAACGGGTCTGTCACATTCAGAGCCATATGTATTTTGCAAATATTCTATGTCTACAATGCTCTGCATGGAGCTACTCTAGCTAATTTCTCCCAATTTCAATATGTATCCAGATTGAGACTTAGAGTCATCTGGATCGGTGTGAAAACTTGAACCGATGTAATTCTTTACGACGGGCTCTTTTATCACCTCCATAATCGAGAAATATTTCCTTAGTCCTTACTAAGGATATTCTTGACCAATGTCCAGTAATCTACTCCTAGATCACTATTGTACTCCCTTGCCAAATTTAGAGCAAGGTATACAATAGGTCTGGTACATAGCATAGCATACTTTATAGAACCTATGACTGAGGCATAGGGAATGACTTTCATTCTCTTTTCTATTTTCTGCCGTGGTCGGGATTTGAGTCTTAATTAATTTCACACATTTGCAACACAGGCAAGAACCCTTTCTTTGACTGTTCCATTTTGAACTATTTCAAAATCTTGACAAGGTATGTACTTATTGAAAAACTTATCAAGCGTCTTGATCTATCTCAATAGATCTTGATGCTCAATATGTAAGTAGCTTTACTGAGGTCTTGCTTTTAAAGAACTCCTTTCAAATACTCCTTTATGCTTTCCAGAAAAATTCTACATCATTTCTGATCAACAATATGTTACTCACATATATTTATCAAAAAGGTGGTAGTGCTCCCGCTCACTTTATTGTAAATACAGGCTTCATCGTAAATATGTATAAAAATATATGCTTTGATCAACTTATCAAAGCGTATATTCCAACTCTGAGATGCTTGCACCAGTCCATAGATGGATCGCTGGAGCTTGCACATTTTGTTAGCACCTTTAGGATTGACAAAACCTTCTTTTTCCTACAACTTAATGCTGTGGTGTTCCATATGGCGTGAGCTGTGAAACTATTCCACATTGTTTTATATGAAGGCCAAACTCATAACTCAAATATTCTCCTCCACGATCAGATCGTAGAAACTTTATTTTCTTGTTACGATGATTCTCCACTTCACTCTGAAATTCTTTGAACTTTTCAAATGTTTCAGACTTGTGCTTCATTAAGTAGATATACTCATATCTGCTCAAATCATCTGTGAAGGTCAGAAAATAACGATACCCGCCACGAGCATCAACACTCGTTGGACCGCATACATCGGTATGTATTATTTCCAACAAGTCAGTAGCTCGTTCCATTGTTCCGGAGAACGGAGTTTTAGTCATCTTTCCCAAAAGGCACGGTTCGCAAGCATCAAATGATTCATAACCAAGTGTTTCCGAAAATCCATCTTTATGGAGTTTTTTCATGCGCTTTACACCGATATGACCCAAACGGCAGTGCCACAAATAAGTTGCACTATCATTATTAACTTTGCATCTTTTGGCATCAGTATTATGAATATGTGTATCACTACGATCGAGATCCAACAAACTATTTTCATTGGGTGTATGATCATTTGAAGGTTTTATTCATGTAAACAGGACAACAATTATTCTCTGACTTTAAATGAATAACCGTATTGCAATAAACATGATCAAATCATATTTATGCTCAACGTAAACGCCAGATAACATTTATTTAGGTTTAACACTAATCCCGAAAGTATAGGGAGTGTGTGATGATGATCATATCAATCTTGGAACTACTTCCAACACTCATTGTCACTTCCCCTTCAACTAGTCTCTGTTTATTCTGTAACTCCTGTTTCGAGTTACTAGTCTTAGCAATCGAACAAGTATCAAATACTCAGGGGCTACTATAAACACTAGTAAAGTACACATCAATAACATGTATATCAAATATACCTTGTTCACTTTGCCATCCTTCTTACCCACCAAATATTCAGGGCATTTCCGCTTCTAGTGACCATTTCCTTTGCAGTATAATCACTGAGTTTCAGGCTTTGGTCCAGCTTTGGGCTTCTTCGCGGGAGTGACAACTTGCTTGCCATTCTACTTGAAGTTCCCTTTCTTTTCCTTTGCCCTTTTCTTGAAACTAGTGGTCTTGTCAATCATCAACACTTGATGCTCTTTTCTTGACTTCTACCTTCGTCGATTTCAGCATCACGAAGAGCTCGGGAATCGTTTTCGTCATCCCTTGCATTATAGTTCATCACGAAGTTCCAGTAACTTGGTGATGGTGACTAGAGAACTCTGTCAATCACTATCTTATCTGGAAGATTAACTCCCACTTGATTCAAGCGATTGTAGTACTCAGACAATCTAAGTACTTGCTCACTAGTTGAGCAATTCTCCTCCATCTTTTAGGCGAAGTATTTGTCAGAGGACTCATACCTCTTGACACGGGCATGAGTCTGAAATACCAATTTCATCTCTTGAAACATCTTATATGTTCCATGACGTTTCAAAAACGTTTTTGTAGTCCCGGTTCTAAGCCATAAAGCATGGTGCACAAAACTATCAAGTAGTCATCATATTGAGCTAGCCAAACGTTCATAACGTCTGCATCTGCTCTTGCAATAGGTCTGTCACCTAGTGGTGCATCAAGGACATAATTCTTCTGTGCAGCAATGAGGATAAACCTCAGATCACGGACCAAGTCCCCATCATTGCTACTAACATTTTTCAACTTAGTTTTCTCTAGGAACACATATAAAAACATAGGGAAGCAAAAACATAGGGAAGCAACAACGCGAGCTATTGATCTACAACATAATTTGCAAAATACTACCAGGACTAAGTTCATGATAAATTAAAGTTCAATTAATCATATTACTTAAGGACTCCCACTTAGACAGACATCTCTCTAGTCATCTAAGTGATCACGTGATCCAAATCAACTAAACCATGTCCGATCATCACGTGAGATGGAGTAGTTTTCAATGGTGAACATCACTATGTTGATCATATCTACTATATGATTCACGTTCGACCTTTCGGTCTGCGTGTTCCGAGGCCATATCTGTATATGCTAGGATCGTGAAGTTTAACCTGAGTATTCCGCGTGTGCAACTGTTTTGCACCCATTGTATTTGAACGTAGAGCCTATCACACCCGATCATCACGTGGTGTCTCAGCACGAAGAACTTTCGCAATGGTACATACTCAGGGAGAACACTTCTTGATAATTAGTGAGAGATCGTCTTAAAATGCTACCGCCGAACTAAGCAAAATAAGATGTATAAAAGATAAACATCATATGCAATCAAAATATGTGACATGATATGGCCATGATCATCTTGCGCCTTCGATCTCCATCTCCAAAGTATTGTCATGATCTCTATCTTCACCGGCACGACACCATGATCTTCATCATCTTGATCTATATCAATGTGTCGTCACATGATCGTCTCGCCAACTATTGCTCTAGCAATTATTGCTATCGCATAGCGATAAAGTAAAGCAATTATTTGGCACTTGCATCTTATGCAACAAAGAGACAACCATAGGGCTTCTGCCAGTTGCCGATAACTTCAACAAAACATGATCATCTCATACAACAACTTATATCTCATCACGTCTTGACCATATCACATCAGAACATGCCCTGCAAAAACAAGTTAGACGTCCTCTACTTTGTTGTTGCAAATTTTACGTGGCTGCTACGGGCTGAGCAAGAACCGTTCTTACCTACGCATCAAAACCACAACGATAGTTCGTCAAGTTAGTGTTGTTTTAACCTTCGCAAGGACCGGGCGTAGCCACCTCAGTTCAACTAAAGTTGGAGAAACCGACACCGCCAGCCACCGTGTGCAAAGCACGCCGGTAGAACCAGTCTCGCGTAGCGTCTGGCGTAATGTCGGTCTGGGCGGCTTCATCCAACAATACCGCCGAACCAAAGTATGACATGCTGGTAAGCAGTATGACTTGTATCGCCCACAACTCACTTGTGTTCTACTCGTGCATATAACATCTACGCATAAAACCTGGCTCGGATGCCACTGTTGGGGAACGTAGTAATTTCAAAATTTTCCTATGCACACGCAAGATCATGGTGATGCATAGCAACGAGAGGGGAGAGTGTTGTCCACGTACCCTCGTAGACCGAAAGCGGAAGCGTTAGCACAACGCAGTTGATGTAGTCGTACGTCTTCACGGCCCGACCGATCAAGCACCGAAACTACGGCACCTCCGAGCTCTAGCACACTTTCAGCTCGATGACGTCCCTCGAACTCCGATCCAGCCGAGTGTCGAGGGAGAGTTCCGTTAGCAAGACGGCATGGTGACGATCTTGATGTTCTACTGTCGCAGGGCTTCGCCTAAGCACCACTACGATATTATCGAGGTGGACTATGATGGAGGGGGGCACCGCACACGGCTAAGAGATCCAAGGGATCAATTGTTGTGTCTATGGGGTGCCCCCTGCTCCCGTATATAAAGGAGCAAGGAGGAGGGGGCGGCCGGCCAAGGAAGGGCGCGCCAAGGGGGGAATCCTACTCCCACCAGGAGTAGGACTCATCCTTTCCTTGTTGGAGTAGGAGAGAAGGAAAGAGGGGGAGAGGGAGAAGGAAAAGGGGGCTGCACCCCTTGTCCAATTCGGACCAGAGGGGGGGCTCAGGCCTCCTTCCTTTTGGCCTCTCTCCTCTATTCCCGTATGGCCCAATAAGGCCCATATACTCCCGGCGAATTCCGTAACTCTCCCAGACTCGAAAATACCGAATCACTGGAACCTTTCCGAAGTCCGAATATAGTCGCCCAATATATCGATCTTTACATCTCGACCATTTCGAGACTCCTCGTCATGTCCCCGATCTCATCCGGACTCAACTCCTTTGGTACATCAAAACTCATAAACTCGTAATATAAGCATCATCGAAACCTTAGCGTGCGGACCCTACGGGTTCAAGAACAATGTAGACATGACCGAGACACGTCTCTGGTCAATAACCAATAGCGGAACCTGGATGCTCATATTGGCTCCCACATATTCTACGAAGATCTTTATCGGTCAAACCGCATAACAACATACGTTGTTCCCTTTGTCATCGGTATGTTACTTGCCCGAGATTCGATCGTCGGTATCCCAATACCTAGTTCAATCTCGTTACCGGCAAGTCTCTTTACTCGTTCCGTAATACATCATCCCATAACTAACTCATTAGTTGCAATGCTTGCAAGGCTTTAAGTGATGTGCCTCTAGGGCATATTTCCTTCACGTGGACCCAGCTGTCAGCCTCCCCACGTACAATCCACGTCCGATGGAAGCCGTTCCTTGACCACGTTCACCATGCCGCGCCGAGAGCACCAGGGCGGTGGATGACGGCGAGGCCTAGGAAGGGAACGACACAGATGCAGGGAAGACTCGGCAGTTGTTTCCCACGCAAAGGGGAGTACGACTGTACGAGGGTTTACTGGTTCGTCTGCCCTCGCCGGAGAATAACAACAGGTGAGGGTGAGTAGAGGGATGGATAGGCCAGCGATGGGAGTATGGTGGGGCGGTGAGGCCTGCTTGCTGCAGCACAGCCGGCATGAGGAGGAGGAGCGAGCAGTCCACTTGGCGCTTGTTTGAGCGCCTGGAGCAGGAAGAGCAGAGGTTGAAGAAGCACGATGGCCGTTGGATGGACATCGTACGGTCACAGGAGCTAGAATCGTTCATATTGACTAAGTTGACAAAGCCCTCTGTCCCCGTCAAGTTAGTAGGCCCACAAGTCAGCCTCCCACCATGGTGGGTCCCAGCTAGCAGGGGGAGTATTCATTTTTCTGTGCGTAATAAGGAGGCACTTCCGGTGGGTCCGAGCTGGCAATGGGGCGTTTTTCACGAAATACGGTGGTCCGTCCGGTGGGTCCCAGCAGTCAGGGGCAAACATTTTTTTCACGAAATACGGTGGCCCGTCCGGTGGGTCACAACAGTCAGGGGGGAAACGTTTTTTCCATGAAATACTGGTGGCTCGTCCGGTGGGTCCCTGCTGTCAGGTGGAGGAATAATTATTTTGCACGTAATAAGGAGGCACTTCCTTGCGGCTGCCGCGGACCCAGCTGTCAGCCTCTCCACGTACAGTACTCTTCCGATGGAAGTCGGTCGTTGACCACATTGATCATGCCGCGCCGAGAGCACCAGGGCGGTGGACGACAACGAGGCCTTGGAAGGGGACGACGCGAAGCCGGGGAAGACACGGCAGTGGATGCCCACGCGGAGAGGAGTACGAGGGTTCACTAGTTCGGCTGCAGTGTGAGGCTGCCGTCGCCGCAGAATAGCGGGGGGAGTGGGTGAGTGGAGGGATGGCCTGGCCAGCGGTGGGAGTAGTATGGGGGCGGTGAGGCCTCCGGCAACACAGACCGGCCATGGGAGGCAGGAGCATGCGGCACGACCGCGCTGCTTTGGGTGGTGGGGCAAGAAGACCAGAGGTTGAAGAAGCACTACGGCCGTTGGATGGACATCGTTGACCACTCCGCCGATAGCACCAGGCGGTGGACGGCGGCGAGGCCTCTGAAGGAGCGACACGGAGCCGGCGAAGACACGACGATGGCTGCCTGTGATGGAGAGTATGGGGTTGGTTGGTTGGCTGCCGTCGCCGGAAAATAACAAGAGGTGTGGGTGAGTGACACGTCTTCGTCGTATCTATAATTTTTGATTGTTCCATGCCTATATTATTCAACTTTTATATACTTTTGGCAACTTTTTATACTATTTTTTTGGGACTAACATATTGATCCGATTGCCCAAAGTTCACATGTGTTGCATGTTTTTGTTTTGCGTAAGCGCAATATCAAACGGAGTCAAAACGGGATAAAAACAGACGGAGAATTATTTTGGAATATTTATGATTTTTGGGAGGAAGAATTAACGCGAGACGATGCCCGAGGTGGCCACGAGATAGGGGCCCACCACCACTCCAGGGGGGGCGCGGCCCCCACTCTCGCGGGCCACCCATAAGGCGGTTGATGCCCTTCTTTTGCCGCAAGAAAGCTAATTTTACGAGAAAAATCTGGGCGAAGGTTTCAATCCAATCGGAATTACGGATCTCCATATATACACGAAACGGTGAAATAGAGCCAGAAGAGAATGCGAAAGCAGAGATAGATCCAATCTCGGGAGGGGTTCTCGCCCTCCCAAGCCATGGGAGCCAAGGACCGGGGGAAACCCTTCTCCCATCTAGGGAGGAGGTCAAGGAAGAAGAAGAAGAAGAAGGGGCCTCTCTCCCCCTTGCTTCCGGTGGCGCCGGAGAGCTGCCGCGGGGGCCATCATCATCACCGCGATCTTCACCAACACCGCCGTCATCTTCACCAACATCTCCATCACCTCCCCCCTTCTATATTCAGTGGTCCACTCTCCATAACCCGCTGTACCCTCTACTTGAACATGGTGCTTTATGCTTCATATTATTATCCAATGATGTGTTGCCATCCTATGATGTCTGAGTAGATTTCTATTGTCCTATCGGTGATTGATGAATTGCTATGATTGGTTTGAGTTGCATGTTTTATTATTGGTGCTGTCCTATGGTGCCCTCCGTGTCGCGCAAGCGTGAGGGATTCCCGCTGTAGGGTTTGCAATATGTTTATGATTTGCTTATGGTGGGTTGCGTGAGTGACTGAAACACAAACCCGAGTAAGTAGGTTGTTTGCGTATGGGATAAAAGGGGACTTGATGCTTTAATGCTATGGTTGGGTTTTACCTTAATGAATCTTTAGTAGTTGCGGATGCTTGCTATAGTTCCAATCGTAAGTGCATAGAATTCCAAGTAAGGGATGATATGTTAGCTTATGCCTATCCCTCAAATAGAATTGCAATAGTGATTACCGGTCTCGTAACATAGTCAATTGCTTAGGGGCAATTTCACAACTCCTACCACCACTTTTCCACACTCGCTATATTTTTGCATCTTTATTTAAACAGCCCCTAGTTTATGTTTACGCTCTCTATTTTCTTGCTAGCCTTTACAAAAACACCTACAAAGTACTTCTAGTTTCATACTTGTTCTAGGTAAAGCGAACGTCAAGCGTGCGTAGAGTTGTATCGGTGGTCGATAGAACTTGAGGGAATATTTATTCTACCTTTAGCTCCTCGTTGTGTTCGACACTCTTACTTATCGAAAACTGTTGCGATCCCCTATACTTGTGGGTTATCAGTGAGTAGAGGGATAGACAGGCCAGGGATGCGAGTATGATGGGGCCGTGAGGCCTACCCGACAGCACTGCCGGCCACGGGAGGCGGGAGCAGGCGGTTCCGACGGCGCTGGTTTGGGCGGCTGGGGCAGGAAGATCAGATACTGAAGAAGCACGATTGCCGTTAGATTGACTTCTAACGGTCTGACGCTGGTAGAGTCGATTGTTGACTAAGTTTCTTTTTTAAGAAACCTTGTGTAGGCCCACAAGTCAGCCTCCAAATTTGTGGCAGACAACATAAAGCCCATTTGCTATTTTTTATAATTTGCAGCCCATTTGCAATTTTTTATAATTTGCAGCCCATTTGCTAATTCTTAAGTAATTTATTACAGCCCATTTTCTGCCCAGGACCACGGTCAAAAAGTTCAACCTTATTTTGCATATTTCGGTGGAGTCCAAACTGTTGTAATCCCGAAATGATAAACATTTCTTTAAGAACTTATTGATTTGCCAAAAAAATCATTTTGTATTTGTAAGCAAATAAGATGTGGGACAATTGAGTTGGTTTAAGGGAAAACCAGTGGTAAAAAAATCAGCGCTGGGTGGGAAAAAACAACAAAAATAAGGATGTAAATATGAAAAGGGAGTTTTACGTGTTTTCAATATAATGATACATGTATATGAACTAGTAAAACTATAGGTAGAGATTAGAAAACGGATGTAGGACATGCGTTTCAAGAGGAAAATAGAACTGGGCTGTGTGTTTGATTCAGTAAAAAAACTGCCCGCGGATGTCGTAAGACAAAATATAACTAACACTGGTGGGCCAGAGGCCAGTAGATACCTGCTGGATCTTTGTGCCCCGTTGTCGTCATGGGCTGGGCCTGTTAAAAACAAAACCAACCCTGGGCAGTCTACAACCCAGTTGAAACTTGCTCGACCTGAAAAAACAATATACGTGCTCAATAAACAAGAGAATTCTGCAAGCACAGACTGATAACTGGGATGCATCATGGATATTGTTTTTTTATCGTGATAATAAGTGCATGCACTTGTTTCGAAAAAACTGCAGAACTGGGAATTCGAACGGCGGGTGCTTATGATACCCATCAAATAAAAATCAGGTGCCTGAGAATACTTTTCGAAACAAATGATTCAGCTTTATATCCACGTCGACCGTCGGCATGATGGTTGGAAGCAAATGCAAGTTCATACCAAAAGATCATTAACAACAATACCAACTTGCGGACGACAATGTAGTACAACTCCCAATACCAAACTAACTTATAATCTTTTTACTCCTGGCCCTAGTGTTCGTCTGGTAGAAAATCTTGCAGAGGACCAGCTCCCGCTCCTTCTCTTGCTCCAGGTCCCCGAGGTGGTACTGGTGCATCACCCAGTTGGTCCTCTGTTGGTGAAGTTCTTGTTGGTGTGCAGCACGTAACCTTTTGCTGCCCGTCTGCCGGCCGTTGACCATCACCGGCAAGGTATTGCCGGTCTTGTGCCACACCGCGTGCATTCCACACTCCGACTGTATCTTGCGACGCGTCCACATGCCCCTTTTGAACACTCTGGAATTGCGCTGGAAGAAGTGCTTCCTTAGGCCACTCAGTGTGATACTTGCAGTATTGTGGAATACAGGTTTTAGTGTACCTAGTTGGCATTTTCATAACATCTTTGGCATGTTGCAGTCACTTGTTTCACTTTTTATTAACTGTCAAATTGTAATTGCTTCACCAGGTCTGTGTCTAAAAAAATAGAGCTATAAAGAAAGGAATATGTTTGTGCAAGTAGACGGCCGATCGATGTCTTACCTGGAAGTTTCTCAGGTTGGGTGTAGCATATGTCGAGCTCGCTGTCGATGGTAGGTATGAACAAATCGATGAGAGACTGAAATCTCGCGCTGTCAGCACTCACTTTGGCCTCAAGGTGCTCAATCAGCTCCTGATCCATGGGATCGAACTTGACGCCAGCCGGCAGCACCGGCCAATCCTTCTTCGACTTGCATCGGTAATTCCAGTTATATGGTACTCAATGTATGATCAATCGACTGTTTTAAGTGAATGATGAAAGATTTCGACAGATAAGTGGTACTCCAAATCTGAAGTCCAGAATACCCGAACACGCCGCAGGGATTCTTGTGTCACCTCACGTGCAGCATGTTGTCACGTCAATTCAATGTGTGGACATGATGAATAATTTGACCGAGGTATACTAGTATTGTACTGTACTACTTACTAGTCGTATTTAGTGTCACAATTTATACATAGGTTTAACTAACAAGTACGCACTTGAAGCCTAACTGATATATATATATATATATATATATATATATATATATATATATATATATATATATATATATATATATATATATATATATATATATATATATATATATATATATATATATATATATATATATATATATACACAAGACATCTCCATCATCATTACCAAGACATCCTAAACAGGGAGTTAGGATGCAGTTGATTCCAGGAAGGTATCTATCCTTCAAACCAGAGGAGTGCTTCAAACTAACAACAATACATAATATCCAACAAAAGAGGGTCGTGCTACAGCAGCAGAATACATGGCTCAATCTAGATATCAGCACGAATCAAGTTGTGCATATTTGCTGTTGGCATGAACCACATCTGTAACATCCCAAATTTTCTATCTGGAATGTTTTACAATTATAGCTAAGCATCTATGCATATTGTTTGAATTTCAGTGACATTTGAAGTTTCAGAAGATTTTGAGTTGTTGGGATTTGAATTTGAATTTGGCAGTTGAAATTTATTTCAAATTAATGCCTGACAAATACTTGAGAAAAAGTATGAGAGGAGTAAACATGACACTCCAAATATGTCAGAAGAAAACTTTGCCAAAAAAATTTGAATTCAAATCTGAATTTTATTTGGAATTTTAGAAAAAAGATTTTTTATAAAGTTTGAATTTTGCCCCTAGAAAAATGTTCAAATTATAGGGAATATTCCCCTGATCATTTTGATATATATATGTCCTATATAAAAAATATATATATTTAATTATATTTCTCTCTCACTAATTCAAAAAAAAAGAAAGGAAAAAGACCAGGTATGCCAGCCGATGGCCCAGCCAGCCTTGAGGCGGCCCACCAGATGGGCCAGAGCCAACTGCCCACCCGGCCAGCCCAACCCAACCCGACCGACCCGACCCGGCGCGCCGAGCCGGACACCCTCCCCTCGGTCGCCTGTCGCCTCACCCTCCCCTCTCTCACCGACACCCCGGCCCCACCGTCTTTCCCTCGCCCGCCAACCAACGCCGCCGCTCGCCGAATCCCAAAGCCGGGATCGCCTCCCCCGATCTTTCCCCTCGCCCAAGCCGGTCCCCCCTATTTATACCCCTCCCCTCGCCCCGTTCCGCCCCTCGCCGCGCCCGAAAACCCTCGCTCTCGCCCGCAATCGCCACCGAGTCCGACGCCGCCAGCCATTGCCACCGCTCCGCCCATCCCGACCACCTCGAGCTCCCCGACTCCACCACCGAACCCCTCGCTCCGCCGCACCACGGGAGGACTCCGCCGTCGTCCCCGACCACCGGAGCCACCGCGCCGTCGCCGCCCGAGCCGCCGTCGCCGTCGACCACCGCGGTGAGTCACCGGACTCCCCTCCGTCGTCCGATCTAACACGTAGGGTGTAGATTAGATCCCCCGAAGGGGTACGGTCTATTTAGGTTTATTTTAAATAGACCGGTTTTAGTTCCGGTCTATTCCGGTTTAGTTAGTGGTTAGTTGGACCGGCCCGACTCGGCTTATTACCGCGTGCGCGTTTTAGTTATATTACGCCGATGCGTTAGATAGGCCCATTAGCCGGTTTTTCTTTTTAGTTAATATTTTTCGTTTCTGTTTTTAACAGAATAGTTTCAGATTTGTAAAATCCATATCTTTTAAGCTACTTAATATTTTTAATTGATTCTTTTTTTGTTAGTTTGCAAATTTGTTGTAGTTTCTGAAGAAAATATGTTTGGTCATGTTAAAATTATTAGAAATTGTTTTATTTTAGATTTAGACAGATTAGTAATTCTGCTATAAAATGAGTTAGGATTATTTTATTTTAGTGATTCTTTTTGTCACTACTTTATTTTGACCTTGCCAAACCGTAGGGACTTTATTTGGGTATTTTAGATCTAATAAAAAATAGTTTTAATCAAAATCATGTGGTTCTTATTTATTTAACTAGCTGCTGTTTTCCTATTGTTTCATATAGCAAATAATTTTATTTTTCCTATGTGATAGTTTATTCTTGATTAGTTTCTGTAACTTTAGAACATGAACTTTTATTTACAATAAATAAAACTTTTATTTTATTTTTTCTTGCTAGGATTGTTTTAGGCATAATAGGAGTTTTATAATAGCTTTTAATGTGATTCCTTTTGCTCCTAGTTGCATGATGTTTTCTTTTCAGTTAGTTAGCAAAAACCCATGCTTAGGTTCTGTTAAGAAAAATTTGGTTGTGTAAAACTATTTCTTGGTTGTTGTTTGATGTGGTAAAAGCATTGATTTGGATTTCTTCGAGTTTTCTTTGGGTTTTGGTTCAATTGTTTTATGTGTTATGTTAGTATGTTGTTATGTTAAGTGATCATATGTTGTATGCTTATATGATTGTTGTTTGCCTCGGTAGAATTTCCGGTCTGAAGCTTGCTACCACGAGTCCCTAGCTTTGAAGATCGTCAAGAAGGCAAGTCATTGATCATATTTCTTTACAATACCTATGATTTTATTGCATTAGAATTATACCTCCCCACCATGCATGCAGTAGGAGAATTTGAAGTTATATTCTTGAGTAGTATCATGAGGTAGGATGAACCCAATTCCCCTTGTTACCATTGCCGAGGCAAGTAATTTATTTTGCTATGCTCGTAGACGGGGTTGGTTGAGTGATTCATAAGGGAGATGTGAGAGTCAAGATGATGACAACCCCATGACTTCAAGCTCAAGATGGACTTCAAAATTCACTCTTGGGTGGAGGGCGGTTGACGGGCACCTGAGAAAACCGGTGGTTGGCGGGATGCATGGAGAAGCGCCATGACATCTTGCGAAAGCTTCACCCAGCCACGAAGAGACGGATGTATACCCCATTGACGGAAGCTTACATGCAGCCGCAAGCCATTATGGGCTCTGGCTTGGTCAACCCTAGTTGTGACTCTGGCGGACGGTGCTACGAGATGTAGAAGAACGGTAGGATTGGATGGGTACCGGCGGTGGCGGAGGAACTCTTGGAAGACCCTGTTTCGTTCGTCCGTCTTCAAACACCATGAAGTGCGAAGACTTAAAGGAGGAGCGAATCTTGCGGGTAAAGTGCACAAACCTCTGCAGAGTGAAGATCTAATCGGTTAGCCGTGTCCCGATTCTGGACAATTTGAGCCTCTGGAACTTGGAGTATTTGGATATCTCAACACCAAAAATTAATAAATTAATTGAGGGGATTATTTAATAATTTGGGAATGAGACATTGGTTGGCGGAACCATCTCAATAATCTACCAAAATTTTTGTAGTATTTACAAACAAGTCCATTGTTGTAGGGAAAAACTGGCTTTTTCAAAAACAATGAAACTTAAAGCCCCACCCAAATTGCATATAGTGTTAGTAATTTTATTGTTATTCTCTCTTCATGACTTGCGGCATATTCAAAATGCTGACCTACACGGCTGCAACGTCTTATGTTGCGAGAGGAGTATTCGATCAGAGTGAGGCTACGATCCACGCTTGGCGATTGCCCTATGGAGTCGGATGGACTCGCTATTCTTCTATGCTTCCGCAGCTTTAATTAGTTTATTTCTCATGAGTTGGCCTTGACGAATTTATTCTATTGTAATAAAGACTCGATATGAGAATCGTGTAATAAATTCAGGTGTGATTGAACTTTGATTATTTCATCAATGTCTTGTGTGTGCCGGCATGATCTTGGGATGGTACAACTACACGAGACTTGACCGATTTTGGGTCGGGTCGCTCTGAGAGATGGTATCGAGCACACCCCGACCGTGGGGCGTAACCCTAGGATCGGAAAGCCATAGGAAGAGACTATTTATTTTATGTCCTTATCATTCCGTAATTCTCCCTGTTCATTTCGACTTCTCTCCGATTTTCAACATTCTAGATGGCCGAGTTCACCCCAGTTCTGCTACGGAGTTTTGCCACCAGATGAGGCGATGCCTTCGGCAAGAAGCTGGTCCAGATCGTGAAGAAGCTGAAGATTGCTCGCCCTCGATCACGGGAAGCCTACCAACGCACTTCGACGGATACCGCTATAGGATTGAGGTGCACATTCCAGGAGGACCTTCGGAGGACATTGAGCCCATGGACTTTGAGTTTACCGATTTCAATTGGATCCTCGGAAGAGACATGGCGATTTATCGTGCACTTGGACATCTCGAGAAGAGTACAGGGCGAGCTCGACCCATCGACCTCGCCATGATTTCTCGTGAGAGCTAGGAATGGAGATATCATCCGTCTGTGGAGGAAGACTCCATTCTCTCATATGTCCAAGACTTGGAGTGTCTCCTCGAGAAGCGGGAGATCGGACTCGCCGTAACTTCGAAGGTACACAGAGGCTGTTGTTCCGTGAACTGAACTGGAGGAGAAAGCACACGCAGACTTCCTTGACCATGAAGAAGAAATCAAGGATTTCATGGGAGAGTCGACAAGCTGAAGATGGATGTTGCCGCATTAGAGGCGAAGATGGACTTGGGAGAAGACCTTTTTCCGAGTGGAGATGACGGACCTCTCGTGAGCAATGACCAGGATTATGAAGAGAGCTCCACCAAGAAAGCCGCAAGAGGAGGCGCCATCGAGGAGGGCGCACACGGAGGACGCCGCACGGAGGGCGCAAGGATAATTGATGAAGACATTTAGGCGACCGCCATGTTATTTTATTTTCCGTCGATCGGTTAGGCCGTTATTTTCGATTAGTCGTGAAATTTGTAATCCGAGATTGAACCATGTTTGAGTTGATTGAATAAATGATTGGTGTGATTATGATTGTGCATTCATTTGGGTAGTGATATTTTCTCATTAGACCCTTGTTCTATTCTAATTTTCTCATCCACTCCAAAACACGGATGCATCCGAGGCGTGACCCGGTCTCAACTTTCCGCGGAGCTCACCCGGCTGATCCAGCAGAGAATGCCCTCATGCGAGATGCTCATCGAACGAACAACAACAACAACAATCCACCGCCACCACCCCTGTTGACAACTTGACCCGCTTCCTAAGGCTGAATCCGCCGGTGTTCTCTAGCAGCACCGAGCCAATTGTGGCGGCGATTGGCTCCGCAAGGTCGGAAGGAGTTAGCCCTGCTGGATGCACAGATCTGCGAGAGAAGGTGCGCTTTGCGACATCGACTTGATGGACCTGCAGCCTCTTGGTGGGAGAACTACACGCCACTTATCCCATCGCCACCATCACGTGGGATCAGTTCCAGCGAGCTTTCCGCACCGCTCATGTCTCGGTGGAGCCATGAGTGCGAAGAAGCGTGAGTTCGCAACTTACGCCCGGGAACCGTCTTGTGGGGCGATGCGTGGATGAGTTCAGCAAGTTAGCTCGCTATGCCCGGATGATGTGGCCACGGATGCATAAGCAGGAAAAGTTTCTCGAGGACTCAATGATGAGCTGGGTATGCAGCTAATGGTGGCTACCTTCAACAACTACCGGAGCTGGTAGACAAGGCCACCATACTTGAAGGCAAGCAGCAGCAGATTGATAGCATAGCGGAAGTATGGCCAGGAAAGTACAACTCGGAGCTCAGCGAAGCCCGTTATGCCCCATACTCGGGAGGGCATACCCATCATAACCATGGAGGACATAACCATGGAGGAAATGGGAACAACCGCAACCAGGACAACAAGACGAGGCAATGGAAGCGGCAATGGCAACCAGCATCGTAAATCACCCCGGCTCGAAAAGATCTGAGTCACATCACTGCTTCAAGTGCGGAAAACAGGGCACTATGCCACCGACTGCCGGAGGCCAAGCGGAGGAATGGAAGCGGCAATGGAAGCTCGGCAAAGAAGCCCAACCCTTTTCCTCGTGCTCGGTGAACCACATTGGCGTGGAGGGCGTCTATGATCAGCCGGAACAACGTGGTTGGTAAGTTTTTATTAAATTCACATCCAGTATTGGTACTCTTTGATTCTGGTGCAACGCATTCATTCATATCAAGGGTAGTTGTGGAAAAGTACAGGTTGCCCACTAGAACCCTTAGAAGCCCTCTTCATGTCAGTTCCGCAGGAGGAGTAATGATGGCAGGCTTAGGCTGTCATGCAACCCTCAACATCGAAACCATAAATTTCCCAGAGACCTCATAGTATTGGAAACCCGGACCTTGGATGTAATCCTAGGCATGGATTGGTTGACAAAGTTTGAAGGAAACATAGATCGTGCCGAAGTCGATTCTGCTCACCACCCCGGAGCGTAAGAGGATCAAGTATGTATCGGGCGTATCCGATGAAGAATCGGTGAATTCCCTCACGAGAGTTGTTCAGAGGAAGTGCCGATGGTGCAAGATTTTCCCGATGTGTTTCAGGAGGAATTACCAGAATGCCACCGACGGAGACATTGAATTTCTGATTGAGTTATTGCCCGGCACAGCCCCAATATCCAAGAGACCCTATCGGATGCCCCGAGCGATTTAAAGAGATCAAGAATCAAATTAATGAGCTATTGGAGAAAGGATATATTCGCCAAGCTCGTCACCTTGGGGAGCCCCAGTTCTTTTGGTAGAGAAGAAGGATGGAACCACGAGAATGGTTGTGGATTATCGTTAGTTGAGCGACGTGACCATCAAGAACAAGTACCCTCTGCGATGATTAATGATCTATTTGATCAGCTAGTTGGAGCCAAGGTATTCTCCAAGATCGATCTTCGACCAGGATATCATCAGTTGAAGATCCGTGAAAAGGATATACCCAAAACAGCATTCACCACCAGGTATGGTTTATATGAGTATACCGTCATGTCATTCGGATTGACTAATGCCCTGCATACTTCATGAATTTGATGAACAAGGTATTTATGGAATATCTGGACAAGTTTGTCGTGGTGTTCATCGATGACATACTGATTTTCTCCAAGAGCGAGGAAGAGCATAAGGAACATTTGCGTCTAGTTCGGAGAAACTCGAGAACATCGATTGTATGCCAAGTTCAAGAAATGTGAATTTTGGCTGAAGGAAGTCGGATTCCTCGGACATGTTATTTCAGGAGAAGGAATAGCAGTTGGCCCGCCAAGGTTGTATAAGTCACCGATTGGCGATCACCCACCTCGATCAAGGATATCCGCAGTTTTCTCGGACTCGCGAGGATATTATCGGAGGTTTATTGAGAATTTCTCGAAAATTGCCAAGCCCATGGTGAGCTGTTGAAGAAGGACACCAAGTACATTTGGACCGAGGATTGTGAAGCCGGTTTCGTGAATTAAAGCGCTTGGTTACAGCCCGATCTGATTTTGCGGACATACACAAGGATTACGGTATATTGTGGCGCTTCTCGTCGAGGGACTCGGAGGAGTACTCATGCAGGAAGGAAAAGTTGTAGCTTATACCTCCGGACAGCTCGACCACACGAGATGAATTATGCCACACATGATTTGGAGTTAGCAGTCGTAGTGCATGCACTCAAGACACAGGAGACATTTCCTTATCGGAAACCGTTGTGATGTCTACACAGATCATAAGAGCTTGAAGTATATTTTCACGCAGAAGAGTTGAACCTCAGGCGGAGGAGATGGCTGGAGTTAATCAAGGACTATGACATGAGATTGCATTACCACCGGGAAAGGCTAATGTTGTAGCAGATGCTTTGAGCCGTAAGAGTTATGTGAATACTCTTATAGCGGAGGATTACCCAGGAGTTAGTCGATGACCTCGAGAGATCTCCGATGGAGATAGTTCGAGAGGATATGTTGCAACTCTGGAAGTTCAGTCCACTTTGGCGAAAGAATTCGTGAAGCCCAAAGTTGGACAAGGAAATTGATGAGATAAAGAAAAGGATGAATGAAGGAAAAGCTAAAGGGTTTCGTAAGGATGAATACGGAGCTACATGGTTCGAGGATCGTATTTATGTACCCAATGATCCCGAACTTAGGAAGCTAATTCTTGAGGCTCATGATTCACCGTACTCGATTCACCCGGTAACACCAAGATGTATCTGGATTTGAAGGAAAGTTTCGGTGGGCGGTATGAAGAAGGATATTGCGAGTGCGTAGCGATATCGATGTTTGCCAATGAGTAAAGGCGGAACATCGAAGCCAGCAGGTTACTTCAACCTTTGCCGATTCCCGTGGAAATGGGAAAAACTTGGAATGGATTTTATCACGGGATTACCGGACCCGTTCAGGTTATGATTCCATCTGGGTAGTGGTTGATCGATTGACCAAGGTAGCTCATTTCATTCCGTGAAGACTACCTATACCAGTGCTAAGTTAGCCAAGATATACATGACCAGGATCGTATGTCGCATGGAGTTCCGAGGAGTATCGTGTCGATAGAGGAACACAATTTACCTCAAAGTTTTGGAATCGGTTGCATGAAACTTTGGGTATGAGGCTGGAGTTGATACAGACTTTTCATCCATGAGCAGATGGACAGACCGAGAGAGTCAACCAGATCACGGAGGACATGTTGAGAGCTTGTGCGCTAGACAATGGGTCTAGCTGGGATGATAATTTGCCATCGCGAGTTCTCATACAATAACAGTTATCGAGACCGATCGAAGATGGCCCCTTCGAAGCTCTATACGGAAGGAGGTGCGAGAACACCATTGTTGTGGGATGGTGTGGGAGATCGAAAACTTTTCGGTCCCGATCTTATCGAGAGATTCGAAGAAAAGTCAAGCTGATTGAGATAGACTCAAGGTAGCTCAGTCGAGACAGAAGAGTTATGCCGACAGTAAACGCAAGGAAGTAACGTACGAAGCGGGAGACCGGGCATATCTTTGTGTGTCCCCACTTCGTGGAATCAAGAGGTTCGGTGTTAAAGGAAAGTTAGCACCCTGGTTCATTGGCCCCTACAAAATCCTTGAACGTCGTGGAGAAATTGCTTACAAGTTGGAATTGCCGGAAGGATTGTCCGGAGTTCATGATGTCTTCCATGTTTCTTAGCTGAAGAAGTGCCATGCCGACATGGCCGATATTTCGTTGAGAGACACAGTGCCCCTAGAGGCCATACAGCTCGACAGTGATCTAACTTATGAGGAGAAACCCGTTCGAATTCTCGAGACTGCGACGAGTCACCCGCAGCAAGATCATCAAGTTTTGCAAGGTCTTTGTGGAGTCATCACTCAGGAGGAAGCCACACAGAGGCGAGAAGAAGACCTCCGCCGAGACCACTTGCACCTATTTGCTAGCCAACCCGAATCTCGAGGGCTAGATTCATCTTAAAATGGTAGGTTTGTAACATCCCAAATTTTCTATTTGGAATGTTTTACAATTATAGCTAAGCATCTATGCATATTGTTTGAATTTGAGTGACATTTGAAGTTTCAGAAGATTTTGAGTTGTTGGGATTTGAATTTGAATTTGGCAGTTGAAATTTATTTCAAATTAATGCCCGACAAATACTTGAGAAAAGTATGAGAGGAGTAAACATGACACTCCAAATATGTCAGAAGAAAACTTTGCCAAAAAAATTTGAATTCAAATCTGAATTTTATTTGGAATTTTAGAAAAATATTTTTTATAAAGTTTGAATTTTGCCCTGGAAAATGTTCAAATTATAGGAATATTCCCCATCATTTTGATATATATATGTCCTATATAAAAATATATATATTTAATTATATTTCTCTCTCTCACTAATTCAAAAAAAGGAAAAAAGACCAGCGCCGTCCGAGCCGATTGGCCCAATGGCCGAGGCGGCCTAGCCAATGAGCCGACCAACCAACGGCCTAGCCAGGCGCAGCCCAACCCAGCCGACCGACCCAGCCGCGCCCGAGCCGAACACCCTCCCCCTCGGTCGCCCGTCGCCTCACCTCTCCCCCTCTCTCACCGACACCCCGGCCCCACCCCGTCGTTTTCCCCTCGCCCACGCCAACCCGCGCCGCCGCTTGCCGGAATCCCGCAAAAGCCGGGATCGCCTCCCCCGATCTTTCCCCTCGCCCAAGCCGGTCCCCCCTATTTATACCCCTCCCCTCGCCCCGTTCCGCCCCTCGCCGCGCCCGAAAACCCTCGCTCTCGCCCGCAATCGCCCGCCGGAGTCCGACGCCGCCGCCGCGCCATTGCCACCGCTCCGCCCATCCCGACCACCTCGAGCTCCCCGACTCCACCACGGAACCCCTCGCTCCGCCGCGACTCGCGGAGGACTCCGCCGTCGTCCCCGACCACCGAGCCACCGCGCCGTCGCCGCCCGAGCCGCCGTCACCGTCGCCGCCCGAGCCGCCGTCGCCGTCGACCACATGGGTGAGTCACGGACTCCCCTCCGCCGTCCGATCTAACACGTAGGGTGTAGATTAGATCCCCAAGAATACGGTCTATTGGGTTTATTTTAAATAGACCGGTTTTAGTTCGGTCTATTCGGTTTAGTTAGTGGTTAGTTGGACCGGCCCGACTCGGCTTATTACAAGCGTGCGCGTTTAGTTATATTACGCCGATCGTTAGATAGGCCCATTAGCGGTTTTTCTTTTTAGTTAATATTTTTCGTTTCTGTTTTTAACAGAATAGTTTCAATTTGTAAAATCCATATCTTTTAAGCTACTTAATATTTTTAATTGATTCTTTTTTGTTAGTTTGCAAATTTGTTGTAGTTTCTGAAGAAAATATGTTTGGTCATGTTAAAATTATTATAAATTGTTTTATTTTAGATTTAGACAGATTAGTAATTCTGCTATAAAATGAGTTAGGATTATTTTATTTTAGTGATTCTTTTGTCACTACTTTATTTTGACCTTGCCAAACCGTAGGAATTTATTTGGGTATTTTAGATCTAATAAAAAATAGTTTTAATCAAAATCATGTGGTTCTTATTTATTTAACTAGCTACTGTTTTCCTATTGTTTCATATAGCAAATAATTTTATTTTTCCTATGTGATAGTTTATTCTAGATTAGTTTTGTAACTTTAGAACATGAACTTTTATTTACAATAAATAAAACTTTTATTTTATTTTTTCTTGCTAGGATTGTTTTAGGCATAATAGGAGTTTTATAATAGCTTTTAATGTGATTCCTTTTGCTCCTAGTTGCATGATGTTTTCTTTTCTGTTAGTTAGCAAAAACCCATGCTTAGGTTCTGTTAAGAAAAATTTGGTTGTGTAAAACTATTTCTTGGTTGTTGTTTGATGTGGTAAAAGCATTGATTTGGATTTCTTCGAGTTTTCTTTGGGTTTTGGTTCAATTGTTTTATGTGTTATGTTAGTATGTTGTTATGTTAAGTGATCATATGTTGTATGCTTATATGATTGTTGTTTGCCTCGGTAGAATTTCCGGAGTGCGAAGCTTGCTACCACGAGTCCCTAGCTTTCGAAGATCGTCAGCAAGGCAAGTCATTGATCATATTTCTTTACAATACCTATGATTTTATTGCATTAGAATTATACCTCCCCACCATGCATGCAGTAGGAGAATTTGAAGTTATATTCTTGAGTAGTATCATGAGGTAGGATAAACCCAATTCCCCTTGTTACCATTGCCCGGGACGAAGTAATTTATTTTTGCTATGCTCGTAGACGGGGTTGGTTGAGTGATTCATAAGGGAGATGTGAGAGTCAAGATGATGACAACCCCATGACTTCAAGCTCAAGATGGACTTCAAAATTCACTCTTGGGTGGAGGGCGGTTGTGGGCACCTGGAGAAAACAGTGGTTGGCGGGATGCATGGAGAAGCGCCATGACATCTTGCGAAAGCTTCACCCAGCCACGAAGATACGGATGTATACCCCATTGACCGAAAGCTTACTGTGCAGCCGCAAGCCATTATGGGCTCGGCTTGGTCAACCCTAGTTGTGACTCTGGCGGACGGTGCTACGAGATGTAGAAGAATGGTAGGATTGGATGGGTACGGCGGTGGCGGAGGAACTCTTGGAAGATCCTGTTTCGTTCGTCCCGTCTTCAAACACCATGAAGTGCGAAGACTTAAAAGGAGGGAACGAATCTTGCGGGTAAAGTGCACAAACCTCTGCAGAGTGAAGATCTAATCGGTTAGCCGTGTCCCCGGTTACGGACAATTTGAGCCTCTAGAACTTGGAGTATTTCGGATATCTCAACACCAAAAATTAATAAATTAATTGAGGGGATTATTTAATAATTTGGGAATGAGACATTGGTTGGCGGAACCATCTCAATAATCTACCAAAATTTTTGTAGTATTTACAAACAAGTCCATTGTTGTAGGGAAAAACTGGCTTTTTCGCAAAACAATGAAACTTAGAGCCCCACAGCCAAATTGCATATAGTGTTAGTAATTTTATTGTTATTCTCTCTTCATGACTTGCCGGCATATTCAAAATGCTGACCTACACGGCTGCAACGTCTTATGTTGCAGAGGAGTATTCGATCGGGAGTGAGGCTACGATCCACACTTGGCGATTGCCCTATGGAGTCGGATGGACTCGCTATTCTTCTCGCTTCGCAGCTTTAATTAGTTTATTTCTCATGAGTTGGCCTTCGGCCGAATTTATTCTATTGTAATAAAGACTCGATATGAGAATCGTGTAATAAATTCAGGTGTGATTGAACTTTGATTATTTCATCAATGTACTGTGTGTGCCAGCATGATCTTGGGATGGTACAGCTACACAGAGACTTGACCGATTTTGGGTCGGGTCGCTACAACATCGCCGCATGTTGGGTTTGCAAAAGCCATCCATCGCATGGAAGCTTGATGCCTTGCACACACTGAAGATTATCAGGCAACAAGCTGTGTCGACGAATCTCTGGCTATGGTGATTCATGAAACCCATGGTATGATGTGTAAACACAGCCCCCCCCCTCGCGAATGGAAGTTGCATAGCACAGTAATCATCGCCGGTGATATGATCGATGATTGGTTGGATGATCGGATAATTGAGCCCGAGGAACAAGGAGTGGTTGCCAAGGCTGTAAACCCGCCTCCAGTTGAATATTCCTGGCCCAATGGAGCTGGGATCTTTCTCGAACACGAAGCAGCCATAGCCATCAATGTCACAAACGCCCCACACATTGTACTGCATGTGGTTTGATCTAATGGTTTGGTCAATTTGGTACGTGCGAATGAGCATCAAATGACCGCCGTCACCTGAACGGCGATAAACCAGCACCCATCGGCTGGTATGATTCCAGTCCTGAATCATGAAGGCCAACGCATTTGTGTCTGCTGCAACAATTCAAATTGGAGACCAAAAGGACAAAAATAAACAATCATGTTAGGGTATGTGGAATTAAGATTATTATAACAGTGACACATATCATAGGCAGAGAATTGCAATGCCGTGGTCATAATCATACCCCAAGTTAAAAAATAAGCCAATGGCTTTCATATTCTAGCAACATGTCATGGTTCAAACATCATGTAACAATGAGAGGAAAACAGCTATGACAGTGCCTACTCATATTCTACCATAGCACTTACTACTACTATTCTCATATCAACTCTAAGCAATAACATGCGTTGTTATAAAAATCTTGTAAACGAGAGTAACATATAGCAATCATGATGTTATGCTCATAATATGTATTCTAACAATCATTAGATGCCAATTTTTCTCATATCAACTCTAACAATAACATGTGTGGTTATAAAAATCTAGGAAATGAGAGGAACATATAGCAATTATGTGGTTATAGACATGCTATGCATTCCAAATTTGTAACAAATGAACAGGTAGTCGCATTCATAAGGTAAAGATGAGATGAGATAGAACAATTATACGACGATAGATTCCACCAGTATAGGCAGCCAATCTGTGCGTCGACCGCGTAAACGATGCCATCATGCACTATAGCATCAGACAGAAATGTTGCCTCAACAGAATTGATGATGAGCCATAACCATGTATGGCGACCGGATTCCAGATAGACTAATCCCATTTTGAACAAGGCAATGAGCTTGTAATCCATGTAGTCTTCTGATGGTGTGGGCACTTCGCAGATTACAACTTTCTGCAAACAGAGGTCGAGCCAAAAGCTTGACGCCTCTCGTGCGTAGTAGGCAGGAGTGTCCGGCGGGCCGCGAGGCTCGATGGCGGGGGTATCCAACAATGGAAGGGTGATCTCTCGCTGGTTGTAGATATCCACGAGACGCTACGGACTACGGTGTGGTGGATGGGCGATCTAGTTGGCCTTCATGCCCGCCCGATGGTGGCGGCGCATGAAGGACATGTGGACGGTAGTGGTAGCATGTCGAGGGCACCACGGCAACCTCCGTGGATCGTCAAGTCGGTGTGCGGGCCACTGCGAGGATCGGGCATCGACAAGCGGTGTCTTGAAAAGAGCCGCCGATTGCGGATGAGTAGACAGTACAAAGACACCGAGCATGCGACCAGCACGGACGGTGCTGGTAGGTACATCGACTATAGATCTGCTCCAAGAGAACATCGGGAGGAATTCCAATCGCTGCTCTGCGTGTCGGTCGGTTCTGCCATTGGGGTTTTTGTTGCATGCGAGCCAGCGGGAAGTGGATTTGGGCGAGGCGGCGAAGAAGCTTCTCCTCGTGTGGCGAAGCGGTGGCGGGGGATATAGTACGTGAGCTACCAAGGAAGATGGCGCAGGCGGGCGGCGGTGAGAGGGGTAAATGGTGTGCGGCCGGCGATGGGGAAGAGAGGAGGAAGAATAAGAGAGGAGGAAGAAGAGTGGAAGGCGGGAAGAAAGTGCATTAAATCTCAATTCTACTAGTACTACTACCAGGATATAGGCACCGTCCTTGGTGTAAATAGTTACACCGATGACATGTGGGTCCACCACAAGAGGGACCATATGTCGGTTAATGGAGGACAGAGGTGCGTGGCGTATTCTTGAGCGTGCTCTCTTGGCAAACATGATGGCAGTCTTGGGTAAGGCTGATTTAGTAACACCAACACGCTGGTTCAGCTTATTAATTCGTGTCCCATCTGCTGCAGCGTATTGTCACTTCACTGCGAAGACTAGTTGAATAGTTCTCTCTGACCGAGATGGGGAATAATGGATCGCAAGGACTTCCTTTCTACAATATCCCTATGCCTCTACGCTCACTTCACTCATTTTGCTCCGTACCTAGTCACTTGTTGAAATCTGTAGAAAGACAAATACTCCATATTTGGGAGCAGAGGAGGCTTTTACTCCATACTATTTGGAAACAGAGGAGTATCACCATATGGAGGAACAGAGGAAGCTTGAAATATGAACATGTCAATGGGAGGAGTAAGCCCATGCATGCATGCATGCATGCATGCAACATGCAACACTCACATGTACCCCACATGGGCCACGCATAACACTCACGCACCCATGCGGCACACAGACACGACGCAACACACACGCTCACGCTCAAGTGCTCAACCTACTCCCTACGTCCGTGAAAGACTGTACATTTAGAGATTTACACATTGACTAGGGTATAATTAACGCCCAAAAGTAGCAGACTTATGTGTGCATGCGACCATTGAGATAAGAAGATTAAATGAAGGCCGTTGCATGCTGTAATTAAGGATAGACATGTAGCCTATACCTACAGCACAAGTTGGTGCATTCGTCAATCAATATCGATTTAGATTAAAGGCTAAGTGCATTGGAAGTGTCGATGTACATCATATACTACTACACTCTTTGTTTTATAGCCGATGTACACTCTTTGTTGGAAGACCGAGGGAGGACACGTGCATGCACTCACATACACAGCCAGGGCGGTTCGGGCGCAAGGGTTGGACTCGTGTCGCGCCTGCGTAAAGTTTTGTTTAACTGATTTCTTTGCTCTACCAACTGACAGGTGGGACCCAGAAACCAGTTGACAATTTAACCAGTCAACAAAGTGCCACGTCGAGTATGTGGCCGGTCAGTAGGGTGCAATACGGTGCTCTACGATGAGCTAGTGATCATATAATCGACGCAAAACTATATATAGTGACCGTAAAGAGCGTATTGTTACATACGTTGACCGCCAGTGTATTTTTCTCATTTCAAATTAAGCCATATTAATTAAAAAGGATGAAGTATGGACTACTACTAGTACTAGTACTGCTTTGATGTGTCCCGTCACCTCACCGAACGAGGAGAAGCTTGCCTACTACGCCTCTCCCTCGCCCACGCGCACGGTGGTTCACAGGACGTGGAGAGGGTTTTGACTACAACGCCCTCTCCCTCTCCCTCTCCCTCGCCCTCGCCCTCGCCCTCGAGGTGGACGTGCAGCAGTTCAATCGGTGTCGTTGCGAAAGCATATTGTCTTGTAGTATCATCATTGTTGGACCTTCCAAGAAGGCGAAGAGCCTAGTGCAAGGTTCACACGAGTATGAACTGTTGAACCTCCCGAAGAGGCAAAGAGCCAAGCGCAAGGTTTTATAGGAGTTGTCGTCCTAGTAGGAGTGTACTACAACTATAGCGAACGATGTGTTGGGGAACGTTGCAGAAAATTAAAATTTTTCCTACGGTTTCACCAAGATCCATCTGTGAGTTCATCTAAACAACGAGTCAAGGGAGTGAGTTTGCATCTACATACCACTTGTAGATCGCGTGCAGGCGTTCGAGGGAGCGGTGATGATGGAGTCGTACTCGGCGTGATTCATATCACCGATGACCAAGTGCTGAGCGGACAACACCTCCGCATTCAACACACGTGCAGTGCGGGTGGCGTCTCCTCCGTCTTGATCCAGCAAGGAGGAAGGAGAGGTTGAGGAAGACAGCTCCACCGGCAGCACGGCGGCGTGATGATGGTGGAGAAGCGATCTCAGGCAGGGGCTTCGCCGAGAACACAGCGGAGGAGGAGGTGTTGGGGAGGGAGGCTGCACCTTGGCTTGTGGTGCGGCTGCCTCCCTCACCCCTCTATTTATAGGGGAAGGGAGAAGGGGCGGCCCCTCTAGATGGCATCTAGAGGGGGGCGACCAAGGGAGGGGGACTTGCCCCCAAGCAGGGCGCCCCTCTGGGGTTCCCCCTCAACCCTAGGCGCAAGGGCCCAAGGGAGGGGGTGCGCCCAGCCCACCACGGGCTGGCTCCCTCCCCACGCAGCCCAAGTGGCCCCCCGAGAGGGGTGGCCCCTCCCGGTGGACCTCTGGAACCCTTTCGGTGACCCCGGTACAATACCGATATGCCCCGAAACCTTTCCGGTGTCCGTTTGACAACTTCCCATATATAAATCTTTACCTCCGGACCCTTCAGGAACTCCTCGTGACGTCCGGGATCTCATCCGGGACTCCGAACAACATTCGGTAATCACATACAAGTCTTCCTAATAACCCTAGCGTCACCGAACCTTAAGTGTGTAGACCCTACGGGTTCGGAGACATCTGAACATGACCGAGGCGCTCTCGGTCAATAACCAACAGCGGGATCTGGATACCCATGTTGGCTCCCACATGCTCCTCGATGATGTCATCGGATGAACCACGATGTCGAGGATTCAAGCAACCCCGTATACCATTCCCTTTGTCAGACGGTATGTTACTTGCCCGAGACTCGATCGTCAGTATCCCAATACCTCGTTCAGTCTCGTTACCGGCAAGTCACTTTATTAAATGCCGTAATGCATGATCCGTGACCGGACACTTGGTCACTTTGAGCTCATTATGATGATGCACTACCGAGTGGGCCCGTGATACCTCTCCGTGTCACGGAGTGACAAATCCTGTCTCGATCCGTGTCAACCCAATGACACTTTCGGAGATACCTGTAATGCACCTTTATAGTCACCCATTGGCGTTGTGACGTTTGGTACACCAAAGCACTCCTACGGTATCCGGGAGTTACACGATCTCATGGTCTAAGGAATAGATACTTGACATTGAAAGCTCTAGCAAAGCGAACTACGATCTTGTGCTATGCTTAGGATTGGGTCTTGTCCATCACGTCATTCTCCTAATGACGTGATCCGTTATCAATGACATCCAATGTCCATAGTCGAAACCATGACTATCTATTGACCAACGAGCTAGTCAACTAGAGGCTCACTAGGGACGTCTTGTGGTCTATGTATTCACACATGTATTAAGATTTCCGGATAATACAATTATAGCATGAATAAAGACAATTATCATGAACAAGGAAATATAATAATAATGCTTTTATTATTGCCTCTAGGGCATATTTCCAACAGTCTCCCACTTGCACTAGAGTCAATAATCTAGTTACATTGTGATGAATCGAACACCCATAGAGTTTTGGTGTTGATCATGTTTTGCCCATGGAAGAGGTTTAGTCAGCGGATCTGCGACATTCAGATCCGTATGCACTTTACAAATTTCTATGTCTCCATCCTGAACATTTTCACGGATGGAGTTGAAGCGACGCTTGATGTGCTGGTCTTCTTGTGAAACCTGGGCTCCTTGGCAAGTGCAATAGCTCCAGTGTTGTCACGGAAGAGTTGGATCAGCCCGACGCATTGGGTATGACTCCTAGGTCGGTGATGAACTCCTTCACCCAAATTGCTTCACGCGCTGCCTCCGAGGCTGCCATGTACTCCGCTTCACATGTAGATCCCGCCACGACGCTCTCGCTTGCAGCTGCACCAGCTCTCGCTCCACCATTCAACATATACACGTATCCGGTTTGTGACTTAGAGTTATCAGATCGTGTCGAAGCTAGCATCGGCGTAACCCTTCTGACGAGCTCTTCGTCACCTCCATAAACGAAACATGTCCTTTGTCCTTTTAGGTACTTTAGGATATTCTTGACCGCTGTCCGGTGTTCCTTGCGGGATTACTTTGGTACCTTCCTACCAAACTTATGGCAAGGTTTACATCAGGTCAGTACACAGCATGGCATACATAATAGATCCTATGGCTGAAGCATAGGGATGACACTCATCTCTTCTTTATCTTTTGCCGTGGTCGGGCATTGAGCCGAGCTCAATCTCACACCTTGCAATCTGAGCAAGAACCCTTCTTGGACTGATCCATTTTGAACTTCTTCAAAATCTTTTCAAGGTATGTGCTTTGTGAAAGACCTATGAGGCGTCTCGATCTATCTCTATAGATCTTGATGCCTAATATATAAGCAGCTTCTCCAAGGTCCTTCATTGAAAAACACTTATTCAAGTAGGCCTTAATGCTGTCCAAGAATTCTATATCATTTCCCATCAAAAGTATGTCATCTACATATAATATGAGAAATACTCTGAGCTCCCACTCACTTTCTTGTAAACGAGGCTTCTCCATAAGTCTGCATAAACTAAACGCTTTGATCATCTCATCAAAGCGAATGTTCCAACTCGAGATGCTTGCACCAGCCCATAAATGGATCGCTGGAGCTTGCATACTTTGTCGACATCCTTAGGATCGACAAAACCTTCCGGCTGCGTCATATACAACTCTTCCTTAAGATAACCGTTAAGGAACGCTGTTTTGGCGTCCATCTGCCATATCTCATAATCATAGTATGCGGCAATTGCTAACATGATTGGACGGATTTAAGCTTCGCTCACGGAGAGAAAGTCTCATCATAGTCAATCTCTTGAACTTGCCGATAACCCTTAGCGACAAGTCGAGCTTTATAGATGGTGACATTACCATCGCGTCCGTCTTCTTCTTAAAGATCCATTTGTTTTCTATCGCTCGCCGATCATCGAACAAGTCGGTCAAAGTCCATACTTTGTTTTCATACATGGATTCTATCTCGGTTCATGGCTTCTAGCCATTTGTTGGAATCTGGGCCGCCATTGCTTCTTCATAGTTCAAGGTTCACCGTTGTCTAACAACATGATTTCCGGGACAGGGTTGCCGTACCACTCAGTGCGGGCGTGTCCTTGTGGATCTTGAGTTCAAGAACAACTTGATCCGAAGTACCTTGATCATCATCATTATTTTCCTCTTGGTTGGTGTAGGCATCACAGGAACATTTTCTGAGCTGCACTACTATCTCGTTGAAGAGGTAGTACTTCATCGAGTTCTACTTTCCTCCCACTTACTTCTTTCGAGAGAAACTCTTTTTCCAGAAAGGATCCGTTCTTGGCAACAAAGATCTTGCCCTCGGATCTTAAGTAGAAGGTATACCCAATGGTTTCCTTAGGGTATCCTATGAAGACGCATTTTTCCGACTTGGGTTCGAGCTTTTCAGGTTGAAGTTTCTTGACATAAGCATCGCATCCCCAAACTTTTAGAAACGACAGCTTAGGTTTCTTCCCAAACCATAATTCATACGGTTTCGTCTCAGCGGTTTAGGCGGTGCCCTATTTAAAGTGAATGTAGCTGTCTCTAGGCGTATCCCCAAAATGATAGCGGTAAATCGGTAAGAGACATCATAGATCGCACCATATCCAATAGAGTGCGATTCTGACGTTCGGACACACCATTCGCTGAGGTGTTCGGTGGCGTGAGTTGTGAAACGATTCCACATTTTCTTAAGTGTGTACCAAATTCGTGACTTAAATATTCTCCTCCACGATCTGATTGTAAGAATTTTATCTTTCGGTCACGTTGATTCTCTACTTCATTATGAAATTCCTTGAACTTTTCAAGGTCTCAGACTTGTGTTTCATCAAGTAGACATACCCATATCTACTCAAGTCATCTGTGAGAGTGAGAACATAACGATATCCTCCATGAGCCTCAACGCTCATTGGACCGCACACATCGGTATGTATGATTTCCAACAAGTTGGTTGCTCGCTCCATTGTTCCGGAGAACGGAGTCTTGGTCATCTTGCCCATGAGGCATGGTTCGCATGTGTCAAATGATTCATAATCTAGAGACTCCAAAAGTCCATCAGCATGGAGCTTCTTCATGCGCTTGACACCAATGTGACCAAGGCGGCAGTGTCACAAGTATGTGGGACTATCGTTATCAACTTTATATCTTTTGGTATTCACGCTATGAATATGTGTATCATTACGCCTCGAGATTCATTAAGAATAAACCATTGACCATTGGAGCATGACCATAAAACATATCTCTCATATAAATAGAACAACCATTATTCTCGGATTTAAATGAGTAGCCATCTCGCATTAAACGAGATCCAGATACAATGTTCATGCTCAAACTTGGCACCAAATAACAATTATTAAGGTTTAAAACTAATCCCGTAGGTAAATGTAGAGGTAGCGTGCGGCGGCGATCACATCGACTCTGGAACCATTCCCGACGCGCATCGTCACCTCGTGCCGCCGATCTCCGCTTATTCCGCAGCTCCTGCTGTGAGTTACAAATATGAACAGCGGCACGGTATCAAATACCGGGAGTTACTACAGTCTTGGTAAGGTACACATCAATTACATGTATATCAAATATACCTTTAGTGTTGCGGCCTTCTTATCCGTTAAGTATTTGGGGCAGTTCCGCTTCGATGACCCTTCCCTTGCAATAAAAGCACTCGGTCTCGGGCTTGGGTCCATTCTTGACTTCTTCCGGCAACTGGCTTACCAGGTGCGGCAACATCTTTGCCGTCATTCTTGAAGTTCTTCTTACCCTTGCCCTTCTTAAACTTAGTGGTCTTATTGACCATCAACACTTGATGTTCTTTCTTGATTTCAACCTCTGCTGACTTCAGCATTGAAAATACTTCAGAATGGTCTTCACCATCCCACGCATATTGTAGTTCATCACGAAGCTCTTGTAGCTTGGTGGGGCGATCAAGGATTCTGTCAATGACCGCGTCGTCCGGGAGGTTAATCTCCAGCTGGGACGGTGGCTGTGCAACCTGGACATTTTGAGTATGTGCTCCTTGTGAGAACCGTTTTCCTCCATCTTACAACTATAGAACTTGTCGGAGACCTCATATCTCTCGACCGGGCATGAGCTTGGAAAACTAGTTTCAGCTCTTGAACATCTCATATGCTCCGTGTTGCTCAAAAGCGCTTTTGGAGCCCGGTTCTAAGCTGTAAAGCATGCCCCACTGAGCGAGGGAGTAATCATCGATGCGTGTCCGCCAAGCGTTCAAATCGTCTTGGAGTCTGGGAGAGCAGGTGGATCACCTAGCGGTGCTTCTAGGACATATGCCTTCTTGGCAGCTATGAGGATGATCCTCGGGTTCGGACCCGATCCGTATAGTTGCTGCCATCATCTTTCAGCTTGGTTTTCTCTAGGAGCAGCGTTGAAGTTCATGTTGACATGGCGTTGGCCATATGATCTACAAGACATATTTTGCAAATAGTTTTAGACTAAGTTCATGATAATTAAGTTCATCTTAATCAAATTATTGAATGAACTCCCACTCAGATTTGACATCCTCTAGTCATCTAAGTGTTACGATCCGAGTCGACTAGGCCATGTCCGATCATCACGTGAGACGGACTAGTCATCGTCGGTGAACATTCTCATGTTGATCGTATCTTCTATCGACTCGTGTTCGACCTTTCGGTGTCCGTGTTCGAGGCCATGTCTGTACATGCTAGGCTCGTCAAGTTAACCCTAAGTGTTTTGCATGTGTAAAACTGTCTTACACCCGTTGTATGTGAGCGTAAGGATCTATAACACCCGATCATCACGTGGTGCTTGAAGCAGCGAACTTTAGCAGCGGTGCAGAGTTAGGGAGAACACTTCTTGAAATTGTTGTAAGGATCATCTTATTTACTACCGTCGTTCTAAGTAAACAAGATGCATAAAACATAATAAACATCACATGCAATTATATAAAGTAGTGACATGATATGGCCAATATCATATAGCTCCTTTGATCTTCATCTTCGAGGCTCCATGATCATCTTGTCACCGGCATGACACCATGATCTCCATCATCGTGTCTTCATGAAGTTGTCACGCCAACGACTACTTCTACTTCTATGACTAACGTGTTTAGTAATAAAGTAAAGTAGTTTACATGGCGTTCTTCAATGACACGCATGTCATACAAAAAATAAAGACAACTCCTATGGCTCCTGCCGGTTGTCATACTCATCGACATGCAAGTCGTGATTCCTATTACAAGAACATGATCTCATACATCACAATATGTCATTCATCATTCATCACAACTTGGCCATATCACATCACATGACAATTGCTGCAAAAACAAGTTAGACGTCCTCTAATTGTTGTTGCATCTTTTACGTGGCTGCAATTGGGTTCTAGCAAGAACGTTTTCTTACCTACGAATAACCACAACGTGATTTTGTCAACTTCTATTTACCCTTCAAAAGGACCCTTTTCATCGAATCCGCTCCAACTAAAGTGGGAGAGACAGACACCCCAGCCACCTTATGCAACTAGTGCATGTTAGTCGGTGGAACCGGTCTCACGTAAGCGTCGTGTAAGGTTGGTCGGGCGCTTCATCCCACAATGCCGCTGAAGCAAGATAAGACTAGTAGCGGCAAGCAAGTTGACAAGATCTCGCCCACAACTAAATTGTGTTCAACTCGTGCAATAGAGAACTACGTATAGACCTAGCTCATGATGCCCTTTGTTTGGGAGCGTTGCGAGAAAATTAAAATTTTCCTACGGTTTCACCAAGATCCATCTATGAGTTCATCTAAGCAACGAGTCAGCGGAGTGAGTTTGCATCTACATACTACTTGTAGATCGCGTGGAGGCGTTCGAGGAGCGGTGATGATGGAGTCGTACTCGGCGTGATTCAGATCACCGATGACCAAGTGCTGAGCGGACAGCACCTCCGCGTTCAACACACGTGCGACGTGCGGGTGGCGTCTCCTCCGTCTTGATCCAGCAAGGAGGAAGGAGAGGTTGAGAAGACAGCTCCACCGGCAGCACGACGGCATGATGATGGTGGAGAAGCGATACTCGGCGAGGCCGCCGAGCACACAGCGGAGGAGGAGAGGTGTTGGGGAGGAGGGCTGCGCCTTGGCTTGTGGTGCGGCTGCCTCCCTCACCCCTCTATTTATAGGGGAAGGGAGAGGGGCGGCCCTCTAGATGGCATCTAGAGGGGGCGGCCAAGGGAGGGGGACTTGCCCCCAAGCAGGCGCCCCTCTGGGGTTCCCCCCTCAACCCTAGGCGCAAGGGCCCAAGGGAGGGTGCGCCCAGCCCACCAGGGGCTGGCTCCCTCCCCACGCAGCCCAAGTGGCCCCCCGGGAGGGGTGGCCCCTCCTGGTGGACCTCCGGAACCCTTTCGGTGACCCCGGTACAATACCGATATGCCCCGAAACCTTTCCGGTGTCCGTTTGACAACTTCCCATATATAAATCTTTACCTCCGGACCCTTCCGGAACTCCTCGTGACATCCGGGATCTCATCCGGGACTCCGAACAACATTCGGTAATCACATACAAGTCTTCCTAATAACCCTAGCGTCACCGAACCTTAAGTGTGTAGACCCTACGGGTTCGGGAGACATGCAGACATGACCGAGACGCTCTCAGGTCAATAACCAACAGCGGGATCTGGATACCCATGTTGGCTCCCACATGCTCCTCGATGATGTCATCGGATGAACCACGATGTCGAGGATTCAAGCAACCCCGTATACCATTCCCTTTGTCAGACGGTATGTTACTTGCCCGAGACTCGATCGTCGGTATCCCAATACCTTGTTCAGTCTCGTTACCGGCAAGTCACTTTACTCGTACCGTAATGCATGATCCGTGACGGACACTTGGTCACTTTGAGCTCATTATGATGATGCACTACCGAGTGGGCCCAGTGATACCTCTCCATAATACAGAGTGACAAATCCTTGTCTCGATCCATGTCAACCCAACAGACACTTTCGGAGATACCTGTAATGCACCTTTATAGTCACCCGATTCGTTGTGGCGTTTGGTACACCAAAGCACTCCTACGGTATCCGGAGTTACGATCTCATGGTCTAAGGAATAGATACTTGACATTGAAAGCTCTAGCAAAACGAACTACGATCTTGTGCTATGCTTAGGATTGGGTCTTGTCCATCACGTCATTCTCCTAATGGCGTGATCCGTTATCAATGACATCCAATGTCCATAGTCGAAACCATGACTATCTATTGACCAACGAGCTAGTCAACTAGAGGCTCACTAGGGACGTACTGTGGTCTATGTATTCACACATGTTTCCGGATAATACAATTATAGCATGAATAAAAGACAATTATAGCATGAATAAAAGACAATTATCATGAACAAGGAAATATAATAATAATGCTTTTATTATTGCCTCTAGGGCATATTTCCAACACGATGCTACTGTATGATGCTGCCACGTCACGTATATCCAAAGTTGTGCCACCTTTTTTCTCAAAGAGCGTGTTGGAGCCCATGCAACAACCACACAAGTTGCACGTACACATAACTCATTTACTAGTAATAAATTCTAAAGGACAAATCCCAGTATGCCAGACAAGGTCATCTCCAATTCATGTGATAAATTTGTGCACGACTAGTCTACATATATTCACAGCGCTACCGTTCACAATTACCGTACTCCACTTACACGTTATAGATGGGCTACATGTCCTCCTCCAGGTTCCAGTCCCAGGTGTTCTTCATGGATGGCACGATCCATAGCGGTGGGCAACGGAATCATTGTCGCAGCTTTCTAGACCGGTTCCACACGATGGAGACTCACCCAAGCTGAAGCGGCATAAATCAGGATAGCGTGTCCCAAAGATGTTGTTCATCCGTGGTCGCCTTCAAGACATAACCATGTTTCATGAACGGCAGGTCTTCCGTGTCGTGCACGGAAGGTGGCATCCGCTTCACAATGGGGTAGTTGTTGAAGGAAATATGCCCTAGAGGCAATAATAAAGTTATTATTTATTTCCTCATATCATGATAAATGTTATTATTCATGCTAGAATTGTATTAACCGGAAACATGATACATGTGTGAATACATAGACAAACTTAATGTCACTAGTATGCCTCTACTTGACTAGCTCATTGATCAAAGATGGTTATGTTTCCTAACCATAGACATGTGTTGTCATTTGATTAATGGGATCACATCATTAGGAGAATGATGTGATTGACTTGACCCATTCCGTTAGCTTAGCACTTGATCGTTTAGTATATTGCTATTGCTTTCTTCATGACTTATACAAGTTCATATAACTATGAGATTATGCAACTCCCGTTTATAGGAGGAACACTTTGTGTGCTACCAAGCGTCCTGGCGTATCGGGTGATTATAAAGGAGCTCTGAGTGTCTCCAAAGGTACATATTGAGTTGGCATATTTCGAGATTAGGTTTTGTCACTCCGATTGTCGGAGAGGTATCTCTGGGCCCTCTCGGTAATGCACATCACTATAAGCCTTGCAAGCAATGTAACTAATGAGTTAGTTACGGAATGATGCATTACGTAACGAGTAAAGAGACTTGCCAGTAACGAGATTGAACTAGGTATTGAGATACCAACGATCGAATCTCGGGCAAGTAACATACCGATGACAAAGGGAACAACGTATGTTGTTATGCGGTTTGACCGATAAAGATCTTCGTAGAATATGTAGGAGCCAATATGAGCGTCCAGGTTCCGCTATTGGTTATTGAGCGGAAATAGTTCTAGGTCATGTCTACATAGTTCTCGAACCCGTAGGGTCCGTACGCTTAATGTTACGATGATAGTTATATTATGAGTTTATAGTTTTTGATGTACCGAAGGTTGTTCGGAGTCTCGGATGTGATCACTGACATGACGAGGAGTCTCGAAATGGTCGAGACATAAAGATTGATATATTGGAAGCCTATATTTGGATATCGGAATCGTTCCCGGTGAAATTGGTATTTTACCAGAGTACCGGGGGGTTACCGGAACCACCCCGGGGGTTAATGGGCCTACATGGGCCCTAAGGGAGAAGAGGGGAGCCGGCCAGGGCAGGCCGCGCGCTCCCCCCCTAGTCCGAATAGGACAAGGAAGGGGGGGGGGCCCTTTCCTCTTTCCCCCTTCCCCTTTCCTTCTCCAACAAGGCAAGAGGGGGGAGTCCTACTCCCGGTCTATGAGGGTACGTGGACAACACTCTCCTCTCTCGTTGCTATGCATCACCATGATCTTGGGTGTGCGTAGGAAAAGTTTTGAAATTACTATGTTCTCCAACAGTGGCATCCGAGCCAGGTTTTATGAGTAGATGTTATATGCACGAGTAGAACACAAGTGAGTTGTGGGCGATACAAGTCATACTGCTTACCAGCATGTCATACTTTGGTTCGGCGGTATTGTTGGATGAAGAGGCCCGGACCGACATTACGCGTACGCTTATGCGAGACCGGTTCTCCCAACGTGCTTTGCACAGAGGTGGCCAGCGGGTGTCAGTTTCTCCAACTTTAGTTGAACCGAGTGTGGCTACGCCCGGTCCTTGCGAAGGTTAAAACAACACTAACTTGACAAACTATCGTTGTGGTTTTGATGCGTAGGTAAGAACGGTTCTTGCTAAGCCCGTAGCAGCCACGTAAAACTTGCAACAACAAAGTAGAGGACGTCTAACTTGTTTTTGCAGGGCATGTTGTGATGTGATATGGTCAAGACGTGATGCTATATTTTATTGTATGAGATGATCATGTTTTGTAACGAGTTATCGGCAATGGCGAGAGCCATATGGTTGTCGCTTTATTGTATGCAATGTAATCGCCCTGTAATGCTTTACTTTATCACTAAGCGGTAGCGATAGTCGTAGAAGCATAAGATTGGCAAGACAACAACAATGCTACGATGGAGATCAAGGTGTCGCGCCAGTGACGATGGTGATCACGACGGTGCTTCGGAGATGTAGATCACAAGCACAAGATGATGATGGCCATATCATATCACTTATATTGATTGCATGTGATGTTTATCCTTTATGCATCTTATCTTGCTTTGATTGACGGTAGCATTTTAAGATTATCTCTCACTAATTATCAAGAAGTGTTCTCCCTGAGTATGCACCCTTGCAAAAGTTCTTCGTGCTGAGACACCACGTGATGATCGGGTGTGATAGGCTCTACGTTCAAATACAACGGATGCAAAACAGTTGCACACGCGGAATACTCAGGTTAAACTTGACGAGCCTAGCATATACATATATGGCCTCGGAACACGGAGACCGAAAGGTCGAACGTGAATCATTGTAGATATGATCAACATAGTGATGTTCACCATTGAGACTACTCCATCTCACATGATGATCGGACATGGTTTAGTTGATTTGGATCACGTGATCACTTAGATGACTAGAGAGATGTCTGTCGAAGTGGGAGTTCTTAAGTAATATGATTAATTGAACTTAAATTTATCATGAACTTAGTACCTAATAGTATTGTGCTTGTCTATGTTTGTTGTAGATAGATGGCTCGTGCTGTTGTTCCGTTGAATTTTAATGCGTTCCTTGAGAAAGCGAAGTTGAAAGATGATGGTAGCAACTACACGGACTTGGTCCGTAACTTGAGGATTATCCTCATTGCTGCACAGAAGAATTACATCCTGGAAGCACCGCTGGGTGCCGAGCCAGCTGCGAGATGCAATCGACGGCGTTAGAGCGTCTGGCGAGCAAAGTGATGACTACTCGATAGTTCAGCGTGCCATGCTTTACGGCTTAGAACTGGGTCTTCAACGACGTTTTGAACGTCATGGAGCATATGAGATGTTCCAGGAGTTGAAGTTAATATTTCAAGCAAATGCCCGAATTGAGAGATATGAAGTCTCCAATAAGTTCGATAGCTATAAGATGGAGGAGAATAGTTACGTCGGTGAACATATACTCAAAATGTGCAGGTATAATAATCACTTGATTCAACTGGGAGTTAATCTTCCTGATGATAGTGTCATTGACAGAATTCTTCAATCACTGCCACCAAGCTACAAGAGCTTTGTGATGAACTATAATATGCAAGGGATGGACAAGACTATTCCCGAGCTCTTCGCAGTGCTAAAGGCTGCAGAGGTAGAAATCAAGAAGGAGCATCAAGTGTTGATGGTCAATAAGACCACCAGTTTCTAGAAGAAGGGCAAAGGAAGAAGAAGGGGAACTTCAAGAAGAACAGAAAGCAAGTTGCTGCTCAGGAGAAGAAACCCAAGTCTGGACCTAAGCCTGAAACTGAGTGCTTCTACTGTAAGCAGGCTGGATACTGGAAGCGGAACTGCCCCAAGTATTTGGCGGATAAGAAGGATGGCAAGGTGAACAAAGGTATATGTGATATACATGTTATTGATGTGTACCTTACTAGTGCTCGCAGATAGCACCAGGTATTTGATACTGGTTACATTGCTAATGTTTGCAACTCAAAGCAGGGACTACGATTAGCGAAGATTGGCTAAGGATGAGGTGACGATGCGGCGTGGGAAATGGTTCCAAAGTCGATGTGATAGCGGTCGACACGCTACCTCTACATCTACCATCGGGATTAGTTTTAGACCTAAATAATTGTTATTTGGTGCCAGCGTTAAGCATGAACATTATATCTGGATCTTGTTTGATGCGAGGCGGTTATTCATTTAAATCGAGAATAATGGTTGTTCTATTTATATGAGTAATATCTTTTATGGTCATGCACCCTTGAAGAGTGGTCTATTTTTATTGAATCTCGATAGTGGTGATACACATATTCATAATGTTCAAGCCAAAAGATGCAGAGTTGATAATGATAGTGCAACTTATTTGTGGCACTTGCCGTTTGGTCATATTGGTGTAAAAGCGATGAAGAAACTCCATCTTGATGGACTTACGGAATCACTTGATTATGAATCACTTGGTACTTGCGAACCGTGCCTCATGGGCAAGATGACTAAAACGCCGTTCTCCGGAACTATGGAGCGATCAACTGATTTATTGGGAATCATACATACTGATGATGTGGTCCAATGAATATTGAGGCTCGCGGCGGGTATCGCTATTTTCTCACCTTCAGAGATGATTTGAGAAGATATGGGTATATCTACTTGATGAAACACAAGTCAAAAACATTTGAAAAGTTCAAAGAATTTCAGAGTGAAGTGGAAAATCATCGTAACAAGAAAATAAAATTTCTACGATCTGATCACGGAGGAGAATATTTGAGTTCTGAGTTTGGTTTACATTTGAAGCAATGCGGAATAGTTTCAAACTCACGCCACCCGAACACCACAGCGAAATGGTGTGTCGAGCGTCGAATCGTACTTTACTAGATATGGTGCGATCTATGATGTCTCTTACTGATTTACCGCTATCATTTTGGGGTTATGCTTTAGAGACGGCCGCATTCACGTTAAATAGGGCACCATCAAAATCCGTTGAGACGGCGCCTTATGAACTGTGGTTTGGCAAGAAACCAAAGTTTTCGTTTCTTAAAGTTTGGGGCTGCGATGCTTATGTGAAGAAACTTCAACCAGATAAGCTCGAACCCAAATCGAAAATGTGTCTTCATAGGATACCCAAAAGAGACTATTGGGTACACCTTCTATCACAGATCTGAGGGCAAGATTTTTGTTGCTAAATTCAGATCCTTTCTAGAGAAGGAGTTTCTCTCGAAAGAAGTGAGTGGGAGGAAAGTTGAACTTGATGAGGTAACTGTACCTGCTCCCTTATTGGAAAGTAGTTCATCACAAGAACCGGTTCCTGTGACAACTACACCAATCAGTGGGGAAGCTAATGATATTGATCATGAAACTTCAGATCAAGTTACTACCGAACCTCGTAGGTCTACCAGAGTAAGATCCGCACCAGAGTGGTACGGTAATCCTATTCTTGAAGTCATGTTCTTGACAGTGGCGAACCTACGAACTACGAGGAAGCGATGATGAGCCCAGATTCCGCAAAATGGCTTGAGGCCATGAAATCTGAGATGGGATCCATGTATGAGAACAAAGTTTGGACTTTGGTTGACTTGCCCGATGATCGGCAAGCCATAGAAAATAAATGGATCTTCAAGAAGACTGACGCTGATGGTAATTTAACTGTCTACAAAGCTCGACTTGTTGCGAAAGGTTTTCGACAAGTTCTAGGGGTTGACTACGATGAGACTTTCTCACCCGTAGCGATGCTTAAGTCTGTCCGAATCATGTTAGCAATTGCCGCATTTTATGATTATGAAATTTGGCAAATGGATGTCAAAACTGCATTCTGAATGGATTTACGGAAGAAGAGTTGTATATGATGCAACGGAAGGTTTTGTCGATCCAAAAGGTGCTAACAAAGTGTGCAAGCTCCAGCGATCCATTTATGGGCTGGTGCAAGCCTCTCGGAGTTGGAATAAACGCTTTGATAGTGTGATCAAAGCATATGGTTTTATACAGACTTTTGGAGAAGCCTGCATTTAGAAGAAAGTGAGTGGGAGCTCTGTAGCGTTTCTGATATTATATGTAGATGACATATTGTTAATTGGAAATGATATATAATTTTTGGATGGCATAAAGGGATACTTGAATAAAAGTTTTTCAATGAAAGACCTCGGTGAAGCTGCTTACATATTGGGCATCAAGATCTATAGAGATAGATCAAGACGCTTAATTGGACTTTCACAAAGTACATACCTTGATAAAGTTTTGAGAAAGTTCAAAATGGATCAGGCAAAGAAAGGGTTGTTGCCCGTATTACAAGGTGTGAAGTTGAGTCAGAATCAATGCCCGACTACAACAGAAGATAGAGAGAAAATGAAAGATGTTCCCTATGCTTCAGCCATAGGCTCTATCATGTATGCAATGCTGTGTACCAGACCTGACGTGTGCTTAGTAATAAGCTTGGCAGGTAGGTACCAAAGTACTCCAGGAGTGGATCACTGGACAGCGGTCAAGAATATCCTAAAATACCTGAAAAGGACTAAGGATATGTTTCTCGTTTATAGAGGTGACAAAGAGCTAGTCGTAAATGGTTACGTCGATGCAAGCTTTGACACTGATCCGGACGATTCTAAATCGCAAACCGGTATTGTTGTTTATATTGAGCGGTGGAGCTATCGGTTGGTGCAGTTCTAAACAAAGCGTCGTGGCGGGATCTACATGCGGAGCGAGTACATAGCTGCTTGGAAGCAGCAAATGAAGAATGCGGATGAAAGAGTTCATTTCGATCTAGGTGTCATACCTAGTGCATCGGGACCAATGAAGATCTTACGTGACAATCTTGGTGCAATTGCCTTGGCAAAGGAATCCAGATTTCACAAGAGGACCAAGCACATCAAGAGACACTTCAATTCCATCCGGTACCAAGTCCATGTGGGATACATAGAGATTTGCAAGATACATACGGATCTGAATGTTGCAGACCCGTTGACTAAGCCTCTTCCATGAGCAAAACATGTCAGCACCAAGACTCCATGGGTGTTAGAATCATTACTGTGTAATCTAGATTATTGACTCTAGTGCAAGTGGGAGACTGAAGGAAATATGCCCTAGAGGCAATAATAAAGTTATTATTTATTTCCTCATATCATGATAATTGCTTATTATTCATGCTAGAATTGTATTAACCGGAAACATGATACATGTGTGAATACATAGACAAACTTAATGTCACTAGTATGCCTCTACTTGACTAGCTCATTGATCAAAGATGGTTATGTTTCCTAACCATAGACATGTGTTGTCATTTGATTAATGGGATCACATCATTAGGAGAATGATGTGATTGACTTGACCCATTCTGTTAGCTTAGCACTTGATCGTTTAGTATATTGCTATTGCTTTCTTCATGACTTATACAAGTTCCTGTAACTATAAGATTATGCAACTCCCGTTTACCGGAGGAACACTTTGTGTGATACCAAACGTCACAACGTAACTGGGTGATTATAAAGGAGCTCTAAAGGTGTCTCCAAAGGTACATGTTGAGTTGGCATATTTCGAGATTAGGTTTTGTCACTCCGATTGTCGGAGAGGTATCTCTGGGCCCTCTCGGTAATGCACATCACTATAAGCCTTGCAAGCAATGTAACTAATGAGTTAGTTACGGAATGATGCATTACGTAACGAGTAAAGAGACTTGCCAGTAATGAGATTGAACTAGGTATTGAGATACCGACGATCAAATCTCGGGCAAGTAACATACCGATGACAAAGGGAACAACGTATGTTGTTATGCGGGTTGACCGATAAAGATCTTCGTAGAATATGTAGGAGCCAATATGAGCATCCAGGTTCCGCTATTGGTTATTGACCAGAAACAGTTCTAGGTCATGTCTACATAGTTCTCGAACCCGTAGGGTCCGCACGCTTAACGTTACGATGATAGTTATATTACGAGTTTATAGTTTTTGATGTACCTAAGGGTTTTCGGAGTCCCAGATGTGATCACGGACATGACGAGGAGTCTCTAAATGGTCGAGACATAAAGATTGATATATTGGAAGCCTATATTTGGATATCGGAATCGTTCCGGGTGAAATCGGGATTTAACCGGAGTACCGGGGGGTTACCGGAACCCCCCGGGGGTTAATGGGCCTACATGGGCCCTAAGGGAGAAAGAGGGGCGCCGCCAGGCAGGCAGCCGCCCCTCACCCCTATTCCGAATAGGACAAGGAAGGGGTGGGGGGGGCGCCCCCCTTTCCTCTTTCCCCCTTCTTCTTTCCTTCTCCAACAAGGCAAGAGGGGGGAGTCCTACTCCCGGTGGGAGTAGGACTCCTCCAGGCGCACCCCTAGGGGCCGGACGCACGTCCCGCCTCCCTCTTTTATATACGGGGGCAGGGGGCACCCCATGACACACAAGTTGATCTTCGTGATCGTTCCTTAGCCGTGTGCGGTGCCCCCTTCCACCATATTCCACCTCGGTCATATCGTGGCGGTGCTTAGGCGAAGCCTGCGTCGATAGAACATCATCACCGTCCTGCGCCGTCGTCTTGTGGAACTCTTCCGACACTTTGCTGGATCGGTCCGGGAGCGTCATCGAGCTGAGCGTGTGCTAGAACTCGGAGGTGCCGTAGTTTGATGCTTGATCGGTCGGGCCGTGAAGACGTACGACTACATCAACCGCGTTGTTATAACGCTTCCGCTTTCGGTCTACGAGGGTACATGGACAACACTCTCCCCTCTCGTTTCTATGCATCACCATGATCTTGTGTGTGCATAGGAATTTTTTTGAAATTACTACGTTCCCCAACAGTTGTCCCCGATGAAAAGCGAGTACTCTCCAAGAGTGTTCCTCGGAACCCATGTAGCATCACAGGGGTCGAACTCGGCGCCGTTCATCTGGTACACGCGGCATCCCAGATCTAGACAAATGGTGACGTACATAGTCAAGGTCCATGCATAATAATGTTGTGCTCAAATATGGCGGTCGATGTCTTGTGCAGCAAATAGTATTACTACGATATAGAGGAAGTAAAATAACCGGCTTATTATATATAGCCACTCTTGGCTACATGGATGAGATAGTAAGACATGGAAAAAAAATGGTGGCGGCTAGTGGGTTCAACTCTTGAAGGGCCTAGCTAGCTATACGCGTCCTCCAAGGTAAAAAGTACTCCTACTAGTACTACTAAGTATACTACTAGTACAACAATGAAAGAGAAGGCGAGAGGGTTAAAAATGGAATACACGGGTAGATGGTGACGGTCCAATCGTGGTAGATTGTGTGACCATGTTGCACATCGGTGGTACCATGGGTAACGACTGCTAAGATAGTTGATCCCAATATGCCAAAGTCAGCTACAAGGTTCGAGTTAGGCGAATCGCGGATGCAAATGCACATCCGGGATCGGCGATCTTATTTTGATCGGGATGGCTGGTCCTGCAAAATAATGGGGTACCGTTAGGGATGCAAATGATGGTTTGTGCATTCCGTTTGTAATCTCCGTGTCGTGGGATGGCAACCAGATGAAACAAGTCCCCGGCTTGTCACCGCGAAGATGTGGCCTAGATGGCGCCGCGCGTCTTGAGCGTGTAGGGTACAAATCTGCCGCCGCCAACATGCGCCAGCCTCTGCCGTTGTTGCCTCTTGAATTGATGGCAATCCTTATGTCGAACACCACGATGAGATAGTAATCGTCGCAGCCGCGTCGCTTTGTCGGCGGGTCCGCAATTGCTATATTCTTCAATCTCATGTAGGCATCATCATACGTATTCAAGCCCAGCCAGTCCGGAAGGACGATCCCAATGGTGGAGAAGGGTCTACGAAGCGGCCGCCTTCTTTGTGGATGTTGTGCAAAAATGATGGTGGTATCCGGCCGGAGGTATGCAAGCCAATCTTTATTGGCACCGACCCAGACCTATATATAATACGGTGGGCAGCGGAGAAATTACGGGATGGAAATGGAATAACTAAGTACTACATGATCAAACACCATTACTGACCTGCTCATCGGACAAAATCCAACTACCTCTCAACGTCGGCAACTCTAGCGGAGTTAATGTTTAACCATGGCCAGGGAGCGGTGGACTGTTCAAAGGATTGTCCCATATAAGAACCTTCTCCTCGAGGACGCATGGAAGACCAACAACCATGGCCTTTTCCCAAGCCTGTTTAAGCAGCGTCTTGAAAAAGTTGGTGCAGGAAGCACCGAGTCTTGCGGCGATGAGGACGTCGGAGCGGCGTGCGATTTCTCCCAGAGGATCGTCGTCCAAGGTCTCCTAGCCCCGACGAGGAGGAGAACCGCCTGGCGAATCCATGGGAGCAGCGACGAACTGACTTCTCTTCGTGGGGAGGGGAACTGGCGAGGAGGAGATAAGAGCATAGTAACCGCAGGGCCTCGTCCCTTCCAACTGTAGATCGTTCCTCGGCGAAGGGGTGAGGCTATTATTTACTACTAAGTACTAGCATTATGGAACGTTATGGGATTGCATTATACTGTAAGTAATAGCACTAGTAAGAAATTTTTGGCACTAGGTAGTAGTTTTTGGCGTGGATTAAGAAATTTTGGGTATGTTTTGCCATTTTTGTACCGCCAACTAGTGTCAAAAACGTCTTGATATGGAGACAGATGCGTACTCTTCTTGTAGCAGTACTAGTACTACTTTTCTCAACTAGTAGTGCGATGTCTTGTACTTCTAGTCTAGTCTAGTATAGTGCACCAGTTTTGAACTCTTGAATCTCGGGGCCAAGGAGCTACAGTTGGAAGTGGAGGTACTCTTTGTTCTCTAGAACCATCGCTGTACTATCAATGCAGGGGAAGTACACCTGCGTAGTGGCCTAGTGGGTACTCTCGGTGCTCTATTCAGCCGCTCCTCTCACATAGGTGGCCTACTCAACCGCTCCTCTCACGCACACAATAGTAGCCTGTTTATCAGCGACGGTTACTACGGGGGCAGAACATTTGAGTTATTTGATACAACGAGACTAGGCTTTTCGCTTCCATTTGTGGAGGTATAATGGATCTCGTCGAACTTTGTTAGTAGTTCCTTCTTTATGAATGAGATGAAGCAACGCTTTTGCCTCCGTTTAAAAAAAACACATCAAGAGGAATTTCTTTTATAGTAGAGCCGATAATGGAATGAAGTTCATGCGTGCAACGCCACAAGCTACAGAGTAGTAGTAGAGGACTTTACATACAGAGCCATATTGCACAGTTCCCAATGCCCTGCCAGGCTTTTCCGGCTCCTCGGGATTAATTGGGAGGCGCTAGTTTAAATATGCTACTAGCTGATGAGGAAGCTGCAAGCGAGGTGCGGCTAGGGCGAGCACGCGAGCCACGGGATGCTGGGAAGGAAAACCCGTTCACGTGGCTAGGCTGTCCAGTGCACCTAGATTGTGGGGCCGCACGTCCGTTTGACTTCAAAACTCAAACTACCCATGTAAAATATTGGCTCGCAGCGAAGTGTAGTAGTACTATTTGTTAAAAAAAGGCCGCCATGCGTTCGGCCGGGATCGAACCCACAAAACGAGGTATACACTCCCGCGACCACTAGTAGTACTCGTTGGAGTGCAACGCAACCTAGAATGGCCTTTTGTGGCTAGTAGTACGTACATTGTTCCTTACAAGAAACCCCTAATAATGCAAGAAACCACTAAAATGCCAAGAAACTACTACCACTTGCATACGTGGCAGACTTAAGATAAGACTACCTTGTCAACCATTGTACATGCTCTAACAAAAATCCTCGAGTGACCTCCTACCTCCGGCCCGTCCACCTAGTCATCCTCGGCCATGGGACGTAGCTACCGCCGCCGGCAGAAGGCAGGGACAAAACCGCCGGCGGTGCGGAGCCCATGTTGCGGCAGCCCGGATGCCAGCTCCGTCCGGCGCTCGCGGCCGCTAGCTAGCCAAGATAGCTCCGTCCAGCTGCTTGTCTGCAAGGTTTGTGTCGGTGTCAAAACCGGCGGATCTCGGGTAGGGGGTCCCGAACTGTGCGTCTAGGCGGATGGTAACAGGAGACAAGGGACACGATGTTTACCCAGGTTCGGGCCCTCTTGATGGAGGTAAAACCCTACGTCCTGCTTGATTGATATTGATATTGTGGATGTTTACAAGAGTGGATCTACCACGAGATCAAGGAGGCTAAACCCTAGAAGCTAGCCTATGGTATGATTGTAAGGGTTGTTGTGATTGTAGTCCTACGGACTAAAGCCATCCGGTTTATATAGACACTGGAGGGGGCTAGGGTTACATAGAGTGGGTTACAATGGTAGGAGGTCTACATATCCGTATCGCCAAGCTTGCCTTCCACGCCAAGGAAAGTCCCATCCGGACACGGGGTGAATTCTTCAATCTTGTATATTCATAGTCTTGGAGTCCGGTTGATGATGATAGTTCGGCCGATGATAGTCCGGCCGATGATGGTAGTCCGGCAATCCGGACACCCCCTAATCCGGGACTCCCTCAGTAGCCCCCGAACCAGGCTTCAATGACGATAAGTCCAGCATGCGTGTAGTCTTCGACGTTGCAAGGCGGGTTCTCCTTTAAGTTCAATGTACCTGCCGAACAGTGTCCGGCTTCCTCATCAATGTTGTGCGTCTTGGCTTCCACGCCCAATAATGTCCTTCTTCCACGCGTCGTGCGAATGTGAAAAGCCAGGGTGTCTTTTATGTTTTACCCCCTAGTTGTGCGAACAATCTGCCTATAAGTGTCACACCCAATATGCGACCCTATCCAAAAGGAACTCGACGGTCCCACCAAGGATAGACCCGCATATTGAGACGCTTTTGCAAGGTGGATATCATTACATCAACATTACATAATACATAGGGATACATACATAAGGCACAAATGCCACAAGAGTACATCAACATCATATACAAGATCAACATCCGACTACGGATGAAACATAAACGAAGCTCAAGCGACATCCACCACTGCTAGCCCAGGGCTGCCGACACGGAACCTATCCCCGATCGAAGAAGAAGCGGAAGAAGAACTCCAATACAAGCAAACATCGCTCTCACGTCATGAGCATCGCATAACCTGTACACTGCAACTGGTGGTGTAGTAATCTGTGAGCCACGAGGACTCAGCAATCCCATTACCATGGGTATCAAGACTAGCAAAGCTTAAATAGGAAAGGAAGGGGTAAAGTGGTGAGGTTGCAGCAGCGACTAAGCATGTATGGTGGCTACCAACGCAAATGAGGCGAGAAGAGAAACAAAGGCGGTCGTCAACTAGCAATGATCAAGAAGTGATCACGAACACCTACTTCGTCGGACATAACCCGAAACCGTGTTCTCCTCTCGATCAACCCGAAAAGAGACACTCACGAGTTACGCACACGGTTGGTGTATTTTAATTGAGATCAACTTGGGTTATCTACAACGGACATTAACAAATTCCCATCTGCCACATAACCGCGAGCACGGCTTTGAAAGTTCAAACCCTGCAGGGGTGTCCCAACAGCCCATGATAAGCTCTCGCGATCAACGAAGAATAGACCTTCTCACGGGAAGCCCGATCGAGTCTCGGAATCCGGCTACAAGACATTCACAGCAATAAAACAAGACCAGCAAGACCGCCCGATCTTGCCGACAATCCCGATAGGAGCTGCACATATCTCGTTCTCGAGGGCAACACGGATGAGACTAGCTACGAGTAAAACCAACCCTCAAGTTGCCCCAAGGTGGCCCATGATCAGCTCGGTTCGGACCAACACTTAGAGAAGCACTTGGTCGAGGCGCTAAATAAAGATGACCCTTGGGTTAATTACTCCCAAGGGAAATATAGGTGGTGGTGAGGCAAATAGTAAAACCAATGTTGGGCCTTCTTTGGAAAAGTCTTATTCAAAGCGAATTGTCAAGGGGTCCCATAAATCACCCGACCGCGTTAGGGGCAAAAATCCGGGAACATAATACCGATATGGCGGAAACTAGAGGCGGCAAGAGTGGAACAAAACACCAGGCATAAGGCCGAGCCTTCCACCCTTTACCAAGTATATAGATGCATTAATTAAATAAGATATATTGTGATATCCCAACAAGTAAACATGTTCCAACAAGGAACAACATCTCCATGTTCAACAAGGAACAAACTTCATCTTCACCTGCAACTAACAACGCTATAAGAGGGCTGAGCAAAGCGGTAACATAGCCAAACAACGGTTTGCTAGGAAGGGTGCAAAAGGTTAGAGGCTGACATGGCAATTTGGGATGGCTTGATAAGCAGGTAATAGGTAGCGCAGCATAGCGATAGAAACGAAGCAACTAGCATAGCAATGATAGTAGTGAGATCCAGGGTAGCGGTCATCTTGCCTGAAATCCCGCAAGGAAGAAGAACGAATCCATGAAGAAGATGAGCGAGTCCATGAAGAAGATGAGCGGATGAAGCCGAACCAAGCGTGAGCGAGCGAATCCTCACGACCGCAGCGAAACAGGAACTAACAAGAAGAAGCACACAACATAGTAAACACTCCACACATGAACAAGACATGATGCACAACCAAGCATGATGCATGACAAAGCTACATGAAGCTACTCATGGCAAGGGATGATGCAAACAAGAACAACACATCAAGGCAAGTTTAAATGAGGCCGGAACATCATATAACAATTCCGGTAAGTCCTCATATGCAAATTTCGAAATTAGTCCAGATCTGGATAAACCTTAAGTTCAAGTTGTTAAACAGCAAGTTAAGATGCACCACGATGATCTACACGAAATTCTAGTCAAGTTACATATAAAGTTCATTAGATTGAGACTCGGCCTAGGAGATATGAGCAAAACAAGTTAAACATGGCATTGATGCAAAATGTATACAAACCTCAAGCAAACACCTCAAAACAAGGATCCAACATGATAATATGAAACTACATGCAAAAACAAGCAAGTTGCATATAGAGCACACTCAAAACGGAGCAACGGTTCAACACATACACCCTATACAAGTTTAAAGGACAAGCTGTCCAAAACAGCAACTAGGCATATTGCAAGCATCAAAACAACATGCTACATGACCTCAACATAATAACAAAAGGCATGGGCATGATCTACATGTAAAGCATTACAAAACATGAGAACTGAGCTATCTCCAGAAATGACTAGAACATGCTCAAAATCACATGGCAAGATTGCAACTAATAACAGTTTCAGGCATTGGCAGAAATAACAACAGGTTGCAATGTTTAGAGCTATGAAACAACATGTTACAGGAACTTAACAAGGCAAACAAAGGCATGGCATGAATCTACTAATAGCATATAACAAAAGTCCTTTAGTGACCATGAGCCAAAAAGGATCAGAAAATATAGTAACACTCATGTCAAAATCGAAAGTCTCGTTAACAGATTCAGCAACAAGGCATGTCAAAAACTGATAACAAGTAGGCATGTTTACAAGCTCAATGCACTCACTACAGAGCCTCATATGATAAACTAAGCATATATACATCAAGAAGACATGGCATAGAAGACATACATGGCAAGAACAATAACATAGCATATACGGATCAACCCCAACAAGCTTGGCAAAATTGAATAACATGTAAACAATCTGCCAGGAAACATTTGATAGCAAAAGTAGAGCTCGATTGACTCAAGCTAAACTTCTCCAAAATTTCAAACAAAGGCATGAATGGATAGAGCAAGACATGTTTTACAAAACACCCTTACTGAAGTATCTCAAAATATGCATAGATCTCTCGGTATCATCAAGTTAACATTGCATCAAAATAACATCAAACAGGGCTGAAATCAGCAACAACAAGACACCTAGTTTGCATGCTTGTTCTAGTCACCACATAGATCACAAAAATACATAGCAAGCACCACTGTAAAGAAGACATGGCATATTTCAAAACACATGTAGGGCTCAAGTTCATAGGATGCACACATCAATCATGGAAAAAATGACAAAAGTGCAAGTTCTGAAAAAAATCAGAAACTAACATCACATAGCACTCTTGCAACAGCATTTCGGGCACCAAGATGAGCTCAAATGAAAATGATGCAATAAGATGAAATGATCTACTCTTCGAGACGAACATTTTGACATATTATACGCGCAAAACGGAGCTACGATGACAGAGATATGATGCAACGAAAACGGCACAAAATTACTGCAGATTAATGACTTAGTGGATTTGGACCTCGGGGAGAAGTTGGACGGAGGGTCCGGGGCGGAGGGAGTGCAGGGCGAGGCAGCGCGTCGTTTGGATCCGGGGCCTGGTGGATCTCATCCAGGTGGGATGGATCCGGCTCCGGCGAGCCTTGAAGCCGAGGCGAGGGCAAGCGGCGGGGCAGCGAGGAGGCAGCGTCGACCTCGGGAGGAGCGGGCGTGAGAGCAGCAGGTCGCCAGCGAGGCATGGCGGACGGCGCCCTCAGCCTTGACGGGCGGAGAAGGCGGCGGTGGTCAGCGAAGCGCTGACGGCGGGCTCTGGGCGGCAGCCGGCGGCCGCGTCGAGTGGCGAAACGCAGCGTGGGGCGGCCAGCCCACAGCAGGCCGGGAGGCGAGCAGGCGGCGGCGGGCGGCGGCCAGCGCGGCGTGGCGAGGGAGGCGTCGGGGCATGGCGGAGAGGCGGCAGCGAGCTTCGCCGAGGCCTTGTGAGGCGCGGCAGGCGGGCGGCTCTGGGCCTGCAAAGGCCAGTTCGGCCGGCGGGCGGATCTGGGCCCAGGCGGCCGGCCATGGCGATGTGGCGCGGGGGAGGCGGCGTGGCGGCGTCTCACTGGTAGCGTGAGGCCAGGCGCGCGCTGAGGTGGCGAGGCGGATTGGCGGGGTGAGTGGAGGTGGGCACGCGTCCGTGAAGTTGGGCGTGTCCGGTGGCGCGAGAGAGAGGATGACTAGGGTTAGGGGCGAAATCATCCATGAATTTGGGGAGGGACTGATTTATAGGTAGAGGGAGCTAGGAGAGTCCAAATGAGGTGCGGTTTTCGGCCCGCGATCGTGATCGAACGACCGAGAGCATGGAGGGAGTTTGGTGGGTTTTGGGCAACTTAGAAAGGGAGTTGGGCTGCAATGCAAAAGTGGCTTTTGCGGTTACCGGTTAACCGTTGGAGTACCAAACGACCTCCAAATGATCGAAACTTGACAGCGGTCTACGGTGCTATACCAAGGCCGCTTGACAAACCTCGGGCATTCGAGAACGTTGACACCCACACATGAAAAGAGGTAAAAGGGCGGCCGGAGACATAGGAGTGCGGATTGCAAAAGCGGACAACGGGGAAAATGCTCGGATGCATGAGGCGAACACGTATGCAAAATGAAATGCACATGATGACATGATATGAAATGCAGATGATGACATGGCAAAGTGCAACACGCAAAGCAAATGACATGGCAAAAGGCGACGAATAAGCTGCGGACACTGGCGCGCCGAATCCGGGCGTTACAATAAAGGCGAGCAAGAATCCAGATCAAATCACCATCTTCCTCTCGCAAATACTCATCGGGCGCTTTCGACCAGAATCCATTCCATCATGGACCGTCAACGTGGCTCCTCTTCTCGCGCTCCCAGCCCTTTGCGGAGATTGGAGGAGATGCTCTGTTTACGCTGGCAGTGGTGAAGCTCAAATGGGGGATATCTCCTCCGGCCTTCATGGTTCGGTTCGAGCAGGGCTTGCCACCTACAAAGGTGGGAAGCAAACAGAGTTACCCTAATCCCAACAAAGGGAGCGGGTATGCTTGTCCCCTATCGATAAGGGGATCGGTTTCCTGTACATCCATTCCTCCGGGGCTCCTGGAGTTCTCGGACTCCAGCTCCATCACCTCACGCCCGCCTCAATCCTGCATATTGCGGGTTACGTAGATCTTCTGAGCTTTTCCTGGGCATCGAGCCCCACTTGGCGCTGTGGAAGAGGTTGTTTTGCCTTGTACCCGCTCTCACGAGGGTCCATATATCAAGTGGGCGGCGCGAAATATGGCGCATTGCGGGACGGATATCCATCCGGAACCCCTAAGAAGGCGCCGAAGACTGGCCTTGAATGGTTTTATATAGAAGGCGCTCGCTGCGGACCCTGTTCGGATCGGCCTCCGGAGTTCAGCAATGCTCCTCTGAAGAAACGCCTTAGTTGGCGTCCATGAGCCCCCGATGGAGGAAGACAAGGCGTCCATTATCGATGGGCGAATAAGGTTCTTGGCCCATGCCGGTTGACCATGATTGGAGTCATGGCGACATGCATTACGAAGTGCAGCCACTACAATCAGGGACCACCCCATGTGGGATTTCAGCGGGAGGGCGATGCCACCCGTCATGGCATAAAGGGCGGAATCGGCCAAAGATCTGGCGACGATCTTGTCCGGCCTGTATAAGGGGAGAAGGAGGATTTCCTTGGACGAACCCGTTAAATGGGTTTTCCATGAACAATCCCGGCCTTGGGTAAGTGAACACTCAGCGTGTCCGAGCCGTGCCTTCGAAACTTAAGTTTCTTACATTGTGTTCTTCTTCGGCGCAGAGGCTGCGCCGGACTGTGGAGGAATGCTGAGTCCGGCTCCGTAGCTTTGAGGATCGAGAGAGATCCGGGATCCGGCCTCGAAGAGGACCGGACATAAAGGTGGAGCTAATCGGCGGGGTGTTCCACCAGCTCAGCATGCACAATGCTTTAGTCGCCATCACGGCCGACTATCCGGACTATATCCGGCTCCCTAGGTGATTGCGGCGAAGCCACGACACGTCATTCCTTCCTTGCTTATTTCGACCACCGTATATGATGGCACTATGCAGGAGGCGCCCCTAGGGCGAAAGCCGAGCCAGCGGTGGCTGACCAACAAGGCCAATTCGGACGGTAGGCGGAAGAGGCGGGCCTTGGACTGAAACGTCGCCCGCAAAGGTGTAGCTCACAATTCATTATCTTGAACAACGTTCCTAGGAAGCGTCGAGTGCTCATGACTTTTATAGGGAAAAAAGCGTCCGCCGGACGCGGGCGTGGAAGTTGTCAATCCAACCTCTACCAGCCGGGCTCCCTTTTGGCCGAGGGGGAGGCGAGCACAAAGCGCGAGCCGGACGTTCCTCCGACGGAGGATGCCGAAAGACTGTCCGCCACCAAGTCCGAGGCGGAGAGTGCCTGAATCATAAGGCCCGCGAACAGTGCCGTGTGCGTGCTTCTCCCCGAGGCGTTGAATGCCTTTAACACGGGGACGCGCACCTTCGTGCCGCTCAAGATAGTTTTACGAGCCACGGAGCGGTATGTAAAAGACATACGGGTAAGAGAATTTAATAGTTGTATATGCGGTAGCCCCGAGACTTAAAGTAGTTATATTAACTGATTTAAGGATCATATGAAATCTGAGGATCGTACCGATAAGAATACCCATTGTCTCGGGAGTTGCAAGAGTGCAAGGCCCAAGCTGAGGCCGCATTTTACGGGCGGGAGGAAATGCAAGGACCTCTCCAGTAACGCATTATTTTAGAAAGATAAGTAGCGCTTGGCGTTCGCAAGTCTAAAAATGACATTGCAGGTGCTGCGGACAAGATCCGGACAGGCAAGAACCTCTGCGCCAACTAAAGGCGGCGAGAGGTGCTGCATAAGGTGCAGCATGAAAGGAACAAGCTCCTGGATGCCCATGCCCAGCTTGGAGAAGAGCTGAAAGGCGTTAGGGCGAGCTGTCGAGCTCCGTTAAGGAGAATCAGCGGCTTCGTCGCGGCATATATAGTAAGTGCTTGGCGAACTCCTTTGAAAAGAAGAGTTCGGCGAGGAAGTCAATTTGATGAGAATATATCGTAGGTATGCTCACAGGTCGCCTGCGAAGAGATGCTCGTAACAACGGGTGATCAACTTCCCGTTGTTACAACTGATCGAGCGAGTTCGGCAGGCTATGAGTGGCGTCGTCCAGGCGTTATGGCCAGCCTTCTCCATACAGGGTCTTGGGAGCTTGCGGAGAAGCTGTGGGGAGTCGGCAGCGCTTCCATGTATGGAAGATTTGGCCTGCCGACAAGGTGCCGGGAGGCACAGGCCATGGTGAAGGCAGCGGTACAAGAAGGCGGATCCCAACCACATGGCGAAGTCGGACTGTGGGGCCCGATGGGAAGGAGATCCTGTGAGTTTAGTATCGGCCAAGTGGAGTTGGCGTGAAATTTTCGAACAGATCTGTAAATTAGACAACTTTGTTAGGCGGGATTGAGGAAGAATACAGTTAGTCGATTTGACAATGTATTATAAAATGACATCTGAAATGCCTTCTAGCGGATTGTAGATCGTTTGTCTTTGCCGACCTTTTAAGCCGACCTCGGGACCCTATAGTCCGGAGTGTGTCGAATACCTTCTCGGTTATGAAACAACGGGGTATGCATGGAGACCAGCGTAGGGGTCATCGGTGCTTTATCGGACAAGTGCCCAACTAGTTATGTTATATTACATGGTTAGTAAGAAACATCTTCCGGGAGAATAGTTCCGTTAAGGGTTCCTTTCATTGGGGTGGCATGCCCTAAAGTGCATGTCGGACTGCGAAAAAGAGAAAAACATCAGGGGCAGATAAATAAGTGGATAAAAAATCATCTTTTAAGTCACCGACCGAATATTCCCTTAAAACGCTAGCTTTCGGCTTCACCCAGTCGAGGTACACATCCGGTGACCGGCGATAACAATCGCAGAGGTGCTCCTTTACCTCCTAGCCGAACAATCGGGAGCGTGAGGGGTAAGCACAGGAGCCGAGCAACCCAGCTTGGCCAAAACTTAAGTCATATCGATGCATATAATGGTGAATAAAAGGTACATGTGGAGGCTTGACACATGTCTTTGGGCATAAGCCCGTATAATTAAGCTTCGGTAAAAAGCCCCGAATATGATGAGTCGGGTGGCACATCAATTCTTGTGTGAGCGTTATGTAGGTGAAGCCCTTTAAGGCTTGGATGAATAGGGTTGAGGAGAAAAAGATAAACAAAAGGCAGCTGAAGTAAAAAAAAAATTTGGGCGGGGAAAGGGCGAACTCTTAGTCGGCGCTAGGCATAGAATCGTCGGGCGGGCTGCGTTCCATGGGTTCGGCTCAAGTCGGTTATCCGATGCATTTAAGTAGGCAGTGCGCTCCGCCGATCGAGGACTTGATCGATGATGAAGGGCCTTCCAATTTGGGCTTGAGCTTGTCCTTTTTCTTGTCCGGCGTAGAACCAGTTCGCCAACGTTGTAAGTCTTGGCCCGTACTTCTACTGCTTTGATATCTTGAGCCTTCTGTTGATAGAATGCGGAGCGAGCCTTGGCGACGTCGCTCTTCCTCAATGTGTCCAAGCTGTCCTGCCGATCCAACTCGGCTTCTCTTTCTTCGTACATGCGCTTTTCGAGGTGAGTCATGAATGATGTCGCGAGGCAAAACTGCTTGCGCCGTATACAATAAAAATGGTGTGAATCCGGTGAATGCGGTTAGGCATTGTCCGCAGCCCCAGTCGGTCGAGCTCCTCTACCCAGTCGTGTCGAGATTTACGTGAGGACCGCACTAGTCTGGGTTTGATGCCGCTCATTATTAGACCATTTGCTCGTTCCACTTGACCGTTGGTTTGAGGATGATAGACTGAGCGTAATTGAGCTTGATGCCCATATATTTGCACCATGATTTAACCTCATCGGCGGTGAAGTTAGTGCCGTTATCGGTGATGATCTTTGTGGGGACACCATAGCGGTGTACTACCCGGATATAAAGTCTATCACTGGTCCGGACTCTGCCGTTTTAACGGCTTGGCCTCTATCCATTTGGTGAATTTATCCACCATGATCAATAGGTACCTTTGCTTGTGGGTTCCCCCTTTAAGTGGCCCAACCATGTCAAGCCCCGGACATGACGGCCGGGTAATGGGTATAGTTTTGAGGCGGTGGGTGGCATATGGCTCGATTAGCAAAGAGTTGACAACCGGCGCATCTTTGGACTAGGTCTGTGCATCTGCTTTCGGGCCGTCGGCGATAAAATCCTGTCGGAATGCCTTTCCTACAAGGGCCCGAGCTGCGGCGTGGTGTCCGCCTAGTCGGCATGAATTTCAGCCGGGAGGTTCCGCCCTTCCTCTTGGAGATACACCTTTGAGGACTCGGTTGTGCTTTTCTTATAAAGTTCTCCCCATAGACCTTGTAGGCTTTAGATCGCGGACAATGCTGCGGGCCTCATTTTGGTCTTGGGAAGCTCCTGCCTAAGCAAGTAGGCGAGAATGGTTACATCCACGGGCAATTACTGCCATTATGTTGTGGGCGGATGGTGTTATGTCATCGGCTGAAACGCCGGTTGGCGCGGCTTGTTCCGGTTTGTTAGTTCCGGACTCCTCTTCCCATAATCCTGATGGCTTGAAGAGCCGTTCCAGGAAGATATTAGGAGGGACAGCGTCGCGTTTGGCGCCAATGCGTGCCAGTACGTCGGCCGCTTGGTTATTATCCCGGGTGACGTGATGGAATTCAAGTCCTTCAAACCGGGCTGACATTTTGAGGACAACGTTGCGATATGCTGCCATTTTCGGATCTTTGGCGTCAAAGTCTCCGTTTATTTGGGATATTGCGAGGTTTGAATCCCCGCGCACCTCTAGGCGTTGAATGCCCATGGAGATTGCCATCCGGAGACCATGTAAAAGGGCCTCGTATTCGGCTGCGTTATTGGAGTCCGTGTACATTATCTGAAGTACGTATTGGACTGTGTCCCCGGTCGGGGGCGTCGATCTGACGCCGCCCCAATCCGGCTAACATTTTGGAGCCGTCGAAGTGCATAATCAATTAGAGTATCGCCGTATTCTTTAGGGAGTTAAACGGTCCATTCGGCGACAAAGTCAACCAATACTTGTGACTTTATAGCTCACGAGGTTTGTAAGATATATCAAATGGTAAGAGCTCAATGGCCCATTTGCAATCCTGCCCGTCGCATCGCGATTGTTTATAATGTCGTTAAGTGGTACTTGAGGCCACTATTATCGAACACTCTTGAAAGTAGTGTCGAGCTTCGGGATGCCATGAACACGCGTTTGCTATCTTACGATAGTGCGGTAGCAGGACTTGCGGGGGTTAACACGATGAATCGTAGTATACTGGTTTTGAAGAGAATTTCTGCCCTACATTTTCTCGTTCGACGACGAGTATCGCGCTTACAACATGATGTGTAGCTGCGATGTATAACAACATTGGTTCGCCCGGGTTGGGCGCAGCCGGGATCGGTTGTTGCCAATATGGCCTTTATTTCTTGAGTCCGGCGGTGGCAGCATCCGTCCACTCGAAGTGTTGATGCGCCTAAGGAGGCGATAGAGGGTAATGCCTTTTCTCCTAGGCGGGAGATGAAGCGGCTTAGAGCCGCCACGCATCGATCAATTTTGTATTTGCTTGAGGTCTTTTGGGATATCTAGCTGTGACGAGCTCGGATCTTGGCTGGGTTTGCTTCAATTTCTCTACGGATCGATGAAGCTCAGCAGCTTTCCGGTGATGCGCCCAAAACGCATTTTCGGATTCAGCTTGATGTCGTATGCTCGAGGTTGTCGAATGTGAGCCTCAAGTCGTCTACTAGAGTTTCGGCGTGTTTAGTTTTGGCGACTCGTCGTCTCACGTATGCCTCTACTCTTTTGCCGATCTGGGTAGCGGACATATACGAATCATGCAGCGATATGTTGCGCCGGCTTTTTAAGTCGAAGGGCATCGTGTTGAAGCAGAATGGTCCGCATGGAGTAATGAATGCAGTTGCGGCTTGATCCGCTTCGCCATCTTGATTTGATGATAGCGGAGTGTCGTCCGGAAGCACAATGAATCGTGCCTGCGGTGGCATCGATGATTTGGTCGATCTTGAGGAGAGGAAGGATCCTTTGGGCAGGCTTTATTTAGGTCTTTCAAATTGACACATAGGCGCCGGGATTTGTCCTTCTTTGGTACCATTACCAGATTTGCTAGCCAATCCGGATGTTTGATGTCTCGATGAATCCGGCTTCCGATAGTTTGGCTAGCTCCTCTCCCATTGCCGATCTTTTGGGTTGGAAAATCGTCGAAGAGCCTGTTTGGTGGCTTGAATCCTTTTAGGATATTTAGGCTATGCTCGGCCAGTGGCGTGGGATTCTGGCATGTCGAAGGGTGCGGCGAAGATGTCCCATTTTCTTGTAGAAATTCTCATAGTCTGGCGTCTACATCGGGGTTTTATTGTGCCCGATGGAGGCCGTCTTTGCGAGTCCGTTGGGTGGACTTGGAATTTGACTATTTCATCCGCTGGTTTAAAAGAGGTGGATTTGGATCTTTTATCAAGTATCACATCGTCCTGTTCACCGTGGAGCGCATCGCGGTGAGTTCCTCGGCGCTAGGGCTTGGATAGTGCCTCGAGGGCTAGTGCGGCTGTCTTATTTTGGTAGCAGAGTGCTATGTTGGGTCACTAGCGAGTGATGATTCCGTTGGGACCGGGCATTTTAAGCTTCATGTACCCATAATGGGGTATAGCTTGAAAAATTGTGAATGCCTCTCGTCCTAATAAAGCATGATATCCGCTGCTGAGCGGAGCCACTTGAAATGTGACCTCCTCGGACCTGTAATTGTCCGGTGAGCGAACACTCGTCCAGCGTGATTTTTCTGTGCAGCATGCTTCCCACCGAGGATTATTCCTCTAAAGGTTGTGCTGCTTCGCTCAATGCGGTTCGATCTAATTCCATTTTTGGAGGGTTTCCTCATAGATGAGGTTTAGTCGCTGCCGCCATCCATGGGTACCTTAGTAAGGCGAAAGCCGTCTACTATCGGGCTGAGGACAAATCGGTAGTGCCGGGCAGTTCAAATTTAGGTTAAATCACTTGCATTGAAGGTAATAGCCGAGTCCTCCATGGATTTATTGTTGCTACTTGGTAGACTTAGGCAAGGTTGCGGAGTTGTCGTTTCGCATGTTATTTGATGTGAAAGTCTCGAAGACTATTAACACCGTCTTGGTGTTCTTTGGGCTGGGATTCGAAGCTAGAAGCTCTTCGCCACTTTTGGCCACTGTCGTAGTATCCAACATGCTCGAAGGCTATGAGTTGGAGTGGCGCCCTCGTGCTATGAATTTTGCGAGGTCCGTTTAGCCAGCCCTCGATGCGGTTCCATACCCTTTAGGGGTTTTGGTTTTGGTATTCAACCCGGTGCTTGATGATGATGCACCCTTTGGTTCGGACTAGGGATGTATTCGGGGCGGATTATCCCAAAATTTACTTTCGGTTTTCGAGGCGCTCTCCGTCGCCTGAGTACTTTTATGCGATGGTCACCAAGTCAACAAAGCGTGTAATTTATGACGACTTATGGCGTTTAGGATTCCCTTCTCCGTGCAATTATTGCGAAGACCGAGATTGCGTTTTCCTCTCGGCAGTCCTTTATCCTGTCCATAACCGGGAGAATCGGCCCGATGGTGATGTCTTGTCTCGGCGGGCTCTTGCCGAATTTGAGTTAGATCGCGTATGTCTGGGCGGGTGGGTGGAACTAAGTCCGGAACCCTACCAATCTCAAGGCTCGAAGGCCAAGAAGTTTCCAATTTTGGAAGCTTGGATTTCTGGACGTTGTCCAACGAGTTTGGTCCGATGCCTGACTTTAAGTTCAGTGTTTGATCGAGGCCCGTCCCTCCGCGGGAATCCCGCATGGGGGGTTCGGGGATCCGGACATGACTAGTTTTCAATACAGGAGAAGCGTCGCCGCATTGCTCCTCTACCACTGCAATGTGGTGGGTGACCTGGGGAGAGTTAATCTCTCTCGGATCGGTTTTAAGCCCAATCTGATCTTAGTCATGGCGACTCCAGGCGGCGATCGATCAAGAGCTCGTTCTGGACGAGAGCTCTATTGGATCCACCCGCTCGGCGAATTCTGAGCTGACGTGAAGATTGCTTTTGATGACTTGGGAGGTCATTGTCGAGCGATGGCGGACGGTGATCATGAAAACCACCTTGCGGATAGTTTGGCGGCGGCCAAGGCTCCTTTGGAGAAAATACCGTCCTTGAAGGCGGGAGGAGGCATCCTTCCTATCGGTGGCGGCACGGAGGAATTCTCAATGAAAGCACCAATGTCGGTGTCAAAACGGCGGATCTCGGTAGGGGTCCCGAACTGTGCGTCTAGGCGGATGGTAACGAGGAGACAAGGGGCGATGTTTACCGAGTTGGGCCCTCTTGATGGAGGTTAAACCCTCGTCCTGCTTGATTGATATTGATATTGTGGATGTTTACAAGAGTGGATCTACCACGAGATCAAGGAGGCTAAACCTTAGAAGCTAGCCTATGGTATGATTGTAAGGGTTGTTGTGATTGTAGTCCCTACGGACTAAGGCCATCCGGTTTATATAGACACGGAGGGGCTAGGGTTACATAAGTCGGTTACAATGGTAGGAGGTCTACATATCCGTATCGCCAAGCTTGCCTTCCACGCCAAGGAAAGTCCCATCCGGACACGGGGTGAAGTCTTCAATCTTGTATCTTCATAGTCTTGGAGTCCGGTTGATGATGATAGTTCGGCCGATGATAGTCCGGCCGATGATGGTAGTCCGGCAATCCGGACACCCCCTAATCCGGGACTCCCTCAGTTTGCTAGCTAGATTGGCAGGGCAGCGCGACGGCTTGCTCGTGCGCGCCGCGCTAAGGCCAGCCATCTGGCTCGAGCAAAGGCCAGCGCGGCGGCTTGCTTGCTCTTGGGTCACGCTCGGGCCAGCCTGCCAACCCGTGCGGAGGCCAGCGCGGCGTCCGGCCCGTCCGGCGGAGCGGCGGCAAACTCGCTTATCACCGGCGCCACCGACGAACACGCATCAGTACTGTTTGAAGTAATGTTCAGGAAAAATAATGATTTGATGGGGAATAACAGGATAGAAGGTCAGATGTGGGTCCCTCGTGTCAACGGTAAAAAAAATGTGTTGGTTTAAGCTGCCTCGTCAGCACGGACGTGTGGGCCAACCCAGTCATAAATGGGTTTAAACGAACCTAATCGGTAGGAGTACTAGGTAGTAGTTTTTGGCGTGGATTAAGAAATTTTGGGTATGTTTTTGCTATTTTTTGTACAATAGATTCTTCCTAGGGCTGGTTGAAAGTAGTAGTTTTTTTGTTAAATACTCTACATATTGTAAGTAGGAGTGAAAGTTAAGCTTTGGAAGCCAATAAGCAAGGCTAGTTACATAGTGCATATGTTTACATGATTGAAAGTAAATATCAACCATGAGTGACTAATATCTTGATGGAAAACTCGAAACTATGGAATACTAGGAAAAAAAAAATGCATGGTTGGAAATACTAGCAATGTTCATGTCCGTTGCAACGAATCATAATTAGAATAATACTTATTCACAAACTTGGTACAAAACACCCTAATTTTGATATACATATGTCACTAGAGATATATTATGTTTTAATAAGAATATATTCCTTGGGCTGTTTTGGTGAGGTTAGGGAGGGATGTGGTTGGTTTTAAGATACTAATTATGGGTTTTTCTGCAAATTGGTAGACAAGTGGGATGTTGGTGAGAAAAGGCAGCAACTTACCTCACAATCGTTAGATGTAGATCTAATGGTCAGAAACGACGGATGGCAGACACACCAGCATCACCAACTCAGTCTTGTGTAGGAGTACTAGCAAGATCCGTGCATTGCACGGAACATCAAGATGCATTTTTTTATGAAACACTTGTTGTGATTGACCCTTGCGGGAGTATTCCCATATGTAAAAACTAATGATATCTCGAGAAATATGAGATAAGGTGAAGAGGAGTGGGGTGTGGTGGTGGTTGGTGGTCGGACTAAGCGGAGGCATGGGAATTGACGACGCCTTGCCAGCGCCACCAGGCCGATTTGTTCGAGGCTTCCTTTCTTAATTGCTCAACAATGAGGTTTGTTGGAGATAAGGATGAACGAGGGAAGGCCTTGTCTGCAAATGTGGAGAGGGGTGCATGTATCTTTTAGTTTAATTTCCATCCGTCAGATTATATCGGACGGTCTATATTGCAAGATGGCACGTACCATCATCACCAACTCGGTTTTTATAAGAGAAGAAATATAAGTATGGAGATACAAGCGTATTATCGATACTTGCTTCCGTAAACTAGCATCTACATTCTATTCAACGGCTCGGCATGTGGGGCCTTAGCACAATGACTTCTCGATTGTGTAAAACAAAGATATTCCGTCGCCGACAAGGAGGGGGTGTGAATGGCGCGCTTTTGGCTTGCTCTAGTCCTAGTAGTCATACTAGGTGGTCTAAGCACGTGTAGATTTATTCTTTTTCACGTCTCGTGTTCGCCGTACTTCCACGACTGTTGATGAATAGACGGTAAGCTATTCACGGGGAAACCCTTGTTGAGCGTGTTTGCGAGAGAGAGAGAGAGAGAGAGAGAGTGTGTGTGTGTGATATGTTAGAGACTGAGGCAATGATAATAGATTCTTTGTGTCTATGTGCGTGGAGGATAGAGAGAGACATGTACACGGGGCTTTGTGTTGTGTAACGTGGAGACACATATACATAATTAGAGAGTGAGTGTGTGAGATACACATGCGGACATGGGGAGAGATGAGGATCCAGATAAATGGGTGTTTGTGCGTGTCTGTGTGTGTTTGTGCACACATTTGTGTGTGACAGGGAGAGAGTGTATGTGGAGTAGAGATACCACTGTTGATGTAAACCTAGTATAAGGGAAGGGGGAATGGTGTGACATGTGTAGTAGCGAGATAGCACGGGTGCGGGCGGGGGGATCAGACTATTTGGAAGAGACATCGAGTGTGTGTGTGGGAGAGGGTGTGAGGCGAGAGAGAGAGAGCTAGCGAGAGAGAGAGAGAGAGAGAGAGAGAGAGAGAGAGAGAGAGAGAGAGAGAGAGAGAGAGAGAGAGAGAGAGAGAGAGAGAGAGAGAGGCGAGAGGGTCATTTGTGTCCATAAATGGCGTATAGATAGGGAGGCAATGTTGATGTTGTCCGAAATTGGCCTATGAGCGGAGGCGCAAGGCGAGTCATCGTGTGTGTGATAGGGACTTCATGAGAGATCTAGAATAGATGGTGTAGAGAGCAATGTCTTGAAATCGAGAACGATTATACATTAGGGAGCTATGCAAAGAGTCACGACATATATGTATACAGGGAAGGTGCTGGGGTGGGTCGCGTGTGGGAGAGATAGAAAGAGGAGAGTGGTGCACAAGGAGACAAAGTGTGCTTGTTTGCGATGGGGGTGGTGTGTGAGGTGAGTCTTGAGAACCACATAACTAGGGAGATAGATGTTTGGGGGCTGACGTTTTGTGTGTATGGGAAATATACACTCTACATAGTCGTGTTCTTGGGTAAGAGAGATAGCGGAGACCTAGAGAGTGAGGAAAGAGATGTGTGCATGCAGAGACAAAGTGATAGAGACCTATGTTGGGGTCCGGACTTTACAAGAGAGAGGGGTGTTAATGTGCTCGTGTGTTGGTGTTTGGGGGAGAGAACAACTTCTCTATGTGTGTGTGTGTGGTGGTGGTGGGGGGGGGTTGACTTGGATAAATAGTGAGGTGTCTATATTTGAGGTACTTTAGCGTAATTGAGATATTGTGCACTCATGTTTGATCAATTTGTTTCACATTTTGTACTATGAGATAACGATACTTTTGAACATACGTGATATACCTTGATGTACCAGAATACAAACCTAAGATTGGAATTTTGGAATTCGACTCCATCATTAGCTTTTGTAATTCATTTAAACGGAGGTACATTTTTTAAGCCGGGATTTCGTGATTTCAAATTCATATATCAAACCTAGAGATATACACATACGGGCATGTTCAAACTTTATAATCATTCACTTTATTCATACACATACACATTTTTTGCTTTTGTCATCATATTTAGGATAAACACATTTGGAATTTCATTTGAATTGGACCATATGATGGTATTTGCTTGTAGTAGCTCAATGATCCATATTTGAATTGAATGGACAATCTAAGTTTCGAGTTGGAGATATTGATTTTCAAACTTGCACATTTTTTTGCGTGCAAAACAAACAAATTGTCGGCCATGATATCATAGTCGGCCGTGCGAGAGCAGAATACTTATAATTTTAGGCGCCAAAAGCTTTCAAACTTCCGCTCACATCGAAATATCACGCTTGAAAGTTTAGCCTGCGATATTCCTGTTTTACCCTGCCACATGAGCGGAAAAGGGCTGCTTTGGTAACTCCATTGTTTCCCTCTTTGCCCCAACATTCTTCCCAGAGCCCTCCCTTCCCTCACCGACCCCCAACCACGGCAAGCCGCGAATCTAGTCCTCCGCCGCAGCGGTGGACCTCACACCCGCGGATCTACCTTCCGCACCTTGGAACCCCCAACTGCCAACTCACCACTTCACGGGCAGCCCGGTGGCGGCTTGTCCATCGTTCCAGATCTCCTTGACTGCCATCATGGTCCACCGCACCGGATCTGCTTAACCGGCGCCCTCGTCCACCACAGCGTAGGCCCTTCACTGACTCCCTCGTCCGCCCCTTCGCTGGCCCTTCATACAAGCCCTCGTCCTCGGCAACAGATCCGCCTCACCAAAAGCACATGCGGCGCGCCTTGAAGCCTTAAATCCACTACACGGACCCGCTCCACGGACGCCATATTCAACTCCATCGGCCCTGCTTTACCGGCGATGCAGCCTCATCGAGTTATTTTGATTTGTACTCCTTGGTTTTCTCTTTATCGTGCAACTGTTCACTTACCACAGATGAGCTTTCTTGTATGTCGACGGCGCGCCAAACCGTAGCACTAGAGCCGCTTCATGACGGCGACAACCGGCCCAAACTCAACATAACACGAGTACCATCGACGATCCTTAGCTATCAAGTATGACAACGATACCCATACTCTGCCGAGAATCAGGTACTATTATCCAACGGCCAGCTCCTACATTCACTTTCCTAGCATAAGCACCACACCTTTGAATTTCTTCAGGGCATCATTCAGTTTTTCATGAGACACGTTATTCTGCTTGCACCTGTAGGGCCATACTTCTGGCAGTGAACATGTTACATGTGCTAAATTACATACTAGTGCACATATAGTTAATATGATTTAGTTTTGTTACGATGCCACTGTTGGTTCCATCGACGCTTAATGTTCTCTATGTAATTACACATCAGCAAACTAGCATGTGGTTCCGCTGCTTTTTGTTTTTTACCCTACATTGTCTGATGCTAGCTATTACATCACTGCTCCGAGCCTCTGTTCATTACTTTTTTGTGTGTTCTTGATCTTCCCAAGTTGCATGACTAATTTGATGCTTCTATTAATTATGGAGCTGCCAACCCCATCAAGCAAAATATTTGTTCTTTTGGGGCTGGCACCTTGTACAAGCATAAAAATAGAGGCAAGCAGATACATTGTCGTGTATGCACACACCCTTCTTTCATTAGTTTAGATGAACCATTGATGATCAATTCGGACCAGTGCATGCGATTTAAATTAATTTTACCTAAATAGATGGTGTAGAATAAACTACAACAACTAGATTTGAAACCACGGGATCTTGTGATATCTTCAAAGAACATTGCAATAGCAGCTAGGCTTCTGACAACATATGGTAAGCCAGTGTGTTTTAGTACATGTGAAATGTAATGCGAGTGGGCTGCTTTCTTGGCTTGTGCCCTCAACGTCTAATCCTACCGAATTACAAATAGTTCAGTTATGCGCTTTTTGTATTGCTTGATTGAATGCTTGTTTGTTATTCGCTATACAGAGTTGGCCAATATGTTAGCGATGCTTGCTGTACTATCGTAAAGAAATGCATGCCTATTTCATTTGAGTCCTTAACTTTTCCTTTCAACTTCATCACAAGACTGTCTTCGTAGTTTATATGAGGCCACACTTTGTTAAGTGCTTTCTCGAGATTATTTCAAGCTGCTTAGATGCCTTGGCAACTTAAATATAGCGGTTGTACACTCCCTTTCAACTAGGGATGTCAACTGGGTCCCGTTTAATCCCGATTAAAGTCCACTAGTGGTATGATAGTTCAAAAGAGTTTTTGTTTTTTGAGGAAAATGAACTAGGGAAGTAGCAAAAACTAACTAGATGGGACTGGCGGATGTCGTTTATTTGCCACTGACATCCCTAGTTTCATCTTACCATTTTAATTTCTTTTCGGCCGATGCTGCTTCGAACCATTTAAATATAGTTTGCTATGCTCGGCAATAATTCGTTCGTCGTTTACCATGTAAGCTTACTGCCTGGATCATACGATAACTATCTCTTACTTATGTCCAGCGAAAACCTTTCAGGATGCCGTTCACACAAGGACTCAATGTACAACCCCAGAATCTATTTGCGAGCAGTGCGCCATCCATGTTACCAGATGGTAGCAGTTCAGAGGCAACACCGCCGGAGAGCAGTCTGAGCACAAATATTATAGTGCTTGAGGCTCTACTAGAGGCAGAAAGAGATGGTGTGTGTCGGTGTCAAAACCGGCGGATCTCGGGTAGGGGGTCCCGAACTGTGCGTCTAGGCGGATGGTAACAGGAGACAAGGGACACGATGTTTTACCCAGGTTCGGGCCCTCTTGATGGAGGTAAAACCCTACGTCCTGCTTGATTAATATTGATGATGTGTGTTACAAGAGTGGATCTACCACGAGATCAAAGAGGCTAAACCCTAGAAGCTAGCCAATGGTATGATTGTTCTTCGTCCTATGGACTAAAGCCATCCGGTTTATATAGACACGGAGAGGGCTAGGGTTACCAGAGTTGGTTACAATGGTAGGAGATCTACATATCCGTATCGCCAAGCTTGCCTTCCACGCCAAGGAAAGTCCCATCCGGACACGGGGCGAAGTCTTCAATCTTGTATCTTCATAGTCTTGGAGTCCGGCCGATGATGATAGTTCGGCTATCCGGACACCCCTAGTCGAAACTCCTCGGTAGCCCTGAACCAGGCTTCAATGACGCACGAGTCCGGCGTGCATGTTGTCTTCGGCATTGCAAGGCGGGTTCTTCCTCCGAATAATTTATAGAAGATTGTGAACACCAGGATAGTGTCCGGCTGTGCAATAATAAATTCCACGTAGCACCGTAGAGAGAATAATATTACACAAGTTCAATCTGCTGACGTATTTAGTGGCGTGATGTCATGCCATTACCAAGCCTTTACTCGTTTTTATTGTTCCTCCGCCGTGCGTTTAGCGAGGCGGTTTCATAACACGTCTTGTCGAGCGGAGATCGTGTTCCGCTTATTCGGGATTCCCATCAATACGGACGTGGGTAACCCAACGCGCCATTGATTGTGGCGCTTGGGAGATAAGCGAGTTTTACCAGGCGGTGGGGACACATGTTTTGTCCGCCCATATAAGGATAAAGATCCAACCCTTTTACCTGTGCCTTCTTCCTCCTTGGCTTATCCATCTCCATGAACTCGAGCTCAGCGCCCAAGTCCACACTTCTCACCTCAACCTTCTCCAACTATGTCGGGAGCGGGAGGCAAGTGGATGGCCTCCTCCGTCACGAGAGGCAGATCCGAGAAGCTGCTTGCGGCGCGGATATTGTCCAGCAACATCGCGCGCCGGCTCCCGGCGAGGAGAGCTCGTCCCAACCCAGGCCCCATGAGAGGTAGTATTTCTTCCCCATTTCCTCCATGGACTGGGCTTCCCTTCATCCCTTTGTCCGGGGCTCATGTTCTACTCGGCCTAGATTTCCATGATCTGGCCCTGAATTTCATCCTCAACATCTCGGCGTTGATCGTCATGTGCGAGGCCTTCCTCTGCATCCAGCCCCACTTCGGCTTGTGGCTCAAGACCTTCAGTGTCAAGCCGAAGGTTGTGAAGGGCAGCCAAGCGGAGTCTTGGGCGCCATGGTGGGCAGGATGTCCCACGTTACATGGCTGGAGGCACTTTCGTGGAAACCATAAAGGGTGGCAATCGGGGTGGTTCTACATCACCGAGCAGCGTGACCTGATTGGGCAGCGGCCCCGAATTCAGATCTGGCATCCTACGGCTCACCTCCACGGAAAGAGTGGCGGATTTTGGGGATTCGGAGGAGCTGACCGGACTCAAGCCTGCATCCGAAGCTAGTGGACAAGAAGCTCAAGCTTGTCAGCGTAGTCAGTCATGCTCATCCGCGGATTCTCCGTGTCGTGACAGGGCTTCAACATGTGGGAGTTTGATCCGGCGCGCACGGACCTGGCGGGCTCTTAGACACTACGTCACGAAGATGTCTGGAAGGTGCTGTTCAAGGGCGCCGAAGCTCCCGCATCCGCTACCGAAGATCGCGGATTCCGCCTGCAGCGTCCAGCTGACGAGGTAAGTGATTTCGCCACTTGTTTTCCATAGTTTGGCTCTATGCGGGCTCTAAACTCCCTTTACCTTTGACAGGAATGGCCGGCGAAGGCCGAACGGACTATCTGTCCAGCCCCATTGCCAGAGGACCCAGCGGACGCCCGCCTAACGGGGCTGCTGGCTCCGGCACCCCACGTGGTGCCGGAGAAGAAGGCCAAGAAGACAGCCACGGGGACTCGGAAGAGTTCCCGTTTTCAGGTGCTATCGGATGATGAATCTGAGGCCGACTCCTCCCACCAAGGTGAGGAGGAGAAGAAAACCTCTCCCAGTGAAGGAGGAAAAAGGAAGGCCTCCCCAACAAGGGAGGCGAGCGTCAAGAAGGAAAAACTCTTCCCGGATTGCTCCGCCAGCGCCAGATGTGACAGCGAGGACTGGCCTCCAAGGGCCAAGCCTGGCGAGATCGTAAGTATCCGGACTCCCGAATAACTTCAAGGTTTTTCTTTTAGCCACATAATGTCTTTCTAATGCCGCATACAACCTGCAGTCCACCCAAGGATGATCTTCCCGTTTAAATCGGCGGGTACTTGGGTGCGTCGGATATGGATTCCTTCCGACTGCCTCCACCCCGTGCCGTGGGCGGCCTTGGCGGGATCGAGCGACCCACCAGGAGGAGGAGGCCGGAGGTGTCACAGGACACCCTCCCGGACTTTGCACGGACTCAGCCCGGAGGCCACGGTGGCTCCGAGTCCGGTGGCGACCCCGCCGTGAAGAAGGGCAAGACCACGCCCGGCTGCCTCCGTGCAACGGAGGTGCGGATAATTCTTTGGGCGCTCAGCGGCGCCTCCATCAAAGAACACCGCCTGTTATGAGTCGCGGTGATTGAGAAAGTTCAGCTTCGCCAAGAGCGGGCTGACCGAAGCTTCGCAGCAGCCTTCTAACGAGGCTTTGAGGTAAAATTTCAATATATGTAAAATGGTACCGCATAGGCGGTAGCCCGATGCTCGGTTCGGTGTTGAGAAAGAAAAGCGGACTGAGGATCTTTAGAAAGATAAGCGCATGAGTCATAAAAATTTGTCAATATGGGATTGCGGGCTGTCTTGCTTGACCTCCGCCCATATTGCGGAGGTCAATACTGAAGGAAAACCTCAAGCGGTCGAGAACAAGCTCGGCCATGCCAAGCAGCTCGAGGAAAAGAAGGTGAGTAATACCTTATGAAAATTGTACCTTCTGAGAAAAGGATTTGGTTGCAAGAAAAATGACAAGGATAGCGTGGGTATTGTAGGGGCCACTAACGAGGTGGCGACCCTAAAGGAGGCGGTGGCAGCGGCCGAGCGTGTCTTGACGCGGAGCGCACTGAGCGAGAGAAGCAGGAGGCGGGTGGCGGAGATACTACAAGAGCTCCAGGATCTCGTGAAAAAACATGAGAGCTTGGAGTGTGACTCGAAGACTCGAGAGTCTGAGCTTGCAACGGCTCTTGAGAGTGCCAAAGCCGCTAAGGCCGAAGCCTACAAGGCCCTCCAGGAGGTTGAGGCGGTGAAGAAAATAGCAGCGGGTAAGGCATTTTTCATGCAAAGTAAGCATGTGAGTGTTAATTACCTGTTGCTTACCGAATTGAGCTCTCAGGATCGTTCGCAGATCTTCCTGCATAGCGTGTCCGATGCTGCCGCATTCTACCGGGCGAGGAGGGCTCGGCGGAGAAGGTCTTCGGTCTCGATATCTTGAGGCGGACATCCGGTGCCTATAGCGACCAGCTGAAGCAGCTGGTCGAGCTCCTAAAGCGGCGAACAGGCCATGAAGGGCCTCATAGTTGGTTGTGGCCTAAGGAGGCCATGCACAGGAGCTACTTGACTGGTGCGGTGGCTGATGGATGCGTGCCCGTGGGTAGAAGTCATCAAGCATTCGCTTGTATTGAGGTGCCGTCGGGCCTTGCCAGCGCAAAGGTGCCTTTGGGGCAAGATGGATGCCCGAAGCTCGTGACGGACCCGCCACGGAGGGCAAGGAGCATCGCACGCCGAGATGTATTATAAGAGTGTCTTGAAGCGCCCGCACTATTGCGGGTGAGTGCTCAAAGATGTAATATTTGAGTAGACTCGCATTTTGTTATCTGTGCGCTGAAAACTTAGTTCATATCGCTAAGCAACGCTTGTTAATTTAAAATATTACCTTCTATGTGGCTGTTTATCAAATCGAGAGATGGCAAGTCGTCGGCTTCAGCCCCCATGCCACAGTCTTTGGGGTGTTCGGGATAAACTTGGCGCTCTTGTTCCCATTTTGGGTCCATCTAGGAGGCGCTCAACACAGTGAACAAGGCAACCAGACTTATAATGCTTGAACACTCTCCTTAGCCATAGAATTCTATAATTTTAAATTTAGTGAAGCCCCTAGTCTTGGAAGGCGAATTTGGGGCGCTATCACGCCTTGGCGGACAGTATCCGGCTCCTCGCTCTAAGCGGCATAAGTCTTTAGGACTGTAAAAACCTCTCGAACAGCGACCGGCTCTCGCCTCATCATGACGGTCAGTTTTAGCTTTCTCCTTTGAGCGTTAACCCAGCTCAAGCTGGGCGGAATCTCGAGTGGTTCTCCCGTGCTACCTTAGCGATATAATGGAGCGTAAGGTACCAAAACATGGGGCAGGCAAACCCAACTATTGACCCAAGACATGATTGAACCCGATGCATATAGTGCTGTAAGTTGAGGTGCCGCACTTGTGAAAGTGTTCGGACTCATCATACCATCATCGGAAACATAAGCCCCTGGTGTATATTAGCCGTACCAAAGTGTACGGATGCAACATCCGTGAATGAAAATATGTATGAAAAATAAATGCAATTATAAGCAAAAAGGTGCTGCATTGTTTTATTCAATAAGTGCTGCTCTGAATGCGATCGATACAAATAGTCACGATAAGCAAGGTATGGGACTATTAAACATGTCCCCCTCCAGGGGTAGGCTGCAGATTGGTGTATAAAAATGCTCGTAATGGAGACCCCGGCCCCGAGTCCGCCGCCCATGATCCGGCCCGCCCGTGGCGCCTCCCGTGCCTCCCCGCACCTCGTCGCCGCCGGCGCCGCCCATGACCTCCGCTTCGCCGGAGTTCGGCGGATCGAGGTTGGATCAGATCCACCAACCCGCCATCCAAACGCGTCGCCCCCGCGCCCGGATCCCTCCGTCCTGGCCCGTCTCGTCCCGGGTTGACTTTTCCCGGAGGTGAAAATCGTCTAAGTCCCCGATTTCTGCAGTATTTTCATGCATCTTTATTGCATCATATCTCTGCACCCGTAGCTCCGTTTTGTGCGTATAATATGTCGAATTGTTCGTCTCGAAGAGTAGATCATTTCATCTCATTGCATCATTTTCATTTGAGCTCATCTTGATTCCCTAAATGCTGTTAGAAGAGGAATATGTGATGTTAGTTTCAGATTCTTATCAGAACATGCACTTTTGTCATTTTTGCCATGATTGATGTCTGCATCCTATGAACTTGAGTCCTACATGTGTTTTGTAATATGCCATGCCATCTTTACAGGGGTGTATGCCATGTATTTTTGTGATCTCTGTGGTGACTAGCACAAGCATGCAAACTAGGCTTCATGATGTTGCTGATTTCAGCCCTGTTTTGCTGATATTTTTATGCCATGTTAACTTGATGCTACCAAGAGATCCATGCTTATTTTGAGATACTTCAGTAAGGATGTTTTGAACATATGGTTATTTTCTATCCATCCGTGCCCATTTTTGCAATTATGGAGTGCCATAGCTTGAGTCAATCGAGCTCTACTTTTGCTATAAAATGTTTCCTGGCAGGTTGTTTACATGTTATTCAATTTTGCCAAGGTTGTTGTAGTTGATACGTGTATGCTATGATGTTGTTCTTGCCATGTATAGCTTCTATGCCATGTCTTCTTACTACGAATTGTCTTGCCATGCCATTTATTGCTCTTTGGTGAGTGGTTCAAGCTCACCAACATGTCTACTTATTGTTGTTCCTGCTATGTTTAAATCTATAATATAACTTGCTATGTTTACATGGGTGCCATCATATTTTCTGATCCCTTTTGGCTTATGGCCAGTAAGGGACTTTTGTTATATGCTTTGAGTAAATTCATGCCATGCCTTTGTTTGCCATGTTAAGTTCCTATAACTTGTTGTTTGATAGCTCTAAACATTGCAACCTGATGTTATTTCTGCTAAAGTCTGAAACTGTTATTATTTGCAATCTTGCCATGTCATTTTGAGCATGTTCTAGTGATTTCTGGAGATAGCTCAGTGTTCATGTTTTGTAATGCTTTACCTGTACATCATGCCCATGCCTTTTTTTATTTCGTTGAGATGCTGTAGCTTGTTGTTTTGGTGCTTGCAATATGCCTAGTTGCTGTTTTGGACAGATTGTTGCTATGACTTGTATAGGGTGTATGTGTTGAACCGTTGCTCCGTTCTGAGTGTGCTCTATATGAAACTTGCTTGATTTTGCATGTAGTTACATATTATCATGTTGCATCCTTGTTTTGAGGTGTTTTCTTGATTTTTGTATGCATTTTGCATCAATGCCATGTTTATCTTGTTTTGCTCATATCTTCAAGGCCGTAGCTCCGATTTAAATGAACTTTATATGTAACTTGACTAGAATTTCGTGTAGATCATCATGGTGCATCTTAACTTGCTGTTTAACAACTTGAACATAAAGTTATTCAGATCTGGACCAATTTCGAAATATGCATATGAGGACTTACCGGAGTTGTTCTATGTTGTTCCCGGCCTCATTTAAACTTGCTTTGATGTGTTGCTCTTGTTTGCATCATCCCTTGCCATGAGTAGCTTCATGTAGCTTTGTCATGCATCATACTTGGTTGAGCATCATGCCTTGTTCATGTGTGGTGTGTTTACTATGTTGTGTGCTTCTTCTTGTTAGTTCCTGTTTCGTTGCGATCGTGAGGATTCGTTCGTCTACGCTTGGTTCGGCTTCATCCGTTCGTCTTCTTCATGGACTCGTTCTTCTTCCTAGCGGGATTTCAGGCAAGATGACCGTCACCTTGGATCTCACTACTATCATTGCTATGCTAGTTGCTTCGTTCTATCGCTATGCTGCGCTACCTATCACTTGTTTATCAAGCCATCCCAAATTGCCATGAACCTCTAACTCGTTGTCACCTTCCTAGCAAACCGTTGTTTGGCTATGTTACCGCTTTGCTCAGCCCCTCTTATAGCGTTGTTAGTTGCAGGTGAAGATGAAGTTTGTTCCTTGTTGGAACATGGAGATGTTGTTCCTTGTTGGAACATGTTTAATTGTTGGGATATCACAATATCTATTGATTATTAATGCATCTATATACTTGGTAAAGGGTGGAAGGCTCGGCCTTATGCCTGGTGTTTTGTTCCACTCTTGCCGCCCTAGTTTCCGTCATATCGGTAGTTTGTTCCCGGATTTTGCGTCCCTAACGCGGTCGGGTGATTTATGGGACCCCCTTGACAGTTCACTTTGAATAAGACTCCTCCAGCAAGGCCCAACATTGGTTTTACCATTTGCCTCAGCCAGCCCGTTTTCCCTTGGGTTTCCGGAGCCCAAGGTCATCTTTATTTAGCCCCCGGACCAGTGCTCCTTGAGTGTTGGCCCGAACTAGAACCCTGCAGCGCCCCTCAAGGCAACTTGAGGTCTGGTTTTAGTTATGCGGACTGCTCATCCGGGTGTGCCCTGAGACCGAGATATGTGCAGCTCCTATCAGGATTTGTTGGCACATTCGGGCGGCTTTGCTGGTCTTGTTTTATTGCTGTCGAAATGTCTTCTAGCCGGGATTCCGAGACTGATCGGGTCTTCCCGGGGAGATGGAATATCCTTCGTTGATCGCGAGAGCTTATCATGGGCTAAGTTGGGACACCCCTGCAGGGTATAAACTTTCGAGAGTCGTGCCCGCGGTTATGTGGCAGATGGGAATTTGTTAATATCCGGTTGTAGTAAACTTGAAGCAAACTCTTCCAAAACACACCAACCGTGTGCGTAGCCGTGAGTGTCTCTTTTCGGGGTTGATCGAGAGGAGAACACGGTTTCTTGGGTTATGCCTGACGTAAGTAGGAGTTCAGGATCACTTCTTGATCATTACTAGTTGACGACCGTTCCTTTGTTTCTCTTCTCGCTCTCATTTGCGTATGTTAGCCACCATATATGCTTAGTCGCTGCTGCAACCTCACCACTTTATCCCTTCCTTTCCTATTTAAGCTTTGCTAGTCTTGATACCCATGGTAATGGGATTCTTGAGTCCTCATGGCTCACTGATTACTACACCACCGATTGCGGTACAGGTTTGCGATGATCATGGCGTGAGGCGATGTTTGCTTGTGTTGGAGTTCTTCTTCTTCTTCGATCGGGGATAGGTTGCGGTCGGCAGCCTGGGCTAGCAGGTGGATGTCGTTTGAGCTTCTGTTTATGTTTCATCCGTAGTGGGATGTTGATCTTGTATATGATGTTGATGTATTCTTGTGGCATTTGTGCCTTATGTATGTATCCCCACTATTATGTAATGTTGATGTAATGATATCCACTTTGCAAAAGCGTCTCAATATCTTGGTCTATCCTTGGTGGGACCTTGAGTTCCTTTTGGATAGGGTTAGCATATTAGGCGTGACAAGTTGGTATCGAGCCTCGACCGACCTAAGAGCCCCTTGATTGATCGTGTAGTTTGGCCGTTGTTGAGTCTAGAAGAAAATTGTTTTGGTCTAGTTATATCGGAGAGTAGGATTTCTTTTACTCCTCTCGCCTTAAATCGCTCTGGTAAGGAATCTTGGCGTAGGTGTTTTGAATTACTCCTCTTCTCGTTCAAAATTTTCTTTAGGATCACGCAGTTGGTTTTTAGATCGTTGGCCTCGGCTCTTTTCATCGGTGCATTTCTCTTGAGTGGATTCGACCCTCGTTGTCTTTTGCAAGATCAATCGTCAGTTCTTTCTCTCGTTGTTATTTTCCTGTCCGAAGTTGTCCTTGTTTTTTTTCCCACCGCCCTTCCGTCTTCTTTTCGAACGGAGTCCGTGTCAGTATCCATCCTACTCGTGCGAAGTCTTTGCCTTTCTTTCCTCAATGTTTTCAACCGGTGTTGTCTCTTCAAGATATTCGTCGTTTCCCCTCCCGAGTTGCCTTTGTTTTTCCCGCCCTCCCACCATTTTATTCCCGGAGTCTGAGTCTGTTTCGACCATCAATTTCATTCGTGTGGAGCCTCTTCAGGTTTTCCCTCAATTATTTCAACCGGTGGTTTCTCGTCTAGTTCGTCATGCTTCATCCCTTTCTTCTCCGGTGGACTCAATTCAAGTTTTTTTTCGGTGTTGATCATATTCTTTTCCTCAGCTCAAGTGTTTTCCCTGCTCGTTCGTCTCTCGCCAGTTTATCATTCCGGAGTTCCAAAGACATCTCAGGAGATTCGTCTGTGTTCCTATTAATTCGAGGCTGTCACCTCATTCAAATATTTCAATTTTTCCGGTGCATCATCTATCTGTTTATCATCCTTTCCAACGGTGTTTTCTTTTAGTGGGCCCTAACCCACAGGGTTTTTCCCAGGATCTTACTTGACTCTTCTAATTTCCCCGGAGTTATTCTCAATTCTTTTCAAGTGTGACGTAAGAATGGATTCCATCAGTCAGATGCCTTTCCAAGATCGATTTCGAATCATTTCATTGTTGGCTCAACCTCTTCGCTTTTCATTCTCCCGGAGTATCTCAGTAATTTCGTTGGTGTTTCTCGTCGTCTTTTGAAGACTGAAGAAGAGCTTTTCCTCTAAATCTTGCCCGTTCTCTCGAAGTTTCGTGATTCTAGCTTCATGCTATCCTATCGAATTATTCTATTTGTCAGATATTCTTTCTTCCCAACCATACGGAGTTTGTCAGCAGTTGTTTTCCGGAGGCCATCATTCCAGTTATCATTCTCTATTTATCCCGGTGCTTCGTCAAGTGTTCTTCTATCAGTTCGCGTTCTCTTTGTTCTCTTGCATTTTAATTCCCTCAAGTATCTCCGTGCTTCTCTAATTCTTCCCGGTGATGCATTCTCTTTCATTAGTCATTTTCGAATTCTTACGGTGGTTCGTTCAAGATTATTTTCCTTGTTTAACATATTAATCCATTCGTTCTTTTCAATCCTACCGGTGGTTCATGAAGACCTTCTCAAGTTTGCGATATGTCACTTCTCAATTCTTTTTCAAGAAGAATAAGTAGTTTGCAAAATCCATTGTTTGTCATCAATTTAATTTGATGAAGGATAAGCATACAATAAATCTTATTCTTATTTCATCCAAGTGATTAATCTTTTTCTTCGGAGTTTGTTCTTGATGAATAAATTTTACTTCCAAGTGTTTTCATCTTTTCTTTTCCGGAGTTCAATTATTTCCTCGGCCATCTCGTCGGAACCTCCGTCGGAATCATCGCAATGCTCATCTTATTCTTTCGTCTTTCATTCTATCTCATCATCCTTTCGTTACCGGAGTTCTTCATGGTGGTTCTTCATGATTTATTTCTTTCTTCAAGAGTTCATCAAGATATTGTTGGTGGAGTTCAAGTATCTTTTCTTCTCGCATCTCGAAGTGTAATTAATTCTCCATATTCTTCTGAAGTGCGGTTTTGCATTTCTTCGTTCTTCTAAGTTATCCAATCATTTCCGTTTGCGGCTGGTTATCAGCTCATAATTTTGAGATGTTATCCATAAGTCCACATCAAGCATATGCTTTTCGTTGTTGATTTTCTCAACAACTTCAGTTCAAACCCTCCTTCTAAACTCTTTTCTTTCAATTCTTTCAATTCTTCCGGAGGCATTGTGTTGTTCCTCTAGTCAACTGTCATTCCATCCTCTCAAGTTCATGTTTTAATCTTTCAATGTTCAACCGGTGTGCTGCCTAAATCTTTTCAGTCTTATTCGTTTCTTTTCTCATTCTAACCACTCCGGTTAGAACGAGTGCTTTCATAGTCTATCTGATTCCGTGAGCTTTCGATTCTCGTCATTCTTGTTGGCTCTCTCTTCTTCTTGAGTGCTCTCGATCCTTTGCTTCTTCTCTTGAGTTCTTGTTTCACCTCATCCTTTTTCTCTTTCGTCTTGGTCCTAAGATCTCGGGACGAGATCTCTTGTTAGTGGAGGAGTGTTGTAACGCCCCGCATTCGATGCGCCAGGTGTCTGCCAGTTATTCGCCGTCGTTGCCATGTATTTTCCTTGCGTGTTGCACTTTTCCATGTCATCATATGCATTTCATATCATGTCATCATGTGCATCTCATTTTGCATACATTTTCGTCACATGCATCCGAGCATTTTCCCCGTTGTCCGTTTTGCAATCCGGCACTCCTATGCTTCCCGGTGCCCCCTTTTACCTCTTTTCGGTAGTAAAGGGTGTTAAGCGTTCTCGGAATGGACGAGGTTTGTCAAGCGGCCTTGGTATAGCACCGATAGACCGCCTGTCAAGTTTCGTGCCATTTGGAGGTCGTTTGGTACTCCAACGGTTAACCGGGTAACCGCAAAGGCCTCTTTTATCTTGCAGCCCAACACCCCTTCCAAAGTGGCCCAAAACCCACCACACTCCCCTCCATGCTCTCGGTCATTCGATCACGATCGCGTGGCCGAAAACCGCACCTCATTTGGACTCTCCTAGCTCCCTCTACCTATATATAAGCCCCTCCCCTCAAAAATCTCGGATGATCTAGACCCCTAACCCTAGCTTCTTCCTCCTCCAGCCGCCGGACATGTCCGCGCCCAGCCGGACATGTCCAGCCGCCGCCCGCCGGCGAATCCGGATCTGCCACCTCACCAGCGCCTCCTTCTCTCTCCTCAGCCCCGCCGCCGGCCCGGCCGGGCTCGGGGCAGGCCCGCCCGATCCCATCGGGGCCAGCGCCCGCCGCCTCCGCTCCTCGCGCCACGCTGCGGCGCCCGGCCGTGGCCGGGCCGCCCGCCCGACTCCTCGCCGCCTCGCCCGAGGCCTCCGTCGCCGCCGTGCCTCGCCTCCCTCCGCCGCCGCCGAGGCAGCGCCTCCGCCCGCGCGCGCCGGCGCCTCGTCGGCCGCTGCCGCCCTCGCCCGGCCGCCACGAGTCCGCCGCCCGTGGTCCGCCCCGCCCGCGCCTCACAAGACCTCGTCGCCGGCGCCCATGCCCTCCCTTCGCCGGAGTTCCGGCCGGATCCGGGGTTGGATCAGATCCACCAACCCCGCCATCCAAACGCGTCGCCCCCGCTCCCGGATCCCTCCGTCCCGGTCCGTCTCGTCCCGGGTTGACTTTTCCCGGAGGTGAAAATCGTCTAAGTCCCCGATTTCTGCAGTATTTTCATGCATTTTCATCGCATCATATCTCTGCACCCGTAGCTCCGTTTTGTGCGTATAATATGTCGAATTGTTCGCCTCGAAGAGTAGATCATTTCATCTCATCGCATCGTTTTCATTTGAGCTCATCTTGATGCCCGAAATGCTGTTAGAAGAGGGCTATGTGATGTTAGTTTCAGATTCTTATCAGAACATGCACTTTTGTCATTTTTGCCATGATTGATGTGTGCATCCTATGAACTTGAGTCCTACATGTGTTTTGTAATATGCCATGCCATATTTACAGGGGTGTATGCCATGTAGTTTTGTGATCTCTGTGGTGACTAGCATAAGCATGCAAACTAGGCTTCATGATGTTGCTGATTACAGCCCTGTTTTGCTGATATTTTTATGCCATGTTAACTTGATACTACCGAGAGATCCATGCTTATTTTGAGATACTTCAGTAAGGATGTTTTGAACATATGGTTATTGTCTATCCATCCATGCCCATTTTTGCAATTATGGAGTGCCATAGCTTGAGTCAATCGAGCTCTACTTTTGCTATAAAATGTTTCCTGGCAGGTTGTTTACATGTTATTCAATTTTGCCAAGGTTGTTGTAGTTGATCCGTGTATGCTATGATGTTGTTCTTGCCATGTATAGCTTCTATGCCATGTCTTCTTACTGTGAGTTGCCTTGCCATGCCATTTATTGCTCTTTGGTGAGTGGCTGAAGCTCACCAACATGTCTACTTATTGTTGTTCCTGCCATGCTTAAATCTGTAATATAACTTGCTATGTTTACATGGGTGCCATCATATTTTCTGATCCTTTTGGCTTATGGTCAGTAAGGGACTTTTGTTATATGCTTTGAGTAGATTCATGCCATGCCTTTGTTTGCCATGTTAAGTTCCTGTAACATGTTGTTTGATAGCTCTAAACATTGCAACTTTGATGTTATTTACGCTAAAGTCTGCAACTGTTATTATTTGCAATCTTGCCATGTCATCTTGAGCATGTTCTAGTGATTTCTGGAGATAGCTCAGTGTTCATGTTTTGTAATGCTTTACCTGTACATCATGCCCATGCCTTTTGTTATTTCGTTGAGATGCTGTAGCTTGTTGTTTTGGTGCTTGCAATATGCCTTGTTGCTGTTTTGGACAGATTGTTGCTATGACTTGTATAGGGTGTATGTGTTGAACCGTTGCTCCGTTTTGAGTGTGCTCTATATGAAACTTGCTTGATTTTGCATGTAGTTTCATATTATCATGTTGCATACTTGTTTTGAGGTGTTTGCTTGATGTTTGTATGCATTTTGCATCAATGCCATGTTTATCTTGTTTTGCTCATATCTTCAAGGCCGTAGCTCCGATTTAAATGAACTTTATATGTAACTTGACTATAATTTCGTGTAGATCATCGTGGTGCATCTTAACTTGCTGTTTAACAACTTGAACATAAAGTTATTCAGATCTGGACCAATTTCGAAATATGCATATGAGGACTTACCGGAGTTGTTCTATGTTGTTCCCGGCCTCATTTAAACTTGCTTTGATGTGTTGCTCTTGTTGTTATCATCCCTTGCCATGAGTAGCTTCATGTAGCTTTGTCATGCATCATACTTGGTTGAGCATCATGCCTTGTTCATGTGTGGTGTGTTTACTATGTTGTGTGCTTCTTCTTGTTAGTTCCTGTTTCCGTTGCGATCGTGAGGATTGGTTCGTCTCGCTTGGTTCGGCTTCATCCGTTCGTCTTCTTCATGGACTCGTTCTTCTTCCTAGCGGGATTTCAGGCAAGATGACCGTCACCTTGGATCTCACTACTATCATTGCTATGCTAGTTGCTTCGTTCTATCGCTATGCTGCGCTACCTATCACTTGTTTATCAAGCCATCCCAAATTGCCATGAACCTCTAACTCGTTGTCACCTTCCTAGCAAACCGTTGTTTGGCTATGTTACCGCTTTGCTCAGCCCCTCTTATAGCGTTGTTAGTTGCAGGTGAAGATGAAGTTTGTTCCTTGTTGGAACATGGAGATGTTGTTCCTTGTTGGAACATGTTTACTTGTTGGGATATCACAATATCTATTGATTATTAATGCATCTATATACTTGGTAAAGGGTGGAAGGCTCGGCCTTATGCCTGGTGTTTTGTTCCACTCTTGCCGCCCTAGTTTCCGTCATATCGGTATTATGTTCCCGGATTTTGCGTCCCTAGCGCGGTCGGGTGATTTATGGGACCCCCTTGACAGTTCGCTTTGAATAAGACTCCTCCAGCAAGGCCCAACATTGGTTTTACCATTTGCCTCACCCAACCCTTTTTCCCTTGGGTTTCCGGAGCCCAAGGGTCATCTTTATTTTAGCCCCGGGACCAGTGCTCCTTAAGTGCTTGGCCGAACTAAACTACATGCAGCGCCCCTCAAGGCAACTTGAGGTCTGGTTTTAGTTATGCGGACTGCTCATCCGGTGTGCCTGAGACCGAGATATGTGCAGCTCCTATCGGGATTTGTCGGCACATTCGAGCGGCTTTGCTGGTCTTGTTTTATTCTTGTCGAAATGTCTTGTAGCAGGATTCGAGACTGATCGGGTCTTCCGGGAAGAATATCCTTCGTTGATCGCGAGAGCTTATCATGGGCTAAGTTGGGACACCCTGCGGGGTATAAACTTTCGAGAGCCGTGCAGCGGTTATGTGGCGATGGGAATTTGTTAATATCCGGTTGTAGTAAACTTGAAGCAAACTCTTCTAAAATACACCAACCGTGTGCGTAGCCGTGAGTGTCTCTTTTCGGGGTTGATCGAGAGGAGAACACGGTTTATTGGGTTATGCCTGACGTAAGTAGGAGTTCAGGATCACTTCTTGATCATTACTAGTTGACGATCGTTCCTTTGTGTCTCTTCTCGCTCTCATTTGCGTATGTTAGCCACCATATATGCTTAGTCGCTGCTGCAACCTCACCACTTTATCCCTTCCTTTCCTATTTAAGCTTTGCTAGTCTTGATACCCATGGTAATGAGATTGCTGAGTCCTCGTGGCTCACAGATTACTACACCACCAGTTGCAGGTACAAGTTTGCGATGATCATGGCGTGAGGCGATGTTTGCTTGTGTTGGAGTTCTTCGCTTCTTCTTGATCGGGGATAGGTTCGGTCGGCAGCTTTGGGCTAGCAGGGTGGATGTCGTTTGAGCTTCTGTTTATGTTTCATCCGTAGTCGGATGTTGATCTTGTATATGATGTTGATGTATTCTTGTGGCATTTGTGCCTTATGTATGTATCCCCACTATTATGTAATGTTGATGTAATGATATCCACTTTGCAAAAGCGTCTCAATTGTGGGTCTATCCTTGGTGGGACCTTCGAGTTCCTTTTGGATAGGGTCGCATATTGGGCGTGACACCAGCCCCCTGCTATGGGAGCCAACCTCGCCTGCTGTCCCCAATCCAGGCTGGGGCCAGGAGACGCTTTCAAGCCCTCGGCTCATTTTTGTCTGGCACCGCTTCGAGTTCCTGAGAAAGCTTGGCGTGACAGGGCCCAAGGTGGTGAAGGAGTTCCTGATGTGTCGCGTTGCTCCTCTCCAACGCCATTCCCACCAGATGTGGGCCTTCAGCGGGCCTGGTGATCATATGAGGCTTCAGGAAGAAGACCTGACGCGTGAAGCGCTGAGGAAAGTGCTCCTGGTCCTGATTGGCGACCCCAACCCCGGTGGCATCCGACATGGAGGGGCCTTGCTGTACCTCTGCCAGAACATGGGTTATTTTGTGAACGGATGCCTATCTTGATGAATGGGGGCGCGCCCATGGTCTCAGGGGCCTCGCGAGAATCCGGTGATGGTGACAGCCCTTCCGGTCGGCCAAGCGGCTCCTCCTCAAGTGGCCGGAGCGAGGAGGCCTGAGCCGCCCGAGGCCGAAGGACCCCGCCCGGTGATGATGGCGCCAGGCGGCAGCTCATGAGGAGCAGCTCACGAGGCTCATGCCGCCCAGGGCTGAGGGCCTGAGCAGCCGCCCGCAGCACTGCGGATGGAGCCCCGAGGCCCTGCTGCTTCTCTTGGTGAGGCGACCAGCGGCCAGCGTCGGCGGGCGCCCCCAGCGCAGGTCGCCTTGATGCTTCTCCCTCGCCGCAGGCTGACCCTAGCGCTCAAATCTTGGGTCATTTCCGCATGAACTTGAGGCCCTCCGAGGAAGAAGGAGGCCACAGGTGATGATTACCCTTGCCGCTGTTGAGCGTGGGAAGTGCCGCCCTGCGATGAGTAAGCCTTCTCCTTCTCCAGCTCCTGATTCTTCTGCTGCTTGTGCTGATCCTTGCCTGCAGCCCCTTCTGCCGAGCTCACGGAGGCGGGTGAGGCCGTCCCCGGCCGCCCCTCCCCTGTCCTTGAGTGCTCCAAGCGGTGGAGCCACAGTGGTGAGGCGACCGGGAGGTGAACCGTCCCGAGTGCGTCGTGGCCTGGCGCCTCGCGACCCTTCCTCGCGAGCCTTCCGTGGCATAGCTAGCCTGCCGTGGGCTTCTCGCTGAGTGCGTGGGCGGCGATTGGCTGGCGCTTCCTGCGCCTTATGCTGGGATGGGCTGGCTCGGGCGGGCCACAGCACAGCGTGCCCGGCCGTCAGCGAGTGCCAGCCCCAGGCCCCTGCCGGAGTGCTGATCGTGGCTCGGCGCCCGCTGGGGCGGTTGATGGTGTGGAGGGCGTGCACGAGTGCTCCGGGAAGCCGCGCCCTTCGCCAAGAGATTTCTTGAAGAGGCGGCCGGCGGATGAGCCTTCTTGGTGAAGAGCTTGTGCGAAGGCCTTGGCGCCTTGAGGCCGAGGCCTGCGCTGGCGCAGCGAGGCGTGAGCTGGAGGCTCATCAAGCCCTTGCGCGCCTGTGCGATCTTGATGATGAAGAGGCCAAGGCGTCGGCTGGCAGCCTCTCGGGAGGCCTGTTCGGGCCGTCGAGGAGGCCGGGAAGCTAACAGGGCGGGGGGGCGGCGGAGGCGAGAGACGCACGGAACTCCTGGCCGGTGTCACTCATTGGAGGAGCAAGTGGAGCTGCTGCGAGGCAGCCCTCGCGTCGATGAAGGTGGCCTCCGGCGACCCAGCGGAGCTCTGAGCGTGAGGAGGTGTTGGCAGAAGCCGCCCGAGCAGCGCGGCAGTCTGGCTTGGAGCGCGGGAGGCGCTTGGCGGCAGCGGCGGAGGATGAGGTCGCTGCAGGGAAGCCCGCGTCTGTGGGAGGTCGGACGCCCGAGTGGCGGCAGCTCAAACCTCGGCCTTGAGTTTGAGAGAGAGGCTGGGGTTGATCAAGGCCGAGGCTGAGGCAGGACTGCTGCCTTGAGGCAAAGCTAGAGGCGGCGGCGGGCGATGCTCTTGAGGCCGCCCTCGAGGTGGCGCGAAGTCAACCACCTCTCGGGCCGGCGCTCCTTCGCCCAGCGGGTGGAGGAGGCCGAGGCGTCGTCTCGAGAATGCAGCGAGATGCATCGGCCAATCACGGAGCATGAGCCTGACCCATGCTCGCCACGCTCGGGAAAGAGCCAACGCAGCCTTGGGTAATATCTGCGGCGGCAGTTGGATTTCCCGGGGCGGTTTTGGTTTAGCCACCCGGGCTGGACCCCCCACTTTGGGGATTCGGTTTCCCGGGCCAAAATGGGTTGGTGGAAGAAAAGGGAGCCATGGCCTTCAAGCGGCTTTCCCCTGGGGTGGTGGGGGGGGGGTTCAGGCCAAATCTCCCCGGGGACCAAAATGGAACCCCCCCCGGCCCGGAACTTTGGGCCAGCCTAAAATCGTTCCCGATTCCCCCAAAAGGCCGGGGTTTAAAAAGGCGACTTCTGGCGCCAAAAGGTGGAAAAGACAATTGGTTTTGGATGCTCCCCCCAAATGTCCGGACGCCGCCTTTCGGGAAAACCCAACCCCGGGCAGGGCGTTGGTTCGGGGTGGCCCACCGCCCGATTTGAAAAAGCGGGCCGGGGTGGGCCCAGCCCCGAAGCCGCCGGCCCAAGGCCACCGCGGAACCGGGGTGGCCCGGAAGCGGGGCTTTGACCCCGGGGCCCGGAAACCCGGCTTCGGGGGGAGGTGCTCCACCCCGGGCCCGGGCAATCTTAAAACAAGGGGAACCCCTTTTCCCAAAAAGGTTACATTTTGGCCCCCTGTAAAGGCCTTTTAAAAGGTTACAAGCTAACGTGGGAAGTTCCACCCCCCGGAACCCTACTAAAAGGTGAGGCCCGGGGGGACATCTCCCTCCCCGCAAAACTTTAATAAGGCAAATGGGGGTTCAATAACGCAGATTAACAATGAACTTTTTCCTAATACAGTAAAAAAGGGGTGGTGGGATTTGGAATGAACAAAGGGTTTTGGCCCGAAATGTTAGTTCTTTGGTGTTCGAATCACTAACCACGTTATCAAACAAATACCGCCCGCGGAAAAACCAACCAATGCAATCACTTATCTTAGCATTAATATTTTATTTGGCTAATGAACTAAAAGGAAAAGAAGTTTTCGGGTTGGACAGGGTAGAATTGATGCCCCTGGCGTGGCTCAAGGGTTGGGCCATTCCCATTTCCGGCAAAGCTCGACCTCGCGGGAAGCCTCGGGGGCGGACAAAGGGAAGTTCCTCGGGCCGGCCTTCAGGTTCCACCGGGAGATCGGCGGGGTCCTCACGGGGCCCATGGGCATCCAGCACCAATCGGGGGCCAGCCCGGCGTGTCCTATTTCCCTTTGGTGCAAAGGAGCAAACACAAAACAAGAAAAGGCACCTTTTGGGCAAAAGACCAAGAAAAAGCGGGGGGGAGGTACGGGGACCCAAGGGGTAGTAGCCTTTCAGGACCAAAACCAGATAAGTTCAGAGCCCCTTCAAAAAGGCCAACACCCTTCCCTCAATTTTAAAGGCCACCATTGCCTAAAATGGACCAGCCACCCTTAAACAATCCGAATGACAGAGGATCAATCAAGGAACGGGAATGAAAAACCGAATGAAGGAGTAGGCAACAATCAGGGGGGCCCAACTCCCCTAAGATTCCCGGGCCAAACAGCCCTCAAAGTTTTCCTACTTACAATAACCTGGGCAATCCAAAAAACGGGTAAGTATTACAACAAGGTGGCCCGAACGTATAAACCTTCTCCTTGTGGCTCTTTGTGAGTTTAATCCGGGGGACAAATAGGAGGGAGGAGCTCCCTGCACCCAAGTTGAACCTAGGGTTGGGAACCCGAAATGAATTTGGGCGCCGGTAAGGGGGGGAACCGCTTCCGCCGCCCCGCTCCATGGGGCCTTTCTCGGGCCAGGCCCGGCTCGGGGCCGCCCTGGCGCCCCGGCCCCTCGGCCCGCCCGCCGTTCCTCGCGGCCGGGCCCAACCCGGGGACCCTTCCCCGTGCCAGCATAACCATGGCGAGGCGGCGCACCCTTCCCTCTTCCCCCTGGTTCCGGGCCCGTCCGCGCAGGGAAAACCGCCCCCGCGGAAGGAGTCCTCGTAGCCCCAGCGGTCTCCGGTGGCCGGGCCACCTTTCCAGGGCAGGTCCCAGGGTTTTGGCACCCCCCGCCTTGGGGGGCGAAGCCGGGCCCTGGCCGCCCCCCCTAAAAGGCCTTGGCCCCAAGAGCGCGGCCCGGCGGAACCCGTCCGTCCGGCACGATCTTTAAAGGAGGAAGAGGCCGCCCCCAAAGCTCCTGCCCCCACCGGCCCGTCTCCTCTTTCCACCCCAAAACCCGGGCTTCCCCACCCACGGAGGAAGATAACCCGTCACCAAACCTCCGTGGCCCTGGGTCCGCCTTCACCGGGTAAAGGTGGCCCCGGCAAGTTAACCAGACCCCTCCTCCTGAGGGACGGCCGCCCCGATTCCTCCAGTCGGCTGGGCCGCGCGGGGTGGGGTCTGGGCTGGTTTCCCAGGCCTCGGCGGGCCCGCCCGGTCCGCCTGCCGGCAAACCCCCGGGCGGAACGCACCCTTCTCGCCAAGTTCCAAGGCACGGCCCGGCCTCCTCGTCGCATGTCCGCTCGGCCGGGAGGCCGCGGAAACCGGCCTTCAACAAGCAGCCTCGTTCCCAAGGTGCCGAGGGGATCCTCGCCTTCTCCGGCGGGGTGGCGTTTCGTGAAGGGGGCTGGCGTGAGAAACCAGCCTCCCAAGCTTTCAACTTGGGCCAAGTGCGCCGGGGCTGAGGAACCCTCTCCCTCCCGACTGGGCTGCCACCCGGAAAAAAAGCCCAAAGTGGGCTGGGCCCCAGGGGCTCCGTCTGTGGCAAACCGTGCGGCGGGCCAGCCCGAGTCGCCGGCGCCCGTACTGCGTGTCCGCCTACCCCACAACACCGCGAAGCCGAGTCAAGGCGTGCGAGAAGGCGAAGGGATCCCCCGCCCTGATCGGGCCAAGGGAGGAGGAAAGGGGATGGGGGAAACTGGCCCTCGCCAAAGGGTGGCGTGACCCCGGGCCTCCCGAGGACCCGGCGATCAGCCTCGCGGGAGGTTGGGGAGCCTCGGAAGGAGGCTGGAGGATCAGCCTCACAGGTCGCCCCAAGGGCCAGAGCCTCCCCTCTCCACGCAGCCAAGGAGAAATGAAGACCATCTCGGGGCCGGGGGGGGGGCTTCCGGGCGCGCAATCCCTTGCATCTGGGGGGCTGACCTCTCAGCGCATCTTCAAGCGTTCTCCCAAGTGGCGCAGTCCTCCCCATGCTTTCGAAGCCACCGGCCCTCTCGGTGATCAAGCGTGCACAATCCTTATCGGGGATCAGCTCAAGTCGCCCGGGAGAGTCCTCGATGCTTTGTTCCCCAATCCGGCAATGTCAAGTCACGGGACCCTCCCGATGGTGAATTAGGGCTCAATGTCCTGTCCGTCGAGACATTCAACAATCTCCAAGTGCCATACAATCAACCAGCCAAAAGCCTTTCTCGGAGTCACTGGCTCCACGGTTCCGATTGGACAGATGCGCCTTCTGTCACCTTGGTTGACAACTACGCAGAGCTCGCCGACTTGACGTCCCCTTACGCCTACCGTACAATGCCATCCTCGGATACCCAGCTCGGCCAAATTCATGGCGTGACCCATCCGGCTACAATGTCCTCAAGATGCCGGGAAGCGGGGGTCATCCACGGTGCCTTGCGAAGAGAGAGGATGTGTTCCACAGGCGTGCTTTTCAAGCCGCATCAATTGAAGACTTCGATCACATGGGGGAGGCTCACCAAGGCTCTCCTAAGAAGAAGAAGACATCGCTGGCCCGACCCCTCGGGAGCGGCCCTCGTCGCTCTTTAGGGGCACCTCTTCGCCATAGGAAAGCGCGCCCGGCGCCCTCCTCGAAGGCTCGGGGGCTCTCTCTGGACCACCACTTTGCTAAGATCACGAGGGGCGCTTGGGCACCCAGGCGTGTGTCAACCGTTTCCCTCGGGAAGGAGCAAGGCAAGGAGGCCAAACCCTGGGAGTTCGTCGAAAAGATCATGCGGAGCTGCGGGGCCAAAGTCATGAGTGGCAGCCGCCCACCCCAGCGAGCTCCCCATCGGCGAGGATGGAGGCTGCAGGTTGACGCAACCATGGCTCAACCGGCCACCTCTCGGGCCCTCGGCCCTCCGCGTGGGGCGTTGTGAAGGTCTACCCCCCCTCGTTCGCATGCCTTCGGTTTGCAACCACGGCTGCCGGCCGCGCCCTCGGGGCATCACAGGCTCAAGAGGCAAGCGTTCCGATCTGGCGGAGATGGAGATGGTCCGTGAGGCCAGCGCCTCCGGGCCTCCCAGGCTCTGGGCACGGGGCTCGTGGTCGGCTTCCCGGCGCCGGCGTCCGCTCATCTTCAACATCATCGGGTGACATCCTTGAGTTTCATTTTCAGTGGGCGCCCCGGGCTGCATCATTCCCACGCGTGGGTCCGTCCGGGCGTGTGTCCCCGCTTCATGTTTCTAGTTTACCTTATTAGGCCCCTCGGGCTGCATCATCCCAAATCGCTCGGGCTGAACCAGCGATGTTGCCTTCCTGCACCTATCTAAATGAACTTGCTCCTTTGTGATTAACATGTTTGACCTAATGCCCGGCTCGATTGCACCAACGGTGGAGCTGCTCCCTAGCGCCCCGGGGCTTGGCATGGGTCCGTCCCAGGCCGACAAACCTGAATGGCTGGGGCGCGGCAGCCCGCGTAGTGCCACCTCGTCAAGCCTTGGTGCCGTCACCCCTCCGGGCAACCAGCGGCTTTTGTTGATTGTCATGAACTCTTGTTCTTCTTGTGATGAGCCTGCAGGATCTCTTCAAGGAACGCGGCGGGCCCTCCCGGCGTCTTCTTCCTCTGTTTCGAACCCGCTTGCGTTAAAGGGGGTACCTGAGCATCGCCACTCTGGGATCCCGCCTCCAGCCCTCACCCCGGCCTTGTCCACGGCCGTGGCCGGCATAGCGATTGAGCCCTCCGGGCGGGACCGGGGGCGTGAAGGCGAAAGGGAAAAGGCGAGGGAAGACCGGGGGACCTCGCCGGCAACTCCTCATCGCCCGGCGGACCCTAACGCCGCAAAGCGGTTCCGACCCGATAAGTCATCCTCCGGAAACACCTTTCGCAGCACCGACCTCGCACCTAAAGGCAATCCCGTGTTAGCAATGTCGCTCCTTTCTCATCGAGCGATGGCTGCTTGGCCTAAAGGGACCTCTGACATCGCGACTCGGGGGCTCTTCTTTGGACCCGGGCGCTCACCTCCTGGCCTTGACCACGGCATCGCGACGGCATACCAGCGATGGCTGGCCTGCCGGAGCGGACACTCGCGAGCATCAAGCCCTCATGAGGTTGAAAGGAGGAACTAAGCCAAGATGGGATGAGCATCTCCCTACTTCCCACATGGATCCTTTAAAAACGAACCACAAGCACCACAAGCCCCCCAGGCGCATTTTTGACTCCTCGTAGGAACAAGGCGGATCCTGAAGCGCTCTCAGCGCCTCATAAAGACACCATCATCAGCGTGGGCCGTGGGCAGGGAACCTCATCAGATCGGGGGGGCTGGGACCCCCCTACTCAGGCGGCCAGGAGCTCGGGGCTCGTGCTGTCGTCGCTTCGTCTCGGTCGCGAAGAGCTCGGGGTCCTGGATCCTCCGATGCCTCCGCCGCTGAGGAGCTGGGAGGGCAATCGGCGACGGTCCTCGCCCCGGCGGGCCCGACCACCCCTCTCGGGCAGCCTCCGCCGGCGTCCTTCGTGTCGAAGACCTTGAAGAACATCCCAGGCGCCCGTCGTACTCCAGTGAATCCGAGGCGCCCTCGTCCGCAACCAGGCGATCGCCCCAGCCTCGAGTCTGAAGACCTTGCGGGGGCGGGGCCGCGACCTCCCGCTCGTCGCCAAGTGTCTGCGGCGAGCTCAAGATCCCCCTCGGAATCGGGAAAAAGGAGGAGAAGGAATCAAGCAGGAGGCATGGCGGCGTGGGCACAAACCTCGGGAGGAGCCCTCGCATGGACTCGGGGAAAAACATACCGCCGTGACCCGCCCGGCCCGGCGGCGTCCCATGGCTTCGGCGTCGACTCGGGGCCCTCAATACGGGATACAAGGGCAGCGGGAACCTGGGGTGGCCGCTCGTACCAGGGCCTCGACACCTCCTGCGGGTGCCCTCATCTCGGCGGCGAGGGCTGGCCGTTTCTTGGCGAAGCGGGTCAGGACCCTCTTGGGGGCCTTTCCTTTCTCTTCGGGAGAATCGGCGGATCGAACCATTCGCAATGTGGAGCAAGGGCAAGAAGGGAAAGGAAAAGATGAACTGGAAGGGCCCTCGTTCGTGCCGGGAAGGACGTCGACCTCCGATCCCGGGTAATCATTACCCGCTTTGGGGGGACTTTCAATTTGATGTTGCGGCGTTGTGGGGAAGTGGGCGCCCCGTCCAATCAACCCATGTGGCGCACAAGGCCCAGGCTGTTAGTGCCGTAACCGCCCTGCCCCTGCCTTCGCTAAGCCAAGTCGAGCGGCGCCTTGGGCCGGGGGCTCTTTGTCGGCGTTAAGGGCAGGGGTACCCAACTTCTGCTGGCCTGCGGCGTGGCTCAAAGGGTGGCCATTGCCCTCTTCCAGCCGCTCAAGACCCTCGAGGCCAAGCCTTGGGGGACAAGGAAGCTTCCCGGGCCGGCCTGTCAGGATGGCTCACGAGGCGGAGAGATCAAAGCGGAGAGATCAGCGACCAAGGGTGCGGGGGGGCGCCAGCCCGCTCCTCATTCCTCTTTGGTGCAAAGGCAAGCGCGAGGGAGTATCAAGCAAGGCAGCCATTTGTGCAACAAGGATGGGTGTCACTGGCGGATCTCGGTAGGGGTCCCGAACTGTGCGTCTAGGCGGATGGTAAAGGGGACAAGGGACACAATCTTTTTAAGGTTGGGCCCTCTCGTGGAGGTAAACCCTCCTGCTTGATTAATATTGATGATATGGGTAGTACAAGTGGATCTACCACGAGATCGAGGCTAAACCTGAAGCTAGCCTATGGTATGATTGTTGTTAGTCCCTGGGACTAAAACCCTCGGTTTATATAGACACCGAATAGGGTTAGGGTTACCGTCGGTTACAATGGTAGGAGATCTACAATCCGTATCGAAGCTTGCCTTCCAGGAAATTCCCATCCGGAACGGGAAGAAATCTTCAATCTTGTATCTTCATAGTCCGGAGTCCGGCCAACTGTGATAGTTGGCTATCGGACACCCCTAATCTAGGAATCCTCGGTAGCCCGAACCAGGCTTCAATGGGCCGAGTCCGGTAGCATATTGTCTTGATTGCAAAGGCGGGTTCCTCCTCGAATACTTCATAGAATATTTTGAACACAAGGATAGTGTCCTCTGCAAAACAAGTTCCATACTACCGTAGAGAATAACCTTTGAATCTTGGCGTATTCAGGTGACATCCCGGCCAGGCCTTTATCCGAATCGTTTTTGTTCCCCTGTGCGTTTAGCGGCGGTTTCCTTGCACTTCTTATCGAGCGGAGGGCGTGCCCTTTATTGGATTCCCATCAATACGGACATGGGTAAAGCGCCCCGATTCGGCGCTTGGGAGATGCGAGTTTACCAGGCTGGCGGGGGTCACATACCTTTCCGTCCATATAAGGATAAGGATCCACCTTTGACCTCGCCTTCTTCCTCGCTCATCCATTTCCGGACCCAGCTCCAGCGCCCAAGTCCGCATCCTCCTCAACCTTCCCCAACTATGTCCGGGGGGAGGCAAGTGGATGGCCTCCTCCTCACGGAGGGCACATCAGCTGGAGGCGGATACTTGTCCAGCGACATCGCGCACCGGCTCCCGACAAAGGCAGCTCATTCCCACCCCAGGCCCCATGAGAGGTGGGTTTCTCACCCACTTCCTCCGGACTAGGTTTTCCACTTCACCCATTTGTCGGGGCTCATGTTCTACTCGGCCTGGACTTCCAGATCTGGCCCAATTTCATCCTCAACATCTCGGCGTTCATTGGTTGCGAAACCTTCCTGCATCCAGCCCCCCCGCATGGCTGAAGACTTTTAATGTCAAGCGAAGGTAGTGGGCGGCCGCCAGGTGTGGGCGCCATGGTTGGCAAGATAAAGTCCTATGGCTCGGGCTCCTTTTGGAGACCATAAAGGGGAATGGGGTGGTCCTACATCACCCAGCGGGCTCTCAATGGGGCGGCCCCAATTCGATCTGGCTTCCCCCACGGCTCACATATGGAAAGAGCGGGCGGCGTGGGGTGATTGGACGGCTTCCGGACTCAAACCTCCCAAACCTGGTGGACAGAATCTCGGCTTGTCAGCGTAATCCAGTGATGCTCATCCCGGGATTCTCCCATGCCAACAACGGGCCTTCAAATTGTGGGAGTTCAATCCGGCCACTAACTCGGAAAGGCTCTTGAACTCGTCGAAGATGCAGGAAAACTGTTTCAAGGCGCGAGGCTCCCCATCCGCTGAAGATCTGGATTCAGCTCGCGTCAAGCCAGCGAGGTAAGTTATTTTACCCTTTATGGGACTCTTTTTCATAGTTTGAGTTTTGGGATCTAAAACTCCCTAACCTTTGCGGACTGGCTGAGGCGTCGGACAGATTAACTATCCGGCCCCTTGAAGACCCGGGCGCCCGATTAGCCAGGGCTCTGGCTCGGCACCCTCCGTGGTCCCGGAGAAGAAGGCGAAAGAAGGCCACGGGAACTGAAGGAGCTCCGGCACCAGGTGCTGTCGGACTCATCGTTCGGCGACTCGGGAATCCTCCTCGAGGAATGGGGAGGAAAAAAGCCTCTCCCGTGAGGGGAAGAAAAAAGGAAGGCCGCCCGGGGAGGCGGAGATCAGAAAGGAAGGACCCTTCCTCGGACTTCTCCACCGCCGACACGAGAGGAGTGGCCAACAAGGCCAAGCCCTGGCGAGATCGTAAGTGTGGACTCGAATAGCTCATGACTTTTTATTTGTTAGTGTCTTCCTTTTGAAATAACCATGTAGCCCCCATGGGACCCAACCGTGGCGGCTCCCTAAATTTCGTTGTGAATAGCACTTCACTTCCACCGCCTCCTCCCCTCGTGGCCTTGACGACACCGCGGTGGAGTCCCAAAGGGCCTAGCAAAGGAGGTGGTCCAGGCGCCTAAAGCAACCTCCGGACTCGGGCACAAAGGCGAAACCCGGAGGCTCAAGTCTGGCCCTATCGGACTCCGTCGAACCGTGGTTCAAGTCCAAAAGGCCCCTTTGAAGGGTAAGACTCTGGGCGGTGACCTCCATCCATCGAGGCACGGATAGCTTCTTGGGCGCCGCGCCTCCATGGAAACACCGCTTTAAGGTGGTGATCCAGAAATTCATCCGCCAAAAGGGGCTGGTAGCTTACCAGCCTTCTAACAGGCTTTAAGGTAAGTTTAGAAGATGTAAAAATATTCCCATAGGCAGTAGCCCTGATGCTTGTTGGTGTTGGAAAGAAAAGCGGTTGAGGATCTAAAAGATATCTTGAGGAGTCTAACATAAGTATGTCAATATGGGAATGGGCTCTTGCTGACCTCTGCCCGCTTGTGCGGAGGTCAATGATTGAAGCGAGCCTCGGCGGTCAAAGGCTCGGCCTTGCCAACGCTGAGGACAAGGAAGGTAAGTAATACCTTATTAAATAATACCTTATAGAAAGGATTTGGTTGCAAAATAGCCCGGACTAACGTGGGTATTGGGGCCCCGAGCGGGTGGCGACCAAAGGCGGTGTCCCGGCCCGCCGGCCCGGGCCCGCGAGGAAAGCAGGGGCCGGTGGCGGAGTGCGGCAAAGCTCCGGCTCGTGGAAAAACACAAGTTTGGGCGTGACTCGAGACTCGAGTCGAGCTCGCCTCGGCTCTTGAAATAAAACCGCTCGAAGCCAAAAGCCCTCAAGAAATTGAACATTAAAGAAGATAGCGGCGGGTAAGGCATTCTTTTACAAAGCAAGCATGTGAAAGTGAATTACCTATTCTTACCGAATCAGGCTCTCCGGGCATTGCGATCTGCCCGGGGTGTCGATCTGGCGTTCTGCGCCAAGGAGGGCTCGGCGGAAAATTTACGGTCTCGGTATCGAGGCGGACATCAGTGCCCTGGCGACCAGTGGAGCAGCTGGTCGAGCTCCCAAAATCGCCGAACAGGCCATGAAGGGCCTCATAATTGGTTGTGGCCATTGGAAGCCATGCACAGGAGCTACGGCTGTGGGCTGGTGGGCCTTTGTCCATGGATTGAAGTCATCAAGGCTCCGTTTGCATTGAAGGTGCCCCGGGCCTTGCCCTTAAAGTGCCGGCCTGGATCTTGGCTTGTGACGACGGGACCCGAAGGGGACATCAAGCCGAAATTACTATGGGTCATGGGGTGCCCCTTATAGGGGTGAATTAAAGATGTAATTTTGAATAGACTCCATTTGTTATCCTGCGCTGAAAACTTGTTCATATCGTAAGCAGCTTTGAATTTAAAAATTACCTTTTATGGGCCTTTATCAAATTTGAGAGATGGCAAATCGTTGGCCAGCCCCATCCACAGTCTGGGGTGTTGGGATAAACTTGGCGCTCTTGTTCCCATTCTTGGGTCCGAGGGGGCTCAGCCGGAACAAAACAACGGACTTATGTCTTGAACACTTCCTTAGCCATAGAATTCTATAATTTTAAATTTGGTAAACCCCTAGTATTCGAAAGCCGAGTTAGGCGCTATCCGCCTTGGCGGACAATGCCGACTCCTGTCTAAGCGGCATAAGTCTTTAGGGACCGAAAAACCTCTGAACAGCCGGCTCTCGCCCTATCATGGCCAGTTTAGTTTCTCCGAGGTGCTCAACCCACTCAAAGGGCACAATCGCGTGGTTCTCCGGTTACCTTAGCCGATATAGCGGGCGTGGGTACCAAAAATGGGCAGGCAAACCAACTATTGACCCAAGACATGATTGAACCGATCATATAATGCTATAAGTTCAGGGTGCGCACTTGTGAAAGTGTTGGACTTATCACACCATATTTTTGGGGTACTTAAGCCCCTGGTGTATTAGGTACCAAAGTGTCGGTGCAACATTCATGAATGAAATATATATATATAGATAAAGAAAGGAGTGCAATAATAGGCAAAAGCTATGTATTGTTTTTAAAAGTCTGCAATGAAGAGCGATACAAATAGTCGATAACAAGGGATGGGACTATTTAACATGTCCCCTCTAGGGTAAGCTCGGGATGGTAAAAACAGGTATAATGCCGTAGTAGAGACCACTGGACACTTCCGTCTTTCGCTTCCCGGTGTTGCCTGAGTTCCAATTTAGGCGGACGGGTTCGAAAAGCAGTCTGAAAGTAAGAAAAAGAAAGAAAAGAATGACACAATGGGGCCCCAGTGCGGTTGAGCGCGTCGGGTCCGTTCGTGCCCCTCCCTATGCCCATGGTATCTCGGGCGTATTATTCGCGTAATCCCCAAATTTGGGAGGGCTGGGGTTGGGGCGGATTACTCGGCGTGCTCGGATCGTGCGGCGGTCTTGTTGTAGGTTACTCGGGGCCGGGCGGTGTCCGGACGTTTAGCGGCCGGGAATTGCCGTGGAGGCTGCTTTGCACCTCCGCCCGAGACCCCGTTGCTCCTCCGTTCGGAGGCGTTGTTTTTCCATTCCGTGATTACTCCGAGGGCTGGCATCTTGAGCTTGAGGTATCGTGGGGAACCGCATTGAACTTTGAAATGCGGTTCGTCCACGATCCGTGATAACCCTTGAGCGGGACTATTCGAAGATTAACTCTTAACCGGAAGTTATCGGATCGAAGACCACCAGTGTAAGCGAGCCTGTACAATTGGCCTCTACACGGTATGGCGCCTTTAAAGGTCGTCTTTGTGGTTTAATCCTTGAGGGTCTATGCCCATTTTGCGCCTTATCTGATAAAGCAGGTTCAGGGGCTCCGCCGTCCATCGGACTCTAGTGAGTGAAATCCGTCGATTGGGTCAAGAACCAATAATCCGCCGTGGCGGATGCTAGTGGTGGTCCTTGATAAAGGTGATCGGCGGGAGGACCATGGGTTGAACTTGGGCGGTGGCCCCATATCGTCCCTTGCGCCTTCCGCTCCCTTTTGGGTATGTGGGTTGCGTATATCATGTTCACCGTCCGCCGGGGAAACCCTTTCCTCTATTGTTCGTGGGGGGCTCCTCCTCTCATCGCTTCACCTTGTCATTGAGTTCGGCAGCTTGCCTGCCTTTTGAAGACCCAACAATCCCTGTTGGTGTGG